>VXBW01008509.1:33058-72618 GCA_013400375.1 Thinocorus orbignyianus
CATCATTTTCTGGCTTGAATAATTTTAAATATCTTGGAATTTTAACAATAGTTTTCAGAGCATACAAACTGTGAACTCGATACCCGTAGGGTGTCTATTCTGAAAGTCTGTACGTTCTCACAAATATAGTTCTCTTGAGCTCTCTCTGAGCTCTTTCCTGCTCATAGAATTTACCACTTGCTTTTGCAGAAAAATGGTAGAGAACAGGTAAGTCAAACTAAATTAGAGCTATTATTAAGCTGAGTGGGAAACAGACTTCATTGAAAGTAGCACTCAGATCAAATGGTATTTCTATCACTTTCTTCTATGCTGACATAACCAATGGATATATTATAGTAGACGTGAGAGTATCTGTCCACGCAAGAAAAAAAATGCTGGACCAGCACATCAGATTTTATATTAGCATCTCCGTCAAGTTTTATATATTGCAATAAAACAGAGCCACAAAGGCAAAGTTCACAAAGGAGATGAAGGCCACAGTGATTTACAAACAGTTCTATCTTTCGATCTGACAGCTGTTGCATTTCACATGGCCTCCATTGCCAAACTGCTTCCTGTAGAATCATAGAATCATAGAATGGTTAGAGTTGGAAGGGACCTTAGAGATCATCAAGTTCCAACCACCCTGCCATGGACAGGGACACCTCTCACTAGAGCAGGTTGCTCAAAGCCCCATCCAATCTGGCCTTAAACACTTCCAGGGATGGGGCATCAACAGCTTCCCTGGGCAACCTGTTCCAGTGCCTCACCACCCTCACAGTAAAGAACTTCTTCCTAATATCTAATCTAAATCTCCCCTCTTCCAATTTAAAACCATTACCCCTTGTCTTGTCACTAGACTTCCTGACAAAGAGTCCCTCCCCAGCTCTTCTGTAGGCTCCCTTCAGATACTGGAAGGCTGCTGTAGAAACACTCTGTCCTGAAATCCTGAATGCCACAGAAGATCTAGTTCAATTCTTTGCTATGTGTGTGAAGGCTGAACTCACAGAGTGATTAGGATATTCACTGAAGTGGAAGAGATTATTCTAGACCCACCTCAGTCATTTACAAGTATCTAAGGAATTTTAGTGCCACACAGTTAGTTACTGTGATAAGGATAAGAAATGGAATGTAAAACCTAAAAGGAGTACTCTCCCTCCCTAAATTCTGCTCAATGTTCCGTTCATAATTCCTGATTAAAAACAGATTATCATTTTGAAGAATTCTGCATTCTGATATTACTTCCCAAACTTTTGCTGTAACAAATACTGTTCGTATACAAACTACCAAACATTAAAAGGGTTTCAAGGAGAGGTGTTACACAAGCAAAAATTATATTATGATTTAACAAGTAAGGGATAACAATGGGAACAACCTGGGAGGTTGCTTGTTTTTTAAATAATATTTCAGAAATATAATCCTAGAAAACTCTTCTCTCATTTGCCCACAGAGATTCAAGCAAAACATTACAGTGGCTCTTTATTTTTTTTTACCAGTAGAAAAGTATTCCTTGTGCCTAATTTAGATCTTTCTAATGGCTCCCATGTCATTGCACATACATAGCTTTGTTCTGAGTTGACCATAGAGATGATTCAGCTGCAGATAAGGGAAAAAAATACCTCACATTTTCATAGGATTTTTATTACATAATAGTCAATTTCTCCTATATTATAGCTACTCTATTAAAACAAAAATAGCTAACAAGAATTTCTTTTCCTATCATAAAATTATAGCATCAGTTTTAGTAATGTGATCTTTTATTCTTTTCATTGATGCTTTATGCAGTTGTGTAGAAATGAGGGTTAACTTACAAAACACCGTTTACTAGTTATTGCTGCTAATTGAAGAGCTTGCCTGTGTCAACAGATGCATATCACGTTTCTTAAACAAAGAAGACAGTGTGGTTGCTCCATAGATAATCCCTACAATTAGATAACACTTCTATACTACCTGCTCTGTTCATGAGCGTTTGACATTCCGAGGTCAATAGAGCATACCAGTCAACATTCCTATTGCACTTTAAGTGTTACCATAAAGGTAAAACTGAGTACTGTTTCAGATATAAACTGGGGTAATTTTATAAGCTTCACTGGCAATATAAAGCCATGATAAAGTGCAATTAAATGCCTGAAGTTTTTAGTGGTTTGAAGCATCACAACGTTAATTGAAAATGGTGATGAACTCATGTAAATGCCACTAAGATGATACACTAGATACTGCTTACTCAGATATTTAGCTAATTAACAGATTATGGAAAACAAAAACAACACTGTATTCAGCATTTGTATGTTTTCCGCCTGAGATACTCTGATCTCTTACAACTCTTTTTGTGTCACTAATTCTTTGATTTTAATTTTTGATTCTCTGATTGAACCAGGGATAAATCCATTCTGGCAGACAAACAAACTCCCTGAAGAAACAAAATCTTGCTTACTTACTTTAGGGGCAACTTGCCTTACCTACACTATAATAGTGTGATGCTGGTAAAATGATCCAAATAAATAAATAAAGAAAAGTGGATAAATTGGGACAATGACTTCTGTTAGACAAGACATTGTGTACTTTAACTTTCAGGTCCACTAATTCCATTCACACTTAAACCACCTACAGCTATTGGCTCTACCAATAGTAAGACTTCTTGCAAGAATGTAAGAAGCATTCCATTCTTAAAACTCTAAAATAATATCTATTATCACACAACTTCCAATATTGCAGATATGCTAAAAAGATAAGGAAAACAGTATGTGGGCTGGTAATGTTTTTCTACTGCTAGAAATGCGCTTTTCAAGCATAGGGTATTCTATTGTAACACTGTTACCATATATGGCTTAATTGTCTTTCTCATGAATAAAAACGTTTTCCTTAGAAACACAATAGTTGTAGATTTTATTTATACAAATATGTTGAACTTGTGGGGAGAAGTCAGTACATATGACTGGGGAAATTCTGGTTTTTATTTCAGTTGTGTTCAGTGATCAAAAAACCCAACCTACAAAACTCCAGACAATGCAGTTTACCACTTAGCTACAGTTTTCATTTCATTGAAAGGGGATAGAACAGTCCTCTTTGTTTGGGAAACCATAGCCCAAAAGGGAAAAAAAAAAACTAAACAAAAAACTCCGTTTTGTGCCTCTGCATGTAGCCAAGAGACTGAGTTCTGATTTCATTTAGATATTATATTGTTATTTACTTCAGCGGCAGATACTTTGATTTCATTGACATCAATAACAGTAAAATAAATTTGTGGGAATATTCCCCTCTCATTCCATCCAAGTCAGCGACACCCCACCCACTCTCTGTTTTAAATCTTAAGGGTGTTGTGTCATTTTGTATCATTGACATTTTTGAGATGTGAAAGGCTCTTTTATGCAAAAGCCACACAGTTTGGATGTGATTATTTCATTTTTCTTGGTCATCTAATGTTGTGATGATGTGTTTTATTCTGTGTTAGTGTCAAACACAAATATACAAAGGCATATTCAAGACAAAAGCTAGTGATACCAGTTCATATTGCTTCCATCTATAATACCTTATGCTTTCTGCTTTTAGAGAGCCCTAGCAGTCATTTAATGATCTATTTAAGGTTTTCATAGAAAGCAAAGCCTAGAAGGCTTGAGGTAATTATTTGTGTAAAAAAGCAACGCAGCAGAGCTAGGAAACCCTACGCATCTTACAGCTCCTCCATCAGTATAAAATATATGATTTTTTTTTTTAATAGTTAATTTTAGAGAAGGATGACTGGTTGTTTATAAAGTTCACAACTAAAGTGCTCACCTCTCATTTCACTCTTCTGTTTCGCAAGGAAGAAGATTCTTAATGCTAATTCAAAGAACCTTAGAAAACAAGTATTTAGACACTACCATTTCCAATCAAGAAGAAAGCAACATTTTTAATCCAGGCTGAAAGGTGTCTGAAAAGTTAAAGTTGACAGCGAGAAAACTCATATTGTGCCTAATCATGCGATCACACTAAATTGCACGGCTGACATAAATTCATAGTCTTTAAAAGCTTTGCTTATTAAAACTTGACATTGCACAATGATTCTGCTTTTGCACTTGTAAGGAAGCAACTGAAATAAATTAATTAATAGCTATATAAATAGGAAATGTTCGCTTTATTGCAAAGTGAGTGAGGACTCCTTATAAGGTACCACTTAGAAACACGTGACATGCTTTAAAGATGTCAGCGTTAACAGGAAGAAGAAAAAAGAAAAGGGTTCTTTTTGCAAGCCCACCAGAGTCCTCCAGAGTTTTTAGTCCAGGCTTAGTGGTCTGTAGGTAGAAAAAGATTCCAATCTTTGCAGAGACTAACTGTACTGTACTTCTGATGTAGTTTGGACTGCAGAGAATATAAAAGGCACACTTGAGACCTTGTAAGAAAAATGGCTCCCTCACAGAGTAAAAGAAAAAGCTGAATAAACATTTCATAGTAAAAACTGCATGGAAAGCAGTTCCCTGGTAAGAGTCGCATTTACATTTTAGTGTCTCTCATATCTATGCAAACAGTCCTGCACACACACACAAAAAAGTTTTCATTCACGGTTAATATGGGATATCCTGCTTAAAAAGTGAAGGATTTGACCAATCTCAGAAGCTCTGTTACTACATAGCCAAAAGAAGAATGGCACATTATTCTATAAACTCTCTGAGTGTACTGGAATATTACAATATTATGTGTGTGTGTGCGTATGTATATTCACTACTGAAAAGCAAACACGACCATGAAATTTTGAGAATTTATTGACATCAATGCAACCATTACCTTTCAAGACAGTAGGCTGTCCAAAAAAGTGATGGAGAAAATATTAGCTTCCAGCTACTAATGGAAATTACGCAGTACATCATGCAATAAAACAATCCATAAGGAAATAATTGTTTGATGGAAAAGTGTTACACAATGTTTCTTATGATATTCCCTCACTTGCAAATGAGTTTCAGAAAACAGATAATGTTTTATTTCACCACTCTCGCATACACAAGGCATTGAGACACTTGAATAGAACTTAAGAGGCTTTTCAGATGTTTTTAGTTGTACATTTCTGGTTCAGGTATGACTAAGGTGGCACTGCTAAAGGGGCTAGGCCACTAGCTTGACATGATTTAGTTTTCAGTTAAAGAACCAGTTTAATAAAATGTCTTTGTGGAACAAACTATGGCAGCAGAAGAAAATAAACTTTTTTTTAATATGTAGAGGTACCTCAATTTGAAGAAAAGAGATGTGACATCAAGTATTTGAGAACTGGCTCGCTTTATTTTTCAAGTCTAGCTACTTTCTAGCAAGAAAAGGAGACTGAGCAGCTAATATTTCAACAAAAGGCTGAGATTTAATAGTATATGTTTTAAAATAGAAGGTCATCCTTCATTTATTTCTTGAGAAGGTGGTCAATCTAACTACATGTTTACTAAAGAAGCCTAAAAATGTCTTCCTATTTGATCAGCCAGGGAGGCGGAGGCTGGGCAAAGGGAAGAGGTAAGGAACTGAAGGAATTAAACCACTCACTAGGAAAAGCTCAATTGTTCTTGCCTTGCTACTGGTATACTATAATTGGTAGGACAGGAAGTCACTTTTTATTGGGAGACAATCTGTCCAGAGAAATGGGCATGAGAATCTGGCTGCTTACTGCAGTTACAGCCTCTCACACAGCTGTAGCTATGGATGGGAAGGTAGATCTAAATCACAAAACCACAGAGTCACAAAATGGTACATGGTTGGAAGGGACCTCTGGAAGTCATCCAGTCCAACACTCCAGCCAAAGCAGGTCCACCCAGAGCAGGTTGCACAGGAATGTGTCCAGGAGGGTTTTGAATGTCTCCAGAGATGGAGAGTCCACCACCGCTCTGGGCAGCGTGTTCCAGTGCTCTGCCAACCTGAAAGTACAGAAGTTCCTCCTCATAGAATCATAGAATGGTTAGAGTTGGAAGGAACCTTAAAGATCATCGAGTCTCAAGCCCCCTGTTGTCATCAGGGACATCTACCACTAGAACAGGTTGCTCAAAACCCTCAGTTTTGTATCCATTACCTCTTCTCCTCTCACTGGGCACCACTGAAAAATGAATTTATTGCTTATACAGGAAGCAACAATGATCTAAGACACACAGATTCCAACCAGTCTCATAGTACAGGTCTGTAGACTGGTGTCTCATAAAAGCAAATGGGTTGCTCACAGCTAGTTTGATTTTTGTTCACATGTATTTTCTCTTCGCTTTCTACTGTCCCTGCACACTACTTAAAACAGAAAATATGTCCAAAGTTGTTGAATGTTAGTGTTACTTTAAACACATAATAGACAAAACCCTCTAATTAATTAAAGCTTAAAAATCTCCGCAGTAAACTTTACTAACCAACTCTGTCTACCTCTTTTATTTTTTTTTTATTTTTATTTTTTGGCACTTCTGATATGTAAAGTTAGTGTTTCATTGCTCCTTTTAGGCTAATGGTATCCACCTGTCTTCATTGCTGCCCAGCTGCTGCCTATCACTTTGGCCAGCCTGGAACCAGGGAGGCAGCTGTGCCTTCTTCCGTGATATCCAGGATTATACCCACACATCTTCAAGAGCAATTTAAAAACATACATGAAAAATAAAAGACTGAAAATGGAGGCAACCTATGTCTTTTGTTGTTCCTTAAACAGCTTCATATGTCTCAAGTGTTAACTTCTACAATAAGAGAATATAAATAGAGCCTGATGCATCGTGCCTTTTTGTCCTCATTGCTCAGGGTTTGTCAGAGGTTTCCTGAATGTTCCTGCACACCATGTCAATTACTGTATGGTACAGAAGGAAGGTCAGTGACTATCACATAGATGTGCAGTCCAGGCACAGCAGCTGAAGAGATTGTAGAATCAGAGAGCACCAGCAAGATTTTTAATTTTAAAGAATTTGATAACTCAATAAAAATTGCTGTTTCTCCTTTTGATTAAATTGCAGTGGCCCACTACTCACTGCAGAGTAGACCCTCTCTCTGTCAAAAGAGGAAGCACAGAGTTTGAAACCTTGTCAGGATGATGCAGTAAAGAAGTTTCAGTAGAGTTCTTTCAAAGAAAAAGAATGTTGGCCAAAAAACCACTGCACGGAAGTGGGATTATTCTCCTGCTTTTCTTTCTATACAGTGCTAAATTAGCTGATTGAGATATCAAACCCAGAAAACAGAAAATCCCAAACGGTACTAGAAAAGTAAATATTGAAATTTTTTCTTTTCCTGGAGTCCTGTTCCATTGGTTTATCTCGGCTGTGCAATCTAGTACATGCTGCACTTTTGCAGATGATTGGCTCTCTCTTCTGTCAATGTGCTAACGTGTGTGCCACTTTCCCCAAACATGCCACACATTCACATCTCCAACACTGTGCATTCCTCCTCTCACTTTTCATGTCTTCATCTGAAATTGTGGATACACGTACTATGGATACAAGCACTGTGACCACTGATATGGTGGGGTACTCAGAGAGGTCTGCAGTGGAGCAGGCATAGGGTCGCACTGTCATGTGCCTGCTGTTTTTCATAAATTGTTTCTCTGCAGGCTCTGAGGGGTGGTTTCACATTGCTGCCCTATCTGTGAAAGATGTTACTTACTTATATCAGCAGTCCCTGGGTAGAGTCTGTGGCTAGACAAGAAACATGGAACACCCAGCAAGATGTAGGTTGGCATGGCAAGAGAGTGAACAGACCTCCTGAGAAATACACATACTCTTTCAGAAGTGTTAGAAAGCAACTGTCAATATGCTTGGCTATGTTTACTACTAAGTTTTCCACTTTCTGCAACATTCGAATGCTGCAAAAAGTAAACAAGCGACTTTGAGTTATTATGCCTATTTGCTGGCACACCAGGACTTCTGCTTGAGATGCTCTGAGTCCCTGAAGAGCAGCAGATAATAAAAGCACCGGAGATTCCCTCACAGGTTTTGAAGGACATGAGCTCAACAAGGAGGAGGGACACAGCATTAAAAAGCAAGAGGAAAGGACAGCAGGCATTAGTGATCCCTCTCATAAGCTGTTGCTGGGTAAACTCTGTGCTTGTGAAGCAAATGAGGGGAACCTGGCCCTTACTATTTTGCTGTAGCAATCTGGCTCTCTCAAATACTTCAGTATATTATCTGTATAATTCATGCTCCATTGCGTTTATTTCCAGCTGAATTATTGTCTTTATGCATCAAAAATAGAGGATGCTGACAGCATACTGCAAGCAGGCACTGTGCAGCTTATCAACAGAGACAGAACTTCACTCTGTTTGCCCCGCAAATACAGAGCCTGCCAGCATTCGGAGTTACAACACAGCCACATTCTCATTCTTCCCTCATCACCTGGCATAAGCCTTTGTGATATCACTGCATCCAAGCTTATCTAAATACAGTAATTCTTCATCTGAAAGCTCTTTTGAGGAGCAAATGCAATTTCCAAATTTGTTTGAGACTGTTCTTGTTACTTCTAGTGTTATTTTGCGGTTTTGCCTTATTCCATGGAATATAATATTTAATGAAAAACTTCACCTGGTGGTGTTGTTTCTCTTAAATTTGTGGGTTTTTTCTTGTTGTTCTGGTTGTTGTTTTTTTTTTCTTCTATCCTGCTTTCTGAAATAATCCCTAAATGAATCCACCACTTCCTGGAGATTTGTCAGGGCAACCCACAGAGGTAAATGAAACAGATCTTTCAGCAAACAGTGTTTGATTTAACCTTTTGTGTAAAAAAGAACTTCAAGGTATAATTTCTTGGTGTTGAATGTGTTGAATGTGTCTTTTTGGCTTAGTGTCCTTGCTGAACTATGCATGGAGTCAGAACATTTAGAGGGTTTATTTGCAAGAACCGGGGATATGTTGCCATACTCAGAGGAACTAAGTTGCAGTGAATTAACTTCCCATTTCTCCCTACCTTTGGGGAGCAAAGTAGGAAAAAACTGCAAACTTCTGAAAACATGATATCCATCTTTTAATCCACGTGGAATATCCTTTAAGTCTACAGAATAAGAAAATGATGATCCTGTTTTATCTAAATAGTGTTTTCATTTAAATGACAATTTAAACGGACAGGATTGAAGATTTAGGCAACTTTTTTTCTTGATTTACTGCCTCAAGTCCTTTTTCAATGCCCAGAGCCATACAGATGAGACATTCTTGGCATTTTTCCAGCAGCAGCATCTGGCTCTTTGGCAAACTGTTCCACTAACTGTTCTGACCTACTGGCAGCTCTAGCACTGGTAACGAATACTCTGTATGTTGGCTGAAGTACTTATGGGTCACCTCTTATAATTCTTCCTCTTTGGAGTTACTTTTATGTCAGTAGCATTTGATTTTGAGGAATTGAATATAATGACTTTGGTCTATCTGAAAAAAACATAATGGAGATTATGAATAATTCGATATTTTTACACTGTAAGGGGGAAAAAAAGGTACTATGAGCTCCTTTTGTACCATTTAATTGCTAACACTCCTGCTAGGATCAGCCATTTTATCTCCATTTCCTCGAGTGGGACTAAAATTCTTATGCTATAGTTCAGTAAGTAGTAGAGTTTGCAGAATTAAACCCTTTTTCTAATATGTTTAAAGTTTTCTTGAAATGTCAATAAAAGTACTTCGTATTCTTATTTAGTATAAGCAAGGACAGTTAAAGGAAATACAGTTAACCATTTTTTCTTATTCAAATGGAAGACCAGCACACAGTTCTCTAACTTTATGACAGCTGGCACAGATAACATTTACATCTCTTTGAAACTACTCTTTGTTCCAACCTGGTTTATACTGGTGTACTCAGTGAAAAAGAAAAATGTTCACTCCTGAAAAATGAAAGCGAATGTGATACTTCACCAATGTGCATGGTGGACTTTTTGGTTTATGAGTTGAAGTTTTGGGAAGCAGTTATACTTATTTCCTCAAGAAATGAAAAATCTGAGAGCACATACATATTGACTCTTGCCACAGAAAACTCTGATAACTGTGCAGAAGTCAGCATCCTAGCTTTGCAGAAACACTGTAGGTAAGAACATGGACTAGATGCCTGTAAAGGCTAATACACCATCTGCAGCCCTCATTGTCAGCAAAACATCAGTTTGTATAGGGATGATGAGCCTGTGACGTGGGCTTCTCTCTAAACTTAGACAGATATATGAATAACAACATTTTTGAGTTTTCACCTTTGTTACATTTTGGTGAATTCTTCTGTGTTAAGACTGGCTAATGTGTAGTTTTCTTAGGTTGGGCTTGTTAAAGCAGCAGATAGCACCTCTACTGCTAAAATGAACACCTTTCTTTAAGGCATCCCTCTATAGAAAAATCAGTAAATCATTGTTTGTGTTACACGGCTCCAGAGGAGATGGGAACTCTGATATCCTTGTGCCAGTGTGAAGGTTTTTATAAAGCTTTCTCTGTTTTTACAATGTATTCAGAATAACCTGTTGGTGTAATTGCTGCTTAGAAACCAATGCCATTATTTTCCTTGCTTGGGTTACCAGACTTCTTTTTAAAAATATAACTGTGCAGTATGTATGTTACAATTAAATTTTACAGAGGGAAAGAAAAAGAGAAAGTGTTTGTACAAGAGTGTAGAGGTTGCAAGAATAGGAGGGATTCCAACAGGTTAACTTTTTAGCTTGCAGTCAATTTTCCTAGGTGGAAAATGTGAAAAGGATACAAGGGAATGTATTGAATATAAATTGGTTTCTCAAAATTATTGCCACCGTGGGGAGGTGGTAATTAGACGTATGATAAACTCTTCAAAATTTAGAAAACTAGTTCTGAAATTTCACTTCACAGTGAGTTTAATGACGGATGGCAGACCAAAAAGTCTGCATTTATTCACTAATCAAATGTTAAAATTTTGGTGTGTTCTGTTATGAACGTACTTGAACATGCCTCAGAGAGTGATAATTTTTCATCATTGTTTACCTAAGCATAGCAGATAGATAGTAAGTAAAAAGTAACCTCATTGAAAAAACATTCAATTCAACATTTGACATTTACTTTCAGGTATCTAAGAAGTTGATTGCGAGATGTTGATATCTCAGTGATCAAAAAATTGATGCAATGAAATTGAACCATGTAAACATCTTTAAAAATAAATTTTTACAGTTTTTTTTTTTCTTTAAATGCATATGATTGAT
This sequence comes from Thinocorus orbignyianus, assembly GCA_013400375.1. Classification (NCBI taxonomy): domain Eukaryota; kingdom Metazoa; phylum Chordata; class Aves; order Ciconiiformes; family Thinocoridae; genus Thinocorus; species Thinocorus orbignyianus. The sequence goes on from VXBW01008509.1 coordinate 44,124, forward strand.
CTGTTGCTTTGTCTGCTACAACCTCATTTTCTAAGCCTTGCCAACACAAGGGTATGCAGGTAATACTTAGAGCATACAGAGAGCAAGCAGCCAATCCATGCACTCCCTATGGAGATCTCAAGTCCTATTAAAATTATTTTGCCGAAACCCTACTAGGTTAATTTTAGCCATGGGAATAAACATTATAATGAACACTATCTTAACTTATTTTAGAAAGGGTTATGCACTCATATCTGCTTTACCAGCTTTTCATGTAGAGCTGGTAGCTAGACTATACTATAGTGTGAGACAGATTATCCTTTGAAAATTATACATAGGTACTACTTTCTTAATAACATAGCAAAAAAATAGACAGATGATGCACCAAGAAGAAAATTATTAAGTGCATCCCATACTGTGGGAAGATTAGAATAGAAGGTATGGATAGACTTAGAGAAATCATGAACTACAGAAGGGTAAGAATATGATACTCCTCTGAAAGATCCTGAATGGTGTAAACAATGAAAGAAATGAATGGTGTAAACAATGAAAGAACGAACCTGCAGAAGCTATGTAACAAAATTCATTGAGAGGAGAACTTAATCTAAACACCAGGCAATATTTCCTGACAAATTGACTAGTGGAACAGTTTATTAAGGGAAACTCTTTTGCTTGAGTCATTTAAAATGAGACTGGAGCAAAGACTGACATGGTAGTGGAAAAGATGATCTAACTCCCGTGATTCTGTGGTTATTTTAACTGGAAAGTTTTTGTTTTTGTTTTGTTAGGGCACCTTTCCTTCATGGTAAGGTCTTAAAAACCTCGTACAGCTGTTGTCTGACTTTCTCCTGTCTGGCACTCTGTCTAGCTTCAGTAACACTTAACACATGGCACTTGGAATACTCAGTGTTGGTGTAGCTGTTCTGCTGCTTTCTGCCACTGCAACTCTACCAGCAATACTGTGCTCCAACTTGAGTCCTGGATAAAAAAGAGAAGAAACTGTACCTGTTTGCCACTTCACGTTAGCCCAACTTCAAAATATTATCTAAGAATAAGTTGTATTAATACATTGGATATCTCTGAGTGGAATTAAGATTTAGGGGTGGATTTTTTGCCATTGGCCTTATTTTAGTGCCAGCCATCTGCTTCACATTTGCTTTACAAAAAGACCACTGTGTTACTATTATACTAATAGTGAAACATAAATGAGCACAGTAGAATGGATTTTGAGAAGTAACCAGCTAAAGTTATCCTAACTTTGAAAGCACCAAAGTGATGCTAATGCTGGATGCTAGCATTTGAAAGTCATAGCCAGCAAGTTTTGCAAATATAGAACAATATTCAGTACTAGCTGTATTGTTGCTATGTGGTGGGAAAGCGTGATAATATGCCATCTTAATCTCATGCATGTGTTTCTGTTGAATTCTTAGGAGTGGATACACTATGGTGTGTCACACTGAAGTCTGAAAGGCACTATTAAACACACTACTCACTATTGTGTTCTTTTAGTTTCAACTACACCGGTGTTAATGTTTTCAGGCCCTTGTTTTGGATAGTTATCAAAGACTAGAGACTTTGCTAGATCAACAGTTTATTTTTCTGTTAGTTCTAGTCTCCTTGCCCAGCATTCTATTTTCCTAAACACATCTTCATACTCTTGCAAGTATCCTGATGCAAAGCTGTCATTATGCTGGATTGGTAGTTGAACAGAAAGAATTAAATAAAACAAAGATGTGTCTGTCCTCAGTCTTGAAGGCAGCATGCCATAAATTTGCCTGACAAATTTGGTGGCCTTTTATGATATTGCCACAGCCTTGGTAGAAAAGGACAGAGCGACAGACATCATCTACCTGGACTTAAGCAAGGTGTTCGACACTGTGCCACATGACATCCTGGTCTCAAAACTGGAGAGTCATGGGTTTGATGGATGGACCACTCTGTGGATGAAGAACTGGCTGGATGGCTGCACTCAAAGGGTTGCAGTCAATGACTCAATGTCCAAGTGGTGGCCAATGATGAATGGTGTTCCTCAGGGGTTGGTACTGGGACCAGTGCTGTTCAACATCTTTGCTGGAGACATGGACAATGGGATTGAGTGCACCCTCAGCAGGCTGACTGACGACATCAAGCTGTGTGGTGCAGTCAACATGCAAGAGGTGGGCTTATGCAAATCTCATGAAGTTCAGTCGAGTGCAGGGTGCTGCCCCTGGAACATGGGAATCCCAAGTACAAATACAGGCTGGACAGAGAATGGCTGGAGAGCAGTCCTGATGAGAAGGACTTGGGAATGATGGTGGATGAGAAGCTCAACATGAGCCAGCAGTGCACACTGGCAGCCCAGAAAAGCCAACCGTATCCTGGGCTGCGTGGCAAGAAATGTGACCAGCAGGTCATGGGAGGTGATTCTACCCCTCTACTCTGATCTTGTGAGATCCCACCTGGAGTACTGTGTCCAAGTGGATAGACAAGCATGGGAGACAGACAGAAAAAAGAAGCAACTCAATTTATTTTTTAAGTTGTAGGATTTTAATAGGTAATTTTTCCATAGCAGTTACCTGCTCTGATTTAGGGAGGACTGGTCTGCTGTGATTCAACTACATATGTAGATATTATCTTTACTCTAGAAAGAAAACTACACACTCTGCAATTTATTAAATTTGTTGTTTTGTATTGGACATAATATAAATAGACCTTTACATTAAAGGCAACTTGAAAATCAGTACATTTTATTCCTCTTTTATGACCGTGCTTTGCATTTGTGCTTTACATTTTTTGAAGTCTTTCTATGTTTCACATGGACTGTAAGATAAAAACAAAGATCATCCATTCTGTGCTTAGAACAAGAGATTTTATTGTGAAAGCTCTGTTTACTGATCCTTTTATGTCTTTTAAATATTACATTAATAACACAGAGATTGTCTGAGTTTCTCCTCAGAGAACAAATGTCAGAAAGCAGAATAATACCATCACTAGTGCCAAAACAGAAATTAATTTTAGTTAAAAATTTGAGATAAAAGTACTGTTAAACTTGAGTCTGAGATCAGACTCAAAACTGGAAAAGGCACTTGTGATTTTACAGATCTACCTGAAGTGCAGTGCTCTGTTGGACTGAACACTGCATTTTGATAACATTCACCAACGTATGTAGGAAAAATATGCCATATGTCTTTTTTGGTAAAGATCCCCCTTTCTTTAGTCTGTATGTGTATGGAATTGTTTTCTGTTGTTAGCTGACACTCTGATAGCAGTCTGTGGGATCTACCAAAGATAACTGAGAAAAAGTTATTTCTAGCAGGCAGAAATTCATCTAGAAAAATGCAGTGATTTAGAACCAGAGAAAGTCTGAAAGCAATGCTCAATAAATAAGACCTGAGGGACAGGTGCTAGGAGGTTAAGAGACAAAAAAAGTCTTGTAGTACCAGATTGTCTTGTCCATCATTACTTGTTTAACTGATAACCAATTACTAGTACTAATGATTAATAAATGACATTAAAAATGCTAGCTGCTACTGAATTTCCAAAGGATTCACGTATCAGACTTCCAAACCCCACAGCTGCTGCAACTGTAAGCTATCATCTCTGAGGAATAATAGTGAAGGCCACATATGTCTGAAATATTTGCTCTATAACCATTTATGTTTTTTAAAAAATTTTATTTTAAAAAATAGATTAGATTGCGTCACTCTTTTGGAACCTCCCAGAATATATTGAGAAAAGCAAAATGTTTTTTACAGGACCTGTTTCTCTTTATATTATTATTTTATACAATTTAAATTTAAGTTAATATATCAGAAGAGTTAAGATGTATCTGTTTTTCTCGTTACAGAGAAACAGAGAATACGGTTTGTGTGGTGTCCCATTATTTATCACAGGTTCAAGAAACATTTTTAGGATGATTCACTTGAGAACTGAGGCATGTTTGTCAGTGGCATTTAATTCTACATTTAAGCAACTATTTTATACTAAGGAAAAAATAAAAGTAATCCCTCCCTGTAGATACAACTGGCTTCCCTTTAAATTATACAGGGATGGCATTCTAACATAAAATAAATTTTTAAAAAATTAAATGGGTTTTGGTAGTTGTTTTGACCATGAACTACAGGTAACATCAACTTGTGTTTATGATGGAGGCATGGCTGTGCAAGCCACCACTTAGTTATGCAGAGTTGTCCCTTTGTATTTTGACCCCCAATAGCTTAAGTGTTTTAGTGTTCAACAACCTGTCATCTAAGCTAGATTTTCTTTTGGTTCTGCAATACAGTCAGCCAAATATATACTGAGGGACACAGAGGGACCACACATATCATTTTAACATGCAAGATTAACTAGGCTTGACATTTGCTTAAATTTTCATTTTAGAACAAGACAATTAGAATTATTTGAGCTATTATTTTCAAACCAGTAAAGCACATTAATAGTATTCCACTATACTAAGTGCAAAATAAAGCCGAACTATTTCATATCTGCACTACTGCAGAACATACTCAAAATAAATTTTTAAAACTCCCAAACAAAAGAAAACTACAGAGCTTTAAAATAATTCCTACTTTATCTTCGTTTATTCTCTGGATGTCAAATCCTAATCTGCTATCAATTTCTCTGATGCTACCCTGTAATCATGTAGGAAAGTTTAAAATTGTGACTGACCATGACTGCAGCTGTACACAGGTGTTAACACCCTTTTTGGTATCATTTACATTTACTTGGGTCTAGATTTACATTGTCTTATTCTCCATCATCTCCTTGAGTCCTTACACTGTCCTGAAGACAGAGGACAACCAAACTATTATCTAAAGAAATTGCAGAACATGGGTAATTTTTTTAATTGCCTAAGTTGTCATCAGAGCATATGGGAAGATAATTTATTTCTTAAGATAATTTTAAAATTAAAGGCAAAATTCTTTAAATAACCCCTTTTCTCATAATCATCTGTCACAACTCTTGCTGGTGAGACATGCTGTGCCAGACCCCATTGTGAAAACTCCTAATGTGCTCAACAAGGTCAACAAGCAAGCACCAAGACTGTAAAAGTATGTCCAGACTATGTACTCCGCACTGTTTTATTAAGGTACAGTGGTATGAAAAAACACTAATAGATCCTATTAAGGATAAATAGGACTGAAAATATATCTCTTATTCCTACCGCTACCATGCACTGTTTGGATCCAAAGAGTCTGGTAATCTGCCAAAGCAAAAACCAAAAGCATTAGAACTAGAGCCAGCTCTTGCTTGTAAACCTCTGATTCTGCTGTGATCAGTTCCTTTATCCTATAAAAAATACCCGCTAATTCTTCATCTTAAATAGTATTTATGAGTGCTACTCATCACAAATCCAAAATAGCAGGTGGATTCTGAAAATGACTGATTGCTATGATCAAAACATCTTACAGTAGAAAACAAAGCTTCAAGCTTTCGAGTAATTGAAAAAATATTTTCCAAGGGAAACTGGAATGTAGATGTATCAGTCCTACCCTTATAAAAAGCAGATTAAAACATACTCTCTGCGTTCTAATAGTTCTAAGCACTGGACTACCTGTTTATTGAATACTATATCCAGGATAGAGAGATTTATATTGGTTTACAATGAAACCACAGAGTAAGAACGCATATTCATTGCTAGGCATTTTCAGGGAGTATGTGTGGACAATGGATGTTTGCCAGGACTATCTGGAAGAACACAAAAATATATGTGGCACTCAAGATAACTGTTACTGTCACTTAAAAGCAGACAAGTTGATGATGATTTAACTAGATGAACACGCACATCTAAGATCACCTGCCTTCTGCCAGCAGACAAGAGTCCCCATAATAGCTTCTGATTTGTAAGATCACTGACACTGACTGATTACCACCATTACTTTCTTTCCTCTTCCTTTAACAGAGGTGAAAACACAATGCTTTTCTTCATTCTCTTAAAATAGTTTTATTTCTTTATTGCTGTGTTATTTGTGCCCAAGTTACATTCATTTGATTAATATATAGACCTAAGCAATTTGAAAGTTGTTTTTCAATAAGCATTTGAAAATCACTCTCTGATATTTTTTTCCCACTTTTCAAATATAGGTTTTGGTGGCTTTTTTTTTTTTTATTTAAATGGGTGTAAATTACAACTTACGATAGCCATTATACAAGAAAAACATTTTATGTCACTAGTTACATATTTTTTTTTATAAGTATCACACTTTAGAATATTTCAATTTGTCTTTCTATCTCTCATACAATATTTTAAAGGGAAAAAAATGGACTGTTACATAGCTCTGACACCAATGCACAATGACTAACCATCTTGAATTTTCCTTGTAGGTCAGCAATTTGCAGCCATCTTTCACAATTTGCCTAAAAAGCTCTGCTTCCCTGTTGGTCTGAGGAAAGTAAATAGATGTCTGTATTGAATATTTCTTCCATTCAGAAATTCTCCAGATTCCATGAATGTGAGTTTATGTCTGTTGTCAGGGTCTAATTCTCTCACGTTTTCTTCATGACTGAAAAGAATTAACAAGAATTTGATTAGTCTTGCAGAAGTATCTTGGGAAATAAAAATTAATTTGGACTTCTTGCTGAGGTAATCAGTACTGAAATGTTTTCAGTGGTATTTGTAGAGCACTTTCCTGAACATAAAGTATTGTACTTAATGTACAATAGTTTACTCTTGTACATAAAGTATTTTGATAAAAAACCTCCATGGTGTTTTGATGTGCATTAAACAAGTGTGTCAATGTATGTTGTTCTAAACTTGAAAGCTCATCCCCAGATACTGAGATTTGAGTGATTACTTACATGTGAGTCATTTATGCGTATAACAACCCAAGGTGGTTTTTGGTTTTATTGAGAACATTAAAACACTAGGTCACAACTCAATCATATATTCTGAAGCCAATGAAAGACACACACTCTAGATAAACAACTTTTGCATTTTTCAAATGTTATTCCGACAAATCAGATTCACATTTCATGTAAAGATGTATTCAATATGATGAAATACACTGACACTGACCTGTTATGATAGCAGTCGTTTCAGTATCATCTCTCAGACAGTTGAAAATGTACCTGAAGCATCTTTCCTTATCATGTTTTCCTGTCTCTTACAATGCTCAAAATTTACAGGCAACAGTGCGATAATCAGTATTGAAGGGAAATATTGCTTGCCTGTATCTCTTTAGATAATAGTGGTGATATCTGTGGAACTGCACTGCAATGGTTTAAATGCTTGGAACTATTCCATTTTCCTAGATGAACGGAGAGCTTTTTTTCTGATCATAAAAAAACTTTGACTTTGGTGTTACAGGACTGTTGACACAAAAATACATTTTCAACTCATCTTGGTGGTACTGTAGATAGTATATCAAGTTCACACTACTTGTCTGTAGTTCTGACTACAAGAGAGAGTAGAAGAGTCAGAGACTGCATTCTTAAGAAAACACTTAGGTAATATTTCAGAACAAAAGAGAAGTCTGTGTGCACAAGAACTCACGCTTATTGAAGCAATAGAGTATCTAAAAATAGGCTTCATGCAAACACCAAATTCATCCGTAAGAAATGGTCAGATTTCAGGGACTGCCTTTCTGAGTGTCTGGTATAACTATTTCTCTGAGATTACATGGACCCTATGATCACTATTGTTTTAAATTTGAACTGTCATCAGAACTTTTACCAATCACTAGCTGACGTGATTAGTCCTTTTATATCCCTTATATATGTCAGAAAGTCAGTCTAATCGCTCATGGGATGTAATGCAGTCCATATATAACGCTGAAGTCTAAGGTTGCCAGCATTTTATTTCTGAAAACCCCCAAACTCTCTTTTCCATTTTTCAGTAGAGGATAGTTGTCATCATTGTTCCTTGATAACAAGTAATCGTACATTCAGTACACTTGATAAAATCAACTGGAGTTGATGTTTCCTACAGGTGCAGCACAGGAGCTCTAACTCATTAAAAAAGATGGAAGTTCTGCCTCTAAGTCACCGTAATGTCTTTGTGATCCTGGATGTTTCAGTAGCTCAGCTAGTTTTTCAGGAGTTTAGTAACATGTGATGGACCATCACCATTGCAACACCTTCCTTAAACTGCTCTATGGATATCATGGCTACTTGGAATGTCTACAGTGCTATATAATTGAGCGGTTTCTGGTCCAAACCAATTTAAAAAAAAAAAAAAATAAAAAAGGTTGTAATTTAGATTAGTCCAGGATGTTTTCCTAATTCATCTGGTACAGCCACTTCTACAGGGGGACCTCAGCAGATGCTTTTGAATATCACCAGTTACTCTGCCATTTTGTCTATTGGGTACAACCTCAATTTGTGATAGCTGGTTATGGTTTCTGACTCATAGCTTGCTATGGCTTCTAACCCAAGGATCATGTATCTGTTCCAAAGTATTGAACAGGAGTGAGTAAGAGAGAAAGTATACATACATTGAGACAGAATTTTCCATGGACAACATCACATGGATGTTGCCATCTTATGGTCAGTGTTGGCTGGATACCAGTCTCAGCCCAAACACTGAAACCTTAGTCTGAACAAATACAACCAGTCCTATCTTTTTAAGATCTTGTCTCCTAATGGAATAATCTTTAATGTATGTGTAGGTAAAAACTTTAATGGAAGTCAAATTCCTTTTAAAGACACCAGACAGGCATTTGGAATGCTGCAGGTTGTTAGGTATGCATTTTCCTCCCAATATTCCAGTGAATGACGTGGGATAACTGAGAAGCTGCGTATATAATGTCCCATAATAATGGCTCAGAACAGTTCAGCAGAACTGAAAATAAAACTTCTGGATGTAAATGAAAATTAACATTCCTCTTGTACATTACATTAGGAAAAATAAGTGCACCCTGACTTTGACTTCTCAGGAAAATCCTCTATTTTCTAGAAGAAAGAAAAGGACTATGGCAGGGTGTTCTCTACTGCTTGTGGCTTACACAGCTCTCCTGTTTTCATTCTGCTTCTCTGCTGAAAAAGCCAGCACATGTGTGGCCACTCCTAGGGTGTGCTTGGCAAGCATCGTAGCACAGACGCCAAGCTCCGGAATGTGTTTTTTCCAGCATCGATATATGGGGCTGTAGCTGTCTTCTTGGCTGGATTTCTTCATGTTGCTGGCTGGCTGCACACTTGGCTGCCAAAACTACTGAAGGAGCTGCCAACAGGACTGGTGTGAGGATTAGTCTGGTTTAGCTGTCCTAACCTTCAGGATGCCGTGATCTTTCAATTTCCCTTTCACAGAGGAAAAAAAATCCCATCTTTTTTATGCTTAAGAACAAGATTCTAGAAGTACTTTTTGGTAGAGATTCTTTTTCAAGTGACTTTTGTGGTGAAGGAAAAGGAAATGCCATATTTATCTGAACTGTTAAAACACACAGTAAACAAACCTTGTACAAATTCTATCCATACTTCTTGAGTAAGCCACAGATTTATCAAGTTCCTTCCCCAATTTGCTTATAGTTAAATGGGAGAGACATATTACTTTCTGCATTTCTTCAAGGCTAGGTATCTTGAATATTTGAAAGTTGGCAACAGGCAAAACAAGATATTTATGTCTCTATAAACAGCATGTAAGAAAAGGCTACATTGTTCAGTTTATGAATAAAGCAAGAATACCAAGAAGAATACAAAAGAATACTGGGACAGGGATGTCTGTTTGCATCTTGAAAAACATACCAACCCAAGCTTCCTTCTGAATGTTTTATATGCATCAGATAATGGTGACAGAAAAAGAATATCAAGATCTGCCTGATCTGCTAGATAAATATCATAGCCCAAAAGGAGGCTGAAGGTACTGCAAGATACCAAAATGACACCTATTTCTTTGTATTTTGGTTGTATGACAGGTGTGTGGATGATGTACGTCCTGAAAATGGGCTGGTAGACAGCACTTTCCCACTACATACTGGAGTTCTGAAAGGTTCTGTAGCTTACCCTGGCAAAAGCCATTCTAATGTTTCTTTTAGGATGATACAGTTCAGCACTGCCTGAATTCAGGGTTATGCTTACAACCCACTAGAGAATCCATTGTGTGTTCACTGCAATATACTAGTTTCCAGCTAAAAAAAGTATCTTTGGTACTAATTTCCGTAAGAAGGTCTGTTGCTGAGCATTGACATAGACTGCAGAGGTGAATACCCTTGGCTTTTACTCTGTGCTTTGAAAAGTTCTCACGCATTTGGTGGCTTCAGTCCTTCCTGGAGGGCTGCCTGGGGTGGTGTTGCTCCATTCCCAATGTGAAACAGCCTGTAATTTGCACAGACTGTTCCTCAATCTTTTTCAGAAGAATAAAAGTTGGGAAATGTTTCCATCAGTGAAGTGCCTGGAAAAAGAAGGGGGGAAAAATTAAGAAGCCTAAAAACTCAAAAATTGAAGAACGGGACAAAAGATGGAGGAAAAGGAAGAAAGGAAACTGGATCAGAGGGCTGCATTTGGAGACAAGAAGGTTTTAACCTCGTGGTCTTAGGTGCAAGTCACATCACAGAAGCTCTTCAAAACTAGGGTCTGTACTTGGGTCCCTGTAGACCCTAAGACAGCTCTGGAATGATGTACTACTTGACAGGTTTTAAAGGGAAATGTAAATAGCTAGGGCTTTTCCAGAGGCAAGGAAAGAACAGTGAAAACTATAAAAAAAACACCCTACAATTAACTTAAGACTATATAAATGTTCATCCATTTGTTACTAAGGTAAAAGATTGCTGCTAGGAGAAAGAAAGGATCAAGTGGGATAAATATTTTACAAATATCTTGTATTCTTCCTTCTTTTATTTTTTACCTGGACATGATGAAAAAAGAACTGAACCTTTTATTGATCAAAAGGGTTTAAAACGGAATTTAAAAAATGGTAGGGGGTTTCTCTGTGATGGGAGAGGGGTACAATAATGGATTAAAAGAAGGCAAGAAACTTTAAAGGGTTATGAGGACAAAGGTGACATTTTGCTTTACTGGGTAGTCATTGTCATGTCTGTGGCTGGGGGCATGAAAAGTGGGTGTGTGCTTTTGGGTAAACATCAAAAGTCTGGAAAGTTCTACTGGATGGTTCCAAAAGTTGCTTATCCAAACCAGTTTGGTTTGGAGGGGAAAGCTCTTCTTACAGTTCATTTCTGTTTCTTGTTGTGGTCAATAACAGGAAGCAGGGAGGCAAAAAGAAAAAAAGAAAAAGGAAAAAAAAAAAAAAGAAGAGAATAAAGATTACCAAATGTTTTAACAACCTAAGGAATTTTATTTTTATTTTCCTTTCGAAGTAAAGACTTGACTCAGCTCATTCTCCAAGTTACTCTGTTAAATCAGACATCAAGATACTGAGTCTGCTAACTAGTGATGGGGTGTCTGCCTGGCTTAAGTACTGCAGTACATATTTTTGGCCCAGAATGTTGGTAACTCAGAAAATGCAAGCAAAGGGTCACTGTAACTATTCTGCTACCAAATATATTTGGCCTATCTTCTTGCTAATTATAGTAATTTTTGAAGTAAATTATTTAGGACAATTGTCAATAAAATGCCATCCAGTGTCAATGAAATTCTTCAAAAAACTGCCAAAAATCTTTCCACAGAGATCAAATACTGTCTCTCTGTAATTTGATGTAGACTTCACAATCAAAAAATTTAAAAGAAAATATAAGATTTGGTTTTAAGCTTCACTTTAATTTCGCAAGTAATTCTTGAGATAGCAAGCGTTATCTCTACAGATTTATGGATTGATTAATTTTAAACAAAAATATAACTACAAAATTTGTTCTATTCTGTACTGGTACATGATAAATTATACTGCACTTAGTCTAAAATTAATAAGCAGTCATACGAGTTTTGAAATCTTAAATGCAGCTATTTAGTTACAAAAGTGAGTGAGGCTTTATTCTACACATCTAGAACTTCTGATGGGATTTTGCTTTGCTTTATTTATGTACAAGATGGGAATTAAAAGCAAAGTTAATCCTGTATTTGCAAAACAATCATGTTTTAATTTTAGATAAATACTCATACTAAAACAAGGGAAACCTGACATTACTTTCTTCTGAAAGACAAAGTGTGAAAAGCTATAGCTTAGAAGTAGGTCCTTGAGCTTAAGTGTCAAATTTGCCAAGACCTCATTAAGATCTTGTAAATAAAAATTACTTTGTAAACACTAGCAACGGGATAAGAAGAAGTTAATAGTTCTATCGTGTACATGAAAAAAACCTCTGAAAATTTCCTGACCCTCTCACAGTTACAACAAGGACAGTGAAAATGGGAAAGGGGAGAAAAGAAGAAACAAAGAGACGAATGTGTAAAGAAGCAATCAAACAGAGGGAGGTTTGAACATGCTGTTCAAACTTAGTTACCACACAGGGTGAGAGGACACACTCTTTTTTTATTCAAAGAATAAAGGTAAGTTATGGAAGTAAATGAAATTTGTCTGAATATATACTAAGAAGCACGTAAGACAGAATGAACATGCATAGGTCTTTCAAAATTGAGTTTAACAGGACATCTTTCTCCTGTTGTGAGTTAGCATGGAAATACACAAAATATCCATCACTAGAACCCACCAGCTGTTTAACTGACACAGGGCTTCTTTGCACAATTTGAGGCTTGTCTACACGGGCAAAACATCTGACAGAGCTTGAGGCCGGAGTTTTTTGCTACAACTGTAGTGAACAGGCAAATGCATTTCAATTTCTTTGTGCAATCTTAATGAATCTAGTGCGTATTTTGGAAATAATAATTCAACATGCATGTAGCAACATGCCCATTTGCTGCTGGGCTTCGTGCACTCTGGGTTCTTTTCATAGAACTCTAAGGTTTGTGGTTAAATTTATCAGCTCTCAAGATTGCTTTTCTGATAATACATAATTCTACCTTCTGTAAGGAGCCTGTGACATTTTGAAATTCTGTGGTAGCAGTATTGCTGACTGCAGCGGTCCTCACTGTTAGTAAAATGAATTAATGAGTTACAGATCCATTGGCAAACATAGAGTGAAGCATCTTCAGATGAGTAAGAGGAATGGCAGACAGCCACTTGGTTTATTGCTGTGGTGCTACAACAGTGCTGTTTGAAAGCACGAGCTGAGAACTTGCCAATTAGCCAGTTTAAATTGAATTTCCTCAGGCTGCTTAATTTATTTAAATGTGATACTGGTGGGATGTATTATGAGGATGACCAGCTGTGGTGTCAGAATTTAAAAGTAAGGAAGGCTTCTGTGGCAAAGAAGGGAATGAGTTGTATGCTGTTCATTTTTATGAAAAAGTTATGCAATTGGCCTGTTTTATATCTTACCTTAAATGAACAGGGGCTATTCTAGAATGAAACCATCAGCAAATTAACAATATGTAATGTCCATGACAGAACAAAATATCAAGCACTGGGCAAAGAATACTGAGAGTCATTGAGAAAACAGTGGGGACACTAGTAAATGGCAATTATTGGTCTAAGTCCAAAAGACAACAAAACTACAGTAAGCCTAGGAATGGGTGGAGAGCTTGTGTTTGAACAAAACTGAAGTGTGGAGCAGCAGGAAATGCCAGAGTATGCAATGACAGAGGTTTGTTTGTGCATGTTACTTAGTGTGTGCTAACAGCTGGACTCCAGCGCAAAAATCTATGCCCTGCTGTCGCCTTATTAGCTAGACAGTCTTGCTCAGGTGCACTAGCTCTTGATGCAGTCACACCTTTCTTCTGCTGCCCACACATCCTCAGAAATCCACCCTGTATTCCAGTGTTGACTATCTGTGCTGAAATTACTCTGGAGCTGCAACCTGCAATACCAGTATGAGAAGTGGTAACAGCACAGACAGTGTTTGGCTGACATTCTTTGCCACTGATGAATATCAAAAGTTGAAAACCATCTCGGAGAACAGCTATGGACAGACAATTGGGGAAAAAGCGATGTTTGATCTTGAGATTTTGTGCTATAGAGATCCTTTTCAGCTCAGCAGGAAAGAGTCCTTTACCTTTAGTCCTTTGGTCCTTCACAAACTCATATCCACTGTAGGTGGCATCAGCCAGAAATAAAATTACTGGTGTTTCTCAACAATGCAGTCCAAGACAGTCCTGTTTGAACAATTCAGAGATTTCAGCTAGGGCTGTGTTACTTGACTTCTAATAGACAGTGTTTCCGCAAAAAAAAAAATTCACTGAGAGGACTGTATGGAATTGCTGTAGAGTGCACTGCCCTATGCAGGATAATGCAGCAGGACAGAGGTGAAGCTTACAGTAGTCAAAGGAGCAACACAAGCTGCAATTTAAAGGAAGTGGCTCATGCAGAAGTGAACACAGATGGTGAGGGAAGAAGTGGTGTACCCAAAATTATGCAGGCATATAGTTACATACAAATATACACAGACTCTTTCACTGTCAAACTCAAGATGGCCAAACATGCCTGAATTTTAGATAACTAAACTGACATAAAAGCTGTCATCTTCACTAAACAAAGATAAATTCTAGCAAATAAACAAACCTTTGAGCACATTTGGGCAGTGCTGCTGAAAGCCAAGAGCAACCCAAAATGATGAAAATAACCACATGTATAAATCCCTAGAAATCTACTTTTAAGGGAAAGTGCACAATATGTTCAACTAGTTAAGAGAAAAATGTCTTACTGCATGTCATTGTAATTTTTGAATATTATGTTCTTTTCAGTGTTAACATGTTTATCTTTAACTGCTTTGTGACTGTACATTGGTAACTGTATGCTGTACCAGATATTTTCAGTCTGGAACTGTCTCACATGACAAATTATAAGCACAATCGACATTTTCAAATGGTTGCCAATGAGTCCACTTTTGAAAAAAGCATAAGAAATAATACATATTCTTCTGATAGTGAAACAACCTGTCAAAAAGTTTCATGCTGTTTCGAGTTCTGTTGAAGTTGTGTTACATTTACATCACAGTTCAAAAACTTCTGCAATGTTGGTAGGAGATAAAAATCAACGTGTAAAGGAGTATAATATTAAAATGAAGAAAAACTGTCTTTTTTATTTCTTTCAGTCTTGTAACTTTCAATTAAAGTGATTGCTGTAAGACAGATACCAGAGCCTGCCAAAAGGAAATTTATTTACTAGTGCTAACAGTGGTGATGGGATGCTATTTATGTCTGTGAGACCAGGGATAGTGATTTGATTTGATTTGATTTGATTTGATTTGATTTGATTTGATTTACGTAGGTACATATAAAATTTCAAGTGATAAATTATTAATTATTTGTCTCATTAATTATAATGAGTCAAGGTAGTAGTATTGCTGATTCACAAAGCCTGTAGCAATTTATATTTTCTTTACAGAGTATGAAGCATGGTGGGGTTTTACAGTACACAGTTCAGTTGAGTTTTTTTTTACTTTACTTCTACTTTTACATAAACTTACTTCAATGTAAAAGCATCTAAACACTGCAATATTACTGTGTGGCTCAAGTACTCTATGAATTTGTGATTGTGTAACATGCCACTAAACATTGCATCTTGATATCCCTGAGCTATGGATCAGATGAAATACATGCTCCTTAGAAACCTATACAGTTTCTATTTAAAGGAAAACAGCCATTTAATTCTGTTCACAAAAGAGCAACTGTCTGCTTTCAGTACTCAGCATTCACATGGTATGTTCTAGGAAAATCAGAAATCTTAAATCAAAATGCTGTCTTTGGCATGATGTGGTGGGTTTTACTTTTAAGTATTTTTCTTTTCTTTTGTGTATGTGTGTGTGTGTGTGTGTGTGTGTGTGTGTGATGGTCAGGATTCTTTCAGTAGTTCACACAGAAATTTCTGTATATGAGAGAGCACCTTATATCATATTTTTTTTTCTCCAAAATACAGTTACAGAAATCAAAATTAGTGTTAATGAAATACTGAAGGAGGAAAAGATAGATATTTCTCATAACATTTTCTATTTATAGAATGCTAAATAAGCCTGAAGTATCATGATTAGATTTCCTTTTCATCCTAGAGATTTCTCACAGTTAGAAAAAGAAGGAATCCTGCAGAAAAATTCAGAGTTATCTATGCCTACACAATAATGTACTGTTTGGGACTCTCTCTAGTTCCGTTTGTAAATGAAATAATGAATTTTCAGAAACACAGATATTATTACGTGCCGTCCATCAGGCAGACAGATTATCAGACGAAAATATGGACAGAGGTAATAAATTCATAATGAAAAACTGAACAAGGACACCAAGGTTCATGTCTTCATTTTCACAGCTCATACAGAAGCAAGAAGTTTCTCTTCTTGTTCCAACCAGGAGACAATATCTGGTCCAGAATCAGTGCTAGAATTTATTCAGTTCACAATTGCAGAATTACAGCAAACAGCCATATGCTCTTCCAAACAGTAAAAATCTGTGCAGAGAAAATGGTCTTAATTTACTACTAGGTGTCTCTGGAAAAGCTGAATGACCATTTCCTGCGAACTTGATGACCAATAGATACAAAATCAAAACGTTTCTCTTACAGCTTTAAAGGATGCAGCTCAGTCTATTTCCTGACATGTAGACTTCATCTTACGGTATTGACCATGATATTACTACGCAGATAAAAACAGACAGATAAAACTAATTTTGCTTATAATTTAGAAAAAACTAGAGATTCTGTAAGAATTAAAAATCATAATGAGGGATAGAGATTATAATAGGTAAAACTACAGTCTACAAGGAATGTAAGTCTTATAGATTACAGATAAAAAATATGAGGATTTGCACATAATATGTTCACCTGAAGTTATGCTGTCTAATGGTTTTTTGATTTTTTTTTTCTGAGTAAGTTAACAGATATCCAAACACAGAGAGAAATGGCTGATTGAGAGAAATGAGAACTATATTGCCTTCCCATTTTCATATAAACAGTAGCCAGCAGCAAAAAAAAGTTAAATAAAAAAAAAAAGAAAAGAAAAGAAAAGAAAAGAAAAGAAAAGAAAAGAAAAGAAAAGAAAAGAAAAGAAAAGAAAAGAAAAGAAAAGAAAAGAAAAGAAAAGAAAAGAAAAGAAAAGAAAAGAAAAGAAAAGAAAAGAAAAGAAAAGAAAAGAAAAGAGGAAGAAAGATGCCAGATGTGTGTCCTAGCATGCTGATGTGAGGGAAACTTTGCAATGAATGTTGACATTTTAGCATTCAGGACATTGTTCTGACTGGGGTTTAAGTGGTGGAATGTCAACATTTTCACTTCCTCTTGGTAAAATATTTGCTATAAAGTGTAAATAAAGACTATAGAGTTTTTTTCTTCACATTAGCTTGCCAAAACATCTGGATTTGTGTTTATATTGGTTGGCATCACAGGCTTATCCTTCAGGGCAATATTCTTTTATTTTCTATTTTCTAATGGAACCTCTCAAACTTCTGATGTTTTTCTAAGTGAGACAATGTTGTACCGGAACAATCTTAAATATAAAGTGAAAATATACCAGAATAAGGCTCAGCTGAATCATAGGATGCTGATGTGAAAGCAGGTGAAATATGGAATGATACAATATATGCAAAAAATGTTTACATTTTTGTCTATGGATGAAGGTACTTTTCTGCTGGCCTCAGTAAATAAGAGCAGGTACCTATTTCTTTTATATCTACAGTCAATATTAGTTCTCTAGACTGGCTGATGGGGTAAACCCACAAAAATGTCTCACACAATGCACTAATGACACTGTGTCTCCAGATCTCACAATACCTTGACAGCAGTTTTGAAACAGCAGCTGTTTTTACCCAATTAACAGTGCCCTGAAACAGCAACGACAGTCCTCATGAAATAACCACTTCACAACAGATAATGAAGACACCACGACTACCGAGCTACCACCAGAAGATCAAAGGCTATGTCACTGAAAGATTCAAAAAAACCCCAAACCAGTAATATTCAATGACATTACTGTATCATGTATCACTGCATTCCAGCCTTGCCAAATCTTTTGGTTTTGGAGCCACTATATGTACATTAGACCAGATTAGTTTAGCCTGCTAGAAAGAAGAAGTATAAACCAAATTTTCCAGTGTGCTGATATCCACCTACTGCTTTGATAAATTATACCACATGGAAAAAAATACAAAGCAAAATCACTGAGCTACTGTAAATAATGAAAAGAAACAACCACATTTTCACACTGCTAATTTAGGTTAAAGAAGATATGATCAAGGCATTCAAGGTTTCAAGATTTGAGGGCATTCTTAAACAGATTTTATCTGTGTAGTCTTTTAATGTGCCTTGCCACATCTAATGAGATAATGAATAAAAGGACTTATTCTCAGATTACGATATAAGAAAAATTAAGGTCACTCTAAATGGAAACGCTAAAAAAGGGATGTAGTTGCATAGAATCAAAACTGACTTTTAAAAGAATTAGTTTAGAAAATACTCTAAAAGAGTGAATTATTTTAGGGAGAGAATGTAAAACAAACAAACAAACAAAAATAGCAACTCTGACCTAAGAGTAAACTTATGTTTGGTCAGCTCTGCCCAACCCAAAGAAGTAACTGCTAAGTACATGAACCTCTCTTTAACCTGAAAGACAGGATAGAAATACCACAGAGATTTAAAACATATGTTTCTACAAAGTAATGAAAGGCCTGGAGTCTGTTTCCATGATTCTTATTTAATGCCTTTTCTACTAGACAGTGTGGTACAGTTTGTCAATCACTTTGCTGAATGAACAAAAACAAGTTTTTAACTACTTTCATTTTTAACAAATACATTTAGAGAGCACCAGTAAATTTTTAAAATAATACAACAGAAATTCTGGTTTAAAATATAACATGCACTTAAATGAATGCACTTAAATTTATACTATGAATGCAACTCTCCCATTGTTTTGTTTAACGGTATATCTACCTAATACTGGAATTTGAGAGGTGAAGTATGGTTCACACTAAATATGTTTGTAAGTGCTCAGAACTGTGTATTGTGTTTGAACTCATACTTAATCACAGCAGTAGAATTTTTGCTCCCTGGGAAATTAGGAAAGAGTAAGAGCTGTGTAGCTCTAGATGTTAGGACAGACAAATGCAGAGGAGTAGACATATTCACACTATCCACAGAATCATTTGAAAGACATGATTATGTTTCATGTAGTCTTATATGCCAATTTAAGAAAACACTCATAATTTAGACATCAATACAGTTTCTTATGCCAGTTTATTTTTCACTGTGGAGTAAAACAAACTTCTCTCACTTTTCCTGGCAAAATTAAGCTTTGTTAGAAGCAGTTGCTGCTTGCTATCATGCAGTTTGACCCAGACATATCCTTCAGACTGAAATCAAACACAGAGAAAACACCTTCTCAAAGGAAAGCAAGCCTTGAATTACAGTTACTACGGTGCTGGAAATTCAGACTGATGTGGTGATTTAATTTTTCACTTTTTATGTGTAAGGTTTACTTCATCAGGTATTGACCTGATTTAACATTAAAAAAATCATTTTTACAACCTATTTTTTCTTCTATTTCAGAAAACAAGTCCTAGCACATGTTTCATTTTTGTTTTAATCTTCTGCGAAATGTTTTCAAGGAAGCTAAAAATTAAGAAAGATTGATGTAAGTAAATTTGTATATTGACAATTACATTTCAGTGTTTGTAAAAGATTTTGATTGAAATACTGGGCTGCATCGAAAGGAGTGTGGTCAGCATGTTGTGGGAGGTGATTCTGCCCCTCTACTCTGTTCTTGTGAGACCCCTCCTGAAGTACTGTGTTCAGATGAGGCTACCAAAATAAGAAGGACATGGACCTGTTGGAGCAGGTTCAGAGGAGGGCCATGAAGATGACGAGAGGGCTGGAGTGCACCTCTCCTATGAAGATGGGCTGTGAAAGTTGGGGTTGTTCAGCCTGGAGAAGTGAAGACTCTGGGAAGTCTCTACAGTGGTCTTTTGAGTACTTAAAGGGGGCCTACAGGAGAGATGGGGAGAGACTCTTTATCAGGCAGTGTAGCAATAGGAAGACAGGCAATGGTTTCAGACTGAAAAAGAGTAGATTTAGATCACACACAGGAAGAAATTCTTTACTGTGAGGGTGATGAGACATTGGAAAAATTCCCCATCCCTGGAAGTGTTCAAAGCCAGGCTGGACTGGGCTTTGAGCAACTTGTTTTAGTGGGAGGTGTCCCTGCCCATGGCAGAGGGGTTGGAACTCTTTGGATGATCTTTAAGGTCCCTTTCAACCTAAGCGATTCTATGAAGTCCCATACACCTGCTGTTCATTTACAGAGCAGGTAGCATAATAGAAAATTACTACCTGAAAGAGTCTTCCAAATTTTGCAATATTAAAAGTGGTAAGAATGCAGTCAAAAATAATTTAGAAAAAACAAAATTTTCTATGACTTTCAGCCTCACTTCAAGGTGTATCTGCCTCCAGAGTTAGCTTTGTATAAAGCTATCAGTAAATTTATGCTTACTCTTCCTTTGTCTCTTAACATTCTTTATAATTTAACTGAACCAAATATTTCTTCTTCATGACTAGACTTTATTGGCAAATAAAGATAAATATTGCTGTAATGGCTGGGAGAAGAAAGTGCTTACTGATTTTTTGTCAAAATTTGGACCCTCAAACAACACAATAAAACTAATGCTGAAATTCCTCTTTGAAATAAAATTTCTTGAGAAGAACAGTATGCTATGTGAAAGATATCTTTTTTTGTAGACAGTAACATTATTGGCTTATTCATTTACTAACTACAAATATTAATCTAACTGCAGTCTTTTTTCTTTTCCATCCCCAAGATACTTCTTACGGCATTTTAATGGTCTTAATGTACATGTGTATACATTTTTGTATAAAAATTAGTAATATACGGCTGAGGTCTGTTAGTCTGTCTGTTTATTTTACATGTGTATATTTATATGAGAAATATTTTAGTTATTAAACTTCATGTCAATGAAAAATTAACTTCCCAGTACATTTTTATACAGTAGATCTTATATTATTGTTATAGTCAGAGAAGTGACTGTAAAAATGGTTCTGTTTATGAGTGTACCAGTTCCTGTGTGTCTTCAAGTCAGTGGGAAGCTATAGCAAAGGCTCCATAGTTAAAAAATATATTTTGCAGACTTTACTCTAGGGACATGAGCATCTATTTTACAGCTTTTTAAAATGCTTAAATTTGAAAGAGTTCCATCCTAGGCTAAAGTTATACTTCAATTTATTACCAGCCTGCTAGTCATCAGTAAAAGATACTTCAGACCTTACTCAACTTAGTTTAAAGACAGTGATATTCATTACATCTGTTAACTGTGTAGAAACAGGATAACCCCCAGAATTGTAGAGAGTCTAGGAGCAGAGAAACAAAATAGGCTGAAAGAGATACCGAAAATATCAACAGTGACAAAACTATAAGAAGGTGGTATTATATCACTTGTGATCTGGAAGGAGTACAGACCACCACCAAAAAAAAACACCAAAAAACACCCCCCCCCCAAAAAAAAAAAAAAAAAAAAAAAAAAAAAAAAAAAAAAAAAACAAAAAAAAAAAAAAAAAACAACAAAAAAACCAAACCAAACCAAACCAAACCAAAACCAAAAAAACCCCAAACAAACAAAAACAGTGGGTAAAATTACTCCTTTGATGAAAGAAAAATTTAATGGCTCACTGAGTTCCTCCAGAGAGACAGAATTATTCTCTAATAAAAATATGTGAGCCCAAGTCCAAAGAATGATGCAAATTGAGGAAAGAGAGACACGGTTGTGCACACAGGATTTATTTTAAATTATGTACTTCTTATCTTTTGGTTGCAGTGAGTAACTTGCTTTACATATTCCTCACTTGTGCTCCGAAATGTCCAAAACATTGACTACAATACCGTCATGCTGAAAAGTGTTGCTTAAACTAAGAAAAAGGATAGCGGTAAGCAGTGATCTTAGAGGTCAGAGCAAGCTGGTGCCACTTCTGTGACAAGGCACCAGACAGTCTGTACTCTAAATATGTGGGAGAAGAAAGTGCTTCAGCCCATTTAAAGCAAGTCCACACGATCTCTGCAGACCAACCAAGTCTCTGCCTCTGCTTCAACTCAACTGGATGCCAGCCAGCTCTCAATTGGAAACTGCTGTGAGTACAGTGCTATGCCCAAGTTAATAAGTCTTGCTGAGAGACTGACTTCAAGCTCAGAGCTGGATCACAATGGGCAGACAGAGCCAGTTTAATTCTGTCTGCAAAGGACTGAGCAGACATAGCTTTAGGGCAAAGGGAATCTGAGATTATATAAAGTCTATGGATTAGGATTTTGCACAGCATAGCTCCCTTGTGGGAGCTCCAAGAAGCGGAGCACTACTCAGACTGGCATAAGTACTCTAAAGCCTAATAAAAACAAGATAGGTCTGTAAAATTGCTGGGACAGCCAAATTGGGATATCTCCAGTTGGGTGCATTCTACAGATCTATAAGTCACAATTAGTTCTTGGAACATATTTTCCCACTTAAGACAGACCTAAAGTAGACACAAAAATATATATTTAAGATGAATCCCAGACTTCTACATACAACCTTTATTATCTATCTGTTTGAGTGTGCATATGGTGGCTTCTCTATTTATAAGATTTATTTAGCAAATTACAAACATTTATTACAATAGTATATTTTGATATAAACTACAATAAAATGACAAAAATATTTACAAACTATTTTTTTTTTAAATTTAAAAATGTTTTAACACTTTTAAAGTCACTTATTAAAACTAAAACTTACTTGAAAACTACTTGCAGTCATGGAAATATCACTCATCACAACCACATCCCATATAAAATTTTGTACCTGAAAATGAAAAGTTATACCTGTTTTGAAGTTTTTGTAAGTTTTTTTATATAAGATACCTCATGAAGTTTAACCAAGTCAAGTGCAGAGTCCTGCCCCTGGAACATGGCAATCCCAAGTAAAAATACAGGTTGGACAGCGAATGGCTAGAAGGTAGCCCTGAGGAGAAAGTCTTGGGAGTGATCATGGATGAGAAGCTCAACACGAGCCAACAGTGTGCTCTGGCAGCCCAGAAAGCCAACCACATCCTGGGCTACATCAGAAGAAGCATGGCCAGCAGGTCGTGGGAGGTGATTCTCCCCCTCTACTCTACGTTCATGAGACCCCATCTGAGGAACTGTGTCTGGCTCTGGAGCCCTTAGCACAGGAAGGACATGGACTTGTTGAAATGCATCTAGTGGAGGGACACAAAGATGATTAGAGGGCTGGAGCACCTCTCCTACGAAGACAGGTGGAGAGAACCAGGGTTATTCAGCCTGGAGAAGAGAAGGCTCCAGGAAGACCTTACAGCAGCCTTCCAGTATCTGAAGGGACCCCACAGGAGGGATGGAGAGGGACTCTTAGTCAGGGAATGTAGCAAAAGGATGAGAGCTAGTGGTTTTAAATTGAAAGAGGGGATATTTAGATTAGAAACTAGAAAGAAATTCTCTACTGTGCGGGTGATGAGACACTGGAACAGGTTGCCCAGAGAAGCTGTGGATGTCCCATTCCCAGGAGGATTCAAGGCTAAGATGGATGGGGCTTTGAGCAACCCGGTCTAGTGGGAGGTGTCCCTGCCCATGGCAGGGGGGTTGGAATTTGATGTTCTTTAAGGTCCCTTCCATCTCTACCTATTCTATGATTCTAAGAGTATGTAAAAAAAAAACCCAAACTTCTCTACATATTTTATGGAGAAATATGTAATTGTCTTAAAAAAAAAAAAGACTTCTTATTACCAAACACTTCACTTCTGAAACGTATTCAGCCTGCTTGATAAACATATTATTTCAGAATTTTCCATGCTGTCTACTTTTTTTATAAACAACCACACTGATGTTGAAATCACAAATCAATATATTGTTATTATGAAGGAATCTAGTTGCTAACTAAAAGGTCAGTCTTTCTTCAAGAAAGTAATACAAGTGCTCTTGAATGCCAGAAAGGAGACTACCAAGAGATTGTCCTGTGGAGAAAGCTCCTTCATGTCCAGAAAGGCTGAAGTGGAACCCTTTAGAGCTCCACCGTAGCACTGGGAACAAAAGCTGAAAGATAACTTTAATGGGCAGACTAAAGTTTGGAGGCAAGACATGGGACAAAGAAGAAAGCAAAATTGTGTGGATCCTGTATATGTAGGAATTGTGTGGCTTATTTTTTTTTGTTATACTTATTTTTAATTTCTGTATCTTCTTGCTGAAATAACCAAAGGTTTTGTTTCCAAAATAATGGCAAAATATTATTGTGATCAAGAATGAGAAAAGCGCAACAAGTATGAAACATCCCTTTTTAAAAAAAAAAAAAAATCAGTATAGCTAAGATAGCTAAGACAGATATAAAAATGTAAAAAAAAAAAAAAAAAAAAAAAAAAAAAAAAAAAAAAAAAAAAAAAAAAAAAGGCTGTTCAAGAAAACATTCCATAAAGTCACATGGTACAACTCAGGAGTTTTAAAATCAGAGTTGAGCATGTATAGATCAGACTGGTAGTTTCATTCACTTAGTTTAATGATTCAACAATGATTTCTTAATTTTAGTGGCTTTTCTCAGGAGTGTTTACAGATCGTAAGTAACTGGAAAATCTGGAACAATGCATTTTACAATTAGGCCTGTACAAGGCTGGGTTGTTCAGCTTTATTGATCACGCAAAGACTCAGTTTCATCATGAAGTATAAAAGCCCTAAAGTTTGGTTTTAATGGAGCTGAGGTGGATTGAAACCTGGCTGAATAGTCAGGTGCAGAGGGTGGTGATCAGAGGCATAAGGCCTAGTTGGAGGCCAGTAACTGGAGGTGTGCTCACGCAATCAATACTGGGTCCAGTCCTGTTCAAAATCTTCATTAAGAAACTGAATGATAGTCCAGAGTGCACCTACAGCAAGTCTGCAGGTGACACAATAATGGGAGGAGAGGTTATACACCAGTAGATCATGTGGCCATCCAGCAAGACCTCAAAAGGCTGGAGAAATGGGCCAACAAGAACCTCATGGTGTTCAATATGAAGAAGTCCCCCTGCACCTGGGCAAGATAAACCCCAAGCACAATATATGCTGGGGACCATCCAGTTGGAAAGCAACTTGACAGAAAAGGACTGAGGGTGAGCCAGCTGAACATAAACCAGCATTGTGCTCTTGTGGCAAAGAAAGCTATCGTGGACTGTATTAGGACTGTATCATGGACTGTCACCAGCAGATCAAGGGAGGTGATCCTTCTCCTCTCCTCAACGCTGGAGAGGACACACGTGGAATACTGTGCTTGGCTCTGAGCTCCCCAATGCAAGAGACAAGGACATACTGGAGTGAATCCAGCATAGAGGCATAAAGGTGATCAAGCAGCATTTTTCCTCTGAGGAAAGACTTAGTGAGCTGGGGCTGGAGCCTGGAGAAAAGAAGGCTTAAGGGAGATCTCAATGTATATAAGAATTTTTTATTTTTATTTCAAGTTGAAGCTTTTTATTAAATCTTGGCAAGTTAAATGGAGACTCAATGGAAGGAAAGCTTTAGCACGATCAGCAAAAATGGGCTAATGTCAATACCCTGTGCTCTCTTCACAGTCTCTGCTGGATCCTTACATGTAGTATTATTCTAGAGAAATTATATAATCCTCACTTCCATTTCCTCCCATCTCACTCATAAAATCCAATCCTGATTCACTGAGGCATCATACACCCTCACAGTGGAGGAAATAGTTATTGTTTCAGAAGTAAGATTTTGAACAGGAGACAGAATATGATTGTTGAGGAACTTTCACTGCTCATTCAGCAGGTCTACTGCATCTTAAAAGTAGGAAACACTTGCCTGTACTATAAGTAAGGCAGTGACCAGATGCTGAAACCATTCCTCCTATGTTTCAGCGGCATTTGGCTCAGAACCACTGATGGACACAATGTTAGTAGGTAATAAGTACAGATCTTTCCGATTACTACAGCAACTGGATAAAGACCTCCAAGAACTACCAAGGAAGCAACCTTCAAGAAAGCAGAAACATCAATTAAAAGGAAATATACAAAGGAAATGAAAATGGGAAAACACAATGGACACAGGAAGGCAAAAGGAGAAGAGGAGCCTTACACAAGTGATATTCATTCCACTTTATTTCAGCTGTTTACTATGCAGAAGTTAACACTGTCCCTGTACAGTCAAGGGAGAGGTGGTGATAACCCTGACAGTGTTGATTATCCTGGTCTGAGACTGACTTGGCCAGTGTAGGATGGACTTTAGGATGAGATCAATAACAGAAAAATTTCACTCGATACTGGCCATCTGTCCATAGTGAGATATCATTACCTGTTCAAGAGCCAGCATACCCCAGGACTGACATTCCCATGAAACCAAGTGAATCCAGATACTATTTGCTGATCACAATGGTGTTCCATTACCAAAGAGAACTGTTGCAAGATCAGGGTGATCTTGCAATTAGAAGACATGTCTCTCAGTGTTCTGAGATTCTGTACTTGTTCCTTTCTCACTTGATAAACACCTCCTGTAGACCTATCTGTAAAAGTATGGGTAGATAGGAGAAAGAAAGGAAAAAAAAACAACACTGAACCTATGCAGAAGCAGTATTGTCAGTACAGAGAGTAGTGCTTCCTCTCTGCTTTGTCCTGCTTTCCTTAAAGATTCTGGGGCACCACAATGAAAAGCAGAGAACAATGCAAAAGAAAAAAAAATATAAAAAGAAACACATAAATTCCATCCCAGTGGCTCTAGAATCTCACCATGTTCATTTTCCCCACAAGAAGTACTGACTGCCTCTTTCTCTTGCACAAAAACTATATCTGACATAAACATAATGGAAAGAGTTCATGAACCTAAGACAGTGTGCAGGAAAAAAAGTCACAAAACCACGATCCTGATGTTGTGCCTTGTGATTCAGCTGTGATTTTTTGGCTGCTGTTGGCATCTGGGAGCGGTAAGGACCGGAATAAATAGTTAATCAGTTTTTCAGAGTCTCCCTGATATTTCAGAATCCTTCTTAGAACTTTCAGTTTAACTCTGGCAGTGACGAAGTGATCACTGCCTGACAGCATGAAGATTATCTGCGAAATTCATGATGCATTGAAACTAAATTCATAGCCAGATGTAACTTTTGCCCAAAGGCTGCCCAAAATGATATTTCTGGTTTTCCTGAAGCTCTAGCTATTGAATTGTCAATACTGCAAAGTACAAACACGGATGGGCATTTGCAAATTAACTTAAAAGTTCTGGAAGAAAACCACAATTCAGTCACCAAGACAGAAACCCGTAAAAATCCGTGATTCAGAAATCTGACAGATTAAATGTATAGTGCTGGAATAAAAGCAGTTCTACAGCTCATGAAAACCAAGATTTAAAAAATACATTAATGCCACCAAATATCTGCTCACTTAGGGTCCCTACTGTCTTTGGAGCTGCAAGCTGTCTCCTGGTACAGTTGGTTGTATTTATCACAAGTGGTACACTTTCCTGAAAAGCAGGGATTGTAACAAGTTGGCTTTTTAAAGCAAAACATAATTTGCTAAAATCTCCTTATCTGCTATCGTAAGTAGGGAACAACTTCACATTTGGCACTATTTAGTTACTAACCTGTTGAAAACTCTGAACTTATTTCCACTTAAGTGGGAAGCAAGAAGAAGGTCCACAGAAAATCAGTGGCTTCCCCTAGGGAAAACAATGTCATGGCATGCTACTTGCTGACTGGTTCATTGGCTCATAGTTGACTCTGCCCAACCACAGCATGTCTAGTACAACAGTTGGGGAAAAAGGTAAGAATTAACATCAGGTAGATGAGGGAGAGATGAGGTCAATGTGGAAGAACAGCATCAGGTCCAGAGAGACGATCGCAGGGAAGCAAATTCCTGTGCTTTCATGATGTGGCCTACTTTATGTTTGATGGGTACCTTTTGTAAAGAAGTCTGAGATGTTATGGCATACAAAAAGATAGTCTTGACTCAGTAGAACTCTGGTGAAGAAACTTTCCCCAAATGTGAGAGAACTATCTCCAAAAACATCATTTTGCAGTCCATCTTGCACCTCACTCTGTGTTCAGAACAATGCCTCCTAACAAGTGTCTGCCTCAAAAATGGGCTGCAATGCACTTGGAGTATCTGCCTAGGTCCACCATTCCCAGTCAACCTGTAGCAAGAGAGTGAAGTAGTTACTTCTATTTCTTACATATGCACCTGTTTGAAGTTTATCTATTATTTCTTTTTTAAAGTGAATTCAGATAATTGTACAGTAATATAAGTAAGAAGGGGACTTATTATTTCCCAATTCAGAAAAACTCAAAAATCTCATTTTTCAGTTTTAGGAAGTGTAGCACAAAAGTGAGCTTTCTTGCAGGAATACTCTTTGTATTAACCAAGATCTAAACCACCAGGTTTATATCCATAAACCACGTCTCCACTGAATCGCTGTCCTTGCAAAAATACAAGGAATAAACCTTTTACTAATTTTGCTCATTCTGAAGGAGCTAAAGTCCTCAAGAACATCAGGGACAGAAAAATTTTTGTAACTTTGTGATTTACAAAAATTGCTAGTCCCAGAATGGGAATTACATGTCATATATCTAGATCTTGCAGAGAAGCTGCAATTCAGGAAATAATTCTAGAATTAGCTAATTCCTTGCTGACTTTTCTTTCTAGTTCTAACCAGAGGTACCAATTAAGAGTAGAATCATAGAATCA
>VXBW01008511.1:13970-98727 GCA_013400375.1 Thinocorus orbignyianus
AACGTGGCTCGGGGTGTAGTGATTTTTTTTTTTTTTTTTTTTTAATGTGCTGCTTTTTGTTTTTATGGTGTTGTAACAGCATTTTCTCAG
The DNA here is from genome assembly GCA_013400375.1 of Thinocorus orbignyianus. NCBI lineage: Eukaryota > Metazoa > Chordata > Aves > Ciconiiformes > Thinocoridae > Thinocorus > Thinocorus orbignyianus. The sequence goes on from VXBW01008511.1 coordinate 14,061, forward strand.
ACTTAAACATACAGATTGTCCAGAATGAATGTTGGTTTTGGATGGGGGAAGAAAAAGCAAAACCAAAAACCCCTTTAGCAAAGTGCTGGCCTTCATTTCGTCCTTCGTGTGTGGTTGACAACCTGCTCAGATTTTTATTTTCCGCTCGTGTTTTAATTGACTGAGTCCCCAAAAATGCTTCTAAACAAAATGAAGCGTATCTCAGTGTCGTGCAGCGTTCTTCTGCTGTTCAGTAGAGCAGACAAATGTATTTCTCTAGGGTCAGTGAAGACTAGTCGTGTTAATCAATACTGTACCAGCAGTGTTCCCTTTTCAGTAAACCAGATGGACTGCTTACAACTGGTGGTGATTATTTTAACTGTGTAATTGTAACATGGCTGCATGATGACAGTGTTTCCTGCAGATACTTCAAAGGAAGGTTCCTGACAAGTATATCTTTACAGCTTTTAATCTATACTCTTTGTCTTATGTTGTGGCTTTTGGACATATGTTTGAAGTACTAAGATTTTATTTTTTTTTTTCTAAACCTTCTGCTTTTCTATCCATTAAAAGGAAGCCATACTCTATAAATAATAAAGTCTCTTGAGAATGGGAATAGAACTGGGATTTAACTGCTTTTTGGGGGCTCTCACGGTGGTGGTTTCGGTTAGTTTTAGATCCACGCAGTGACAAAGGCAAAAACTAGGAAGAGCTTTTGGTTACTCTGAGTGTTTTTTGGAAATAAGAGCTTGAATCTTCCATAATCGTGCATGTGGCTTTGTTTTGGGGAAAATGTGTTCTGTGGTGACTTGAGTCTTAACTGGGACAGTCTAATTACTTGGTGAAAGAGCCCTTCTCCGAGGGAAGGAAATGCACAGGACCGGAGCTGGTTAATTACATTTTGTAAAATTAGCCAGTGATGGCTTTCTTGGGAGGCTGGCCCCTCTGCCTCCCTCCCTCCCTGCACAGTACCTGAATTTCAGGCTTGACAGTCTGCCTTATGGATTGAAATTCTTCCTCGGTATTAAGATTTAATGGTGGTAGATACATAGCAAATAGTGACAGGTACTACTGCTTTTCAGAAATAATGCTTGGAAATATTTACAGGGTGGTTGTTATTCTAATGGCACTTCCTTGACGAGGCCCTGGTAAAGGTGGCTTCTCTGCTGCCTCCCTTGCAGGGGAGAATGGTTTGTATTCCAGTTGTAAAAGGCTGGGGAGGGAAACCAGTGTCTCCACAGCGAAGATTTTTAAGGTTTCGTGATAAACTCGCGTATATTTTTACTCCATCTAATTTAAAACAGTCTGCACCACACTTCATAGGAATGATTTGTATGCAGCTTTTAAATATTTTCTTTTTCCTGCGAGAGGGATTAGCTCCACGGAGCTACTTTTTGTGAGGGTGCCGAGCACTGGGCTCCTCAGCATTTGTCTGCCACCGATGCATGGTCATAAAAAGTACTCGCATAAATGTTCAAGGAAAGCTTGTGTAGTCAATTATTTGAAATTGCAAGCATCTGAAACAGGATGGGTTTGTGCAGCTACAGCCTTAATGAAGTATGCCTGGGCAAAATGCTGTCTTTGATGTCCTGCTGTGAAGGGGGGTAGGAAGCTGTCAGCACCCGTGGTCTGGAGGCTGGTTTTGAGTGGATTTGACTGTACCTGGAATTGTCAAGCTTCCTTGCATGAGGACTGGTATTTTCTGATGTATTTTTCTCATATAATTGGTGGGTATTTAAAAAAAAAAAATCTTAATTTGTCTGAGTCTGGGTGGTGGTGCTGGCTTCATCTGTGGCTAGTTATAGGTGATGCCAATTTGTAATCCTTTACAAGTGTATTTAAAAAAAAGCAGCTTAAATGCTAATAGCAGTGAAAAAATCCGTTGAGCATGTAGCGCCTGTGTGAAGAAAGCAGGCACACACGTTGGTCTGTGTAGTCTCTGTCAGCTGAGCTGAGGGCTTTTAAAAATCTGCTCTAATTTTTATGCTGTATGTGGAATGGCTAATCCCATAAAAGCCTCACACCTTTTGACAGATGAAACGCTGCTGTTCTTAACTTATTTGAGCAAAATATTTTTATAGATGGTATTAGCTCTGGTGGCTCCAAGGGTAATGCAGTCCTTACACGAGAAAGATCTTGCTTTGATCTGACAGCTTTCAAGATCCATTTCCAATCACTGAGTTCCATTAACTCTGTTTATAATGGTGCCCTCAGACTTTTTTTCTGTTTATGTGACTCTTTAGGGTGTTAACATTTCTGTGTATATGAGTTCTCTTTAATAAACTGAAGGAGTAATTGGGGTCAGAAAAAGAAATAATCCTGTTAGAAGGCGCAGTTAATTATATCAGGTATTTTGGGCTTGGAAATTCTTCTCCTTGGTTCTTTAATGTTTTCTCCAAATTGTAGGATGTAGAGAAGTTGTCGAATTGCCCCCATAGTAGTACAGCAGGGCAGGGTGGTGTCTGTACAGCGAATTTTGGGAGTGTGAAACGAGCACGACTGCAGGTTTGCTGGTCTTGCCAGTCCTCACCCATGAGACACCGTCCTGGGTTTTCCTACCCCTTTCAGTCTGGTAGTGAAAAGGCCTGAGCTCCTAAAAAGGGCTTCTGAAGCATCTGTCTCTTGTAGTTAATTTTCATTTTCTTCATCACGTGAATGAGTTGTTGTGCTGGTTGTGGTGTAGCTGTTGTGAGCAGAGGCTGAGGTTGCAGTCTGCCACGGCCCAGGGGTCGGGAAATGCTCCTCCGGAGTGAAGGGAAATTGTGCAGCAGTCCTTAGTGTTGTGGGGTAGCACTGACGGGGAGTGAATTAGCTGTTGTAGCCAGAAGAAAGTGATGGTTTTTTTCTAGGTCAGGGTTGAAGGCACTGTCAGGGTGGTGATGTGAAGCATATATTACTGTCTGCATTGTCCCTGCCATATGGATGTGTGCAGTACTGCCCTTGGCATTCATGCATTGAATTATTTATCCTCTCAAAATCTGTAGGCAGCCTTTCTTCCCCTGTGTCTAAGAAAACCAAACTTACCCGATGAGTATTTTTAAAATAAATCTTCTGCTGTAAATTATTGCAGTGGCAGGAGCGAGCTATTGATTGTATATTGTGTTTGTATTAGTAAACCAAAGGTTACAACATTAAATATTTTGTGGAAACATAGAAATATCCATTCTGCCCTTAGGTGCAAGGAGTGTTTGTGCTGGTCCTGGTCTCACATGTGACCAAAATGCATGGCTGCTTCCTTCTTTAGCAACAAAATCTGCAGACTTTGAAAATGAGGAAGGGTAGAAACTTCTTAGTACATGTTAAAAAAAAAAAGCAGCTTTATCTCAGGCACGGAGGGAACTGATATTTTTCTCATACGTGAGTGGTGAGAAAGCATCCTCCTTTCCTCTTGGATTTGGTCTGAGGAAAATGTTAAGGTGGTCCTTATTTGAGTGGGAGGTGTCAGGTCCTCGGCTGAGGACCTTGACGTGGGGCGGTGAAATGACTGTGAGTAACCAGGGGAGGGGAAACCAACCCTGGAGGAAGCTGGCTCGGTAATTTTTTTTGAGACTGACAGCTTTGCAGTATGGAAAAGGTCTGAAATAATTTACCTTTAGAGCGGCATAAAGCTGCTGAAATTGTATCACGGGCATGGCAAGAAAGGGAGATGTCACCCTCTAAAAAATTCACCACGATCCAGAGGCAGCCTGTCCCTGAAGACCTGAGAGGCTGAAGGGCTTGGTTTTGAAAGTACTGTGCTTCTCTGAGTGTCTGGATGTGAAGTGAAAGTACGTGTAATTCGGAACTCCTAAAGAAAAATAAATACGTCCAGTAGCTTTAAAGGAAAATAAGGGGCGTGGAAACTTTGTTATTAAGTATGAAATGCTTAACTGCATCTTGGTTTTGAATAAAGCACACATGAAAGTGCTGCTCTCCCCCCGAGCACAGAGCCTTATCAGCTTATCTGGGCAGGAGTTCAGAGCCATAAAAACTATATCCTGCTTACACCTTCCAGCCTATCCTATGACCTGCTCTGTGTAAACAAGTTGTACCAGGAGCTGCAAATTACTAGTAAGTAGCTGGGTTTTCTGCAGGCCGGTTAGGTCCAGGAGGAGCCAAGATAAAGTTCCAAGAAGTTCTCCGTTGGGAATGGTCTCCTGATAGCTGCCTTCTGCAGGGAGGAGGTACCAGATCTGATATCCTGCTGACTGTGGCAGTGGCCGGATTGTATGAAAAGCAGCAGCAATCGTTTGGGTAGACTTTACACTTTCGGTCTGGTGTTTTCCATGTTCTGCGGGATGGTGGCTGTTGCAGATTGTGAAATGTCAGTGTTGTCGTAACAACACACACCGCTCGCTGCACCGACTGTCGTCCTGCCGTTGCGTCAGGCCTTGGATGGGCTGAAGATGTAAGCCTATTTATAAAGTACTGCTGTAGTTATATCTTTAGATAGATGGATGAGATTAGCCGTGCCGATGCTGGGAAGAGATATAGGTAGATGCGGGGAAGCAGGGGGATGTGTGTGGAAACAAACATCCTGCTCATGGCCCTGCTATGGTTGTTTAAATACCACTGGGTGAGCTGGTGCTCCAGTTACAGTGCTTGGCTGCTTCCCATCGCTAGCTGTCTCCTTGGTTTCATCTTGCAGCTCGGCACAGGCTGCGTTTCAGATAAAAGCACAGGCACATTTATCCGAGCTAGCTGGTGGGTCTATAAGGAGCAAGCCAGTGTGGTTTTGTCTGTAAAACTTTGCCTTTCTGAGCAGTCCAAGAGTTGAATACCCTGTGCAGGTTGGAGGATGAACACCTGTTCTCCTTGAACGTTGACCTTTTTATTCCAACTCCTGTGGTTTCTTGTCCTACCAGCTTAGAAAGGACCTGTGAGAATATGCTAGTTTTGAAAACAGGAGTGGCTGGTAACGACTGTATCTTCTCTAGTCTCCTCCCTTGCCATAGCCTCTCGGCACACATGGCGTACTGCATGATGCCTGTCCTGCTCTGTGATCTGTTCGTCCCTCCCCGTTTTCCTGGCAGCCTGGAGGGCTTCTGGCTTTCTGACGGGGATCTGAGGTGCCCTGTATTACGCAGAGCTGCTCTCTGTTGTGGGTGATGATGGCAATTTAAATTGACTTCCTCTGTGATGAGCGCTGGTACCAGGGTGTTAAACTTGTTCTGTGGTGAGACCTGAGTTGCCTTTGAATTAGCTTTCATCCAGGGGAGAAGATATTAGATGAGAAGGCAACTTTTTGGCTTTTTCCTGGTGTGCTGAGCAGTGCTCCTTAGTTAAAGCTACAGGTTGTAGTATTAATATGCTGAATTTACTTCTGCGGTCTGTTCTGTCTGCTGGCTTCCCCTACTTCACCCACCATAATATTACTTCTCCCTTCTGTCTGTCCCTGTCCCCTCCCCTCCGCCTTTCCGGGAGCCTCTTCTGCTGGAGGTTCTGCTCGGTTCTCTGCTCTCGCCTTGGTCCTCCTCATCCAGTATTCTTGTCTCTAATTTTAGCATGTCTGCCTTTTGATGTTCCCTCCCGTCTGTTCCTGCCTTTCTCCTTTTCTCTGAGATCATCCTGCATCTTCATTTCCCTCTCCAGATCTGGGCTGTGTTTTTTTTGCATGGTGGGAGGAAAGTGCTTGAAAATGAGAGTGAAGCTGCAGTAGCGCTGGGAGGTGAAGGATCTGAGGGCATGGAGACTTCTGCCAGGGATGAGAGCTCAGGGTGCTGGCAGCTTGGGTCTGCTGTTGTACGCCTCTTGTGCTCACCACTAATGGCTCGCTACCTCTTCTGCATCACCATCACCACCCATTGCCTCTGGTGAGATCATCTCTTTGGATCTTTCTGTTTTATGGATTTGTCCTGTATTTGAATGATGGGGCTGCCTCCCATGGCATTACCAGTGGCAGTTGTAGGCAGAATTCACTCGAATGGAGGAGTGCAGGTAACTGAAATCTACAAGGATCGTTCTGACAGTCTCCCTGGAACCTTTCTAATGCAGATGTGTTTTGGCACAGTGAGCCAGTTCTCCACAAAGGGATGGAGTGCCCGTTGGCAGAAAGCGGGGTACCCGACCCCATGGCTCTGGCATATGGAAAGGTGCCTGGGCCTGGTGGGATTCATCTGCTTGGAGACGAGTGGGGATAGTGTGTGTACACGTAATCTGATTTGTGCACAGAATATAAATATTGGCTGCTGCAGACAGGCAGCCTGTGGTTTTGGAAGTTCTTTTGTGAAAACAACATTCGACCCTTCCACCGCTGCAGTGAGGAGCTTCAGGAGAAGGACAATCCTAGCAATTAGTGAGGGCTTTAAAAGGAACGTAGCAACTGCTACCGTGGTTTGATTTGCAGGTGGATTTATTTAGTTTTTTTCAGTCTAGGGTTTGTATCTGATTTCTTTGCGTTGTATGGAGGTTGCCTCCCGTGGTGCTGTAGAGAGAAAGGTGGAGGGGGAGTCGTGGTTGAGCAGATATTGGTGACTAAATTAGTTGAAATGATAACAGTGATGCTACCGTGGGCTCTGCAGCAAGTGATCCTCGGGGAAAGTGGAGCACAACTGGAATCTGTGTGGTGGTATGAGAGTTTGGTGTTTGTGGGTAACTTGAGCTGACCTGTGAAGAGTTTTGTTACCTGGTTACTCTCTGACCTGACTTGTTTGTGTCAACAGTCACACCAAATGATTAACGAATGATGCTTTCCACGAGTGTGGTTTATGTAAAACGTTAATGGGCTGCGCTTTTTCACGTCGGCTTTATAACGTGCGCCGGGCTTCGAGTCGAACTTCAAAGAAGGTAGTTTGCTTTATGGTTGAACCTATGAGCAGTTTTATGTGCAGGGTGGAGTGAACTCATGGAGAATATTGCAGTTTTCCTGCTGTCATAAAAAAGTTATGATCCTCATGATTCAAGTATTGTTCTGTAGGTGGAGGCAGGAGACAGATGCAGGGGTCAGTGGGAGCGTGTGTGGAGCGAGTTCAGATGTGCCAGCGGAGTGAATGGCCTCTTCTGTGCTCCCCGCTTGCTGAAACGGGTTCAAAAAGTGCCTTGTGCTCTTTCTGGGTCTTCCTAAGAAACCTGCACCTGTGTTACTCGCCGAACAGGCAGACCATTTCCATGGGAAAGGAACTTGGCAGGGGGAACCGTGAAACGCGGCTGAGAGGAGTGCTTTTTTTCTAATGCAGTATTTTAAACCGTTCTTAAAACGTGGCGCTTCAGAGTGGAAGAGACTGTAAGTCAGTTTATAACCTACTTTCTTTCTTTGGGCTTTTCTTTGGGGTCTGAGCCAAGTGAGTTAAAATAATATAGGTGGCTGCCTCTTGAACGAGCCTCGTTCCAATTAACTTCACTCAGGCTTCAGGAGATATTGTCAAACTGAGATATATTCCCTAAAAAAAGGACTGTTTAGGCAAAGCCATCGAGGTGGGAGGGTTTAAGGTTTAAAACCTTAATTGCAGGCTTTTGTAAAAATATCTGAGAATGGGTTCTCATTGACCTGCTCCACTTGTAAAGGTGGGGAGGAATAAGGCTCTTCCAGCTTTAGAGTCAACGCCACAAACTCTAAGGTAGAAAACACGTTTCAGTTTTCAATAAGTATGCTATAGCTGATGAAAATAAGTCACTATTCCAGTTTCAGTCAGAACTCTATAAATATTCTGAGTGACTTAGCCTCTCGTTTAAAACATTTTCTCCTGGGATGAGGAGGTATAAATGTGCTCTTTGTTTGCAGCCAAGAAAATTAAAGGATCGCAACATTCAAAACCCGACACGTTAGATCTTCTGCGAAACTGTTTCTTAAAGGATGTATAGTATATCTAAATGCACAAATACCCTTGTTAAGGTGGTTTGTTTCCCATCCTGTTAGCTTGAAGAATTTTATTCTGAATACATTAAAACTTGAAAAAAACAACCCAGCCCAACCTAGGATCCTTCTCTTCATGATCCATTAGCTGTTATAGCCTGCCTTTTATTTATTTTTGTAAACACATGTGTGAATGTAAACATTTTATCCAGAATGGCCTTGCAAATGTTCGTGCATTAACATATATTGTCATGGAGAATAATTTTCATTTAACTGTAATTTGCTTTATATTTTCCTCCCTGGTTGCCATGGAAACGCAGGCCGATGTGGCAGTGACTACTCACAGGAGCTGGGTTATGCATTGCCTTTATAATGGACCTCTGTTAATCATGCTGCAGTTCTCACCCAAGGAACCAGGATTATTTGCAGGAGGCACTTTATTTATATATCGGCTCGAAGATGCCTGTGGTACCTCAGCTTAATATTCAGAGTTACCAAGGGTGCTTTTCTGCTCTGCAGAAGTTTTGTTGTAAGAACTGCCGATGTATTATGGTGATTGTGGAATTGAGATATAGTTGCTTAAATTTAACGTCAGTTAGACTTCATTGTCAATTTTCATTTCATTTACCATAATAGCCTAACTAGTATTGCTCTTTCCTCTGGTTCAGCTTAAGATCCTAAATGTTTGAAACACAGCAATGAAACATTTGTTATCCTTATCTATGCATGAAAAGTTGTCTTGCTTTTCACAATAACGTGTCTGTGGCTTTACAGAGAAACACCACCTCTTCCACCCCAAGCCTGGCATCCAGGAACAGTGAGCTTTGTTCTGTCATGATGCCAAAGCACTTAGTCATGCTTCTAAGGAAAAGAACTGTTGCCTTTTGGCTGAGAGCAGGTAGAAAGGGGATGAGGATGGATTTTAGTCGCATTTGTGGCCCCTCTGTGCATCTTGGGTCTGTTTTGGCTGCCGTGTCCATGTCTGCTGCATGCCGTGGCTGCTGTTCTTCTGAACCGTGCCCACATTTCCCTTTAATTTACTTCCTCTCATGAACCCCTGGGCTCAGAAAATGCAGACGTGAGTGTTGTGTCCACTGCAGCTGGCAGTGGGAAGCTGATTTTACAGCTGAAGATGGTGGGGTCATCCCAAGGCTGGGGTGATTTAGGGCTGTTGGCACTACCCCTGCATTCCAGCACAGACCATAGCCTGGTGCTGGGCTTTGGCCCTTGTCTGGATGGGGCTGGGGGCTCCTGTGGATCCTGTGCTTGTGTAGGAATGGATGCTTTCTTCACTGTGACTTCAAGGGTAAAGAACAACATGATCTCCAGGAGTATCTGTACTCGGATGCCTGACATTTTAGGATGCAGGGAGAAAATAGAAGGATGCTGGTCTTTGCCTTTGTCGATGGCTTGTTGAAACCTTGGAAGGACTTGCCTTCCAGCTACTGAGATAAGAATCATGGTGGCATCAGTTCAAACTGAACTCATCAATTGGCAAATGATTCATTTTTGCTTAACAGGGATGAGCTAAAGGAGAGAAAATCAGCCACAAGGGATTCTCTTTTGCCTGTGTACTTTCATGGCAGAAGCGTTAAATTGTAGCTTGAGAGATGTGAATTTCACTTCCCTCCTGAATCAGACTCCGCAAAATGAATTTTTAGTTTGGTTTTAGGTCTTAAAGAAGATTTGTGTGTTGGTCCTTCCTTTCCCGCTCGTCGTGGTTTGATGCCAATTGTCGGTTACGTAAGTCCGGATTACTCCGGCACGTGGATGCCTTCAGATGCATATGGTCTCCTGGTTATTTCTTGGTACTTTACAGAAAGAATTGAGTAACATTTTCTTCTGTAACGCAGTGTTAAGAAACCCAGCAATTCCCCCCTCTTTTCCCCCCTTAATGGCTTATACACAAGTAGTGATAACATCCTATTTAAAGCATTTGGAGGAGGTAGGGCTAAGAAGGGGAAGCAGGGCTGAATCAGGCTTTATTTTTCTTATACCTACACACTGTATTTTAGTACAGTGTTGCTTGCCTTACGTGAGAGCTGGGAGCTGTTATAAATGAACTATTTTTTCGAGGTGCGTAAGCGCAGCGCGGTGTGTTTGCTGTGGGCATGGAGTAACCTTGCCAATGGATGTTACTCACCTCTCTTGCCCTTTGCGTATTTCTCTGTCTTTCATTGTGTGATGTTGGTGCTCTTTTGCTGTTTACAAGAAGCAGATGTGAATCCTTGTCAGTGGCCAGTCTAGTTTGAATACAAGTCTGAAAAATGGCTTGGCTGTAGTCAGGATGTTTGGGTCTTATGTAAACTTTTAGATTTTTTTCTTCCCCCCCCACCTGTTGTCACATAAATGCTCAGAATTTACTATTATTTTGTGTAATTTAGTGGCATGCTTGGAATACTCAAATGTACCTCTTCAAAGAGGGTAGGTAATGCATTTTGCATTCTGACAATGCCAGCATCTCAAAGCTGTCAGATGGGACAGTCAGACTTGCTGGCAATTTATGAAATAATGAACACTTACTCTCTGTAATTTGTAGCTATATCTGAATTTTATTCCATTTTCAGATAACTTCAGCTACCTGAAATCAAGTGTTCCACACCAAATACTTTATAACAAGGAAGTATGTTATTTGTGAGTTAAGTATTAAAATTAGTAGTGTAAGAAAATACTAGGAAGTAATTTTTTGAGCTGGTGTTGAGTTGATATTTTCAATATCATAGGAACGGCCTCATACAGGAATGATGATAGGGGCCTATGATGGCTGTTTAGCCCATGGTTCAAGTCAAGGGAATGTTGTTATATGATTACATTGATAGAGTGTAGCTGGGCAGGCTACACTCTGTTGCTTGTTTAAAGCAAACAAAAAAACCCCCATGACCGTATAGTCTGTGTATAAATGGGTGTGTATGATGCTAACTTGGACACAGCTTATGTTTTCTGACTTATTCCCAGGTCTGAGGCAGTATCTCAGCAAACCTTTGGGGTGGTTTTTTCACGTGGAATCCTGAAGAGCTGCTTGATGAGCCTTCTAGTATCTGAAGGGAGCCTGCAGGAGAGCTGGGGAGGGACTCTTTGTCAGAAAGTCTAGTGACAGGACGAGGGGGAATGGTTTTAAATTGGAAGAGGGGAGATTTAGATTAGATATGAGGAAGAAATTCTTTGCTGTGAGGGTGGTGAGGCACTGGAACAGGTTGCCCAGAGAAGCTGTTGATGCCCCATCCCTGGAAGTGTTTAAGGCCAGGCTGGATGGGTCTTTGAGCAGCTTGCTCTAGGGAGAGGTGTCCCTGCCCATGGCAGGGGGGTTGGAACTTGATGGTCTTTAAGGTCCCTTCCAACTATAACCATTCTATGATTCTATGAATTGCAAAGTGAGTAATTCTAGGTATGAATTTGTGTGTGTGGTGACTAAGTTGCCTTTTGTGGACTCTCAGAATGCACTCCTCTACCTGGTTGTTGAATTAAACATTCATTTGGTGGCACAAGAAGAGAAAAGTGGTTTTGGTGGCAGAGAGAGAGTATTTGACTCTTTCTGAAGCTTCCCTGTGAGAGTATTTTAAGGTTTGCTTATTTGCCCTTGGGTTTGGTCTGACATCAAATACGTTGCCTTATCAGAAGTCATGAGAAAGTGTTAATTGCCGATAAAACATTGTAAAATCAAACTGTCGTTCTGCTCCCTCCTTTTCTTGGATGCTTGGGTTGACTTGGAGCCGCTTTGTATCCTGGTTTGTGCCTTGAAGACAACATTGAGTTTAGCTCCATTAATTGTGATGGATACCGGGAGGGGAAGTGTGCTTTTGAGTGCAGCCTGGACACGGTGCAAATGGGGATGAGATGTGGGGCGGTGGAGAGTTCAGAGGGAGCTGCCTTGTGTGCAAGTCATGGGAAGAGGGATTTCTTCAGGGAGTGGGTGAATTGTTTCCTTCTGCTCTGAACAGCCTCTTAATGAACTGTTCTCTCCAGGGTGCAGGGAGATTAACCTGCCACGGCTGGCTTCAACCTGGGAGACTACCACCATAGTGCTGTCTTCAAGTGTTTGTATCTAAAAATACATTCGTGCTGCTGCACAATGAGCTCAAGGCACGTTAATCCTTTTTTCTTTAGGAAGGAGACTTGTGTTACTAGATGAACTGCTGCATAAATTGCATTTCTGCTCTGCAGTATAACCATTTTTCTTCTTCCAACAGCAAGAAAAAAATGTGCTGGAAATAATTGTTCTGGTTGGAATTCCCTCTCTGACAACAATAGCAGAAATGGGGTGGGGTTGTTTGAAAATGTTTAATGATGAAAAGTTTTGGAGGAGCAAGCTCTCCCAAGCCGCCCAGGCTTCACCACGTGATTCCTCTTTGCTGTTTAGTCTTCTGCAGGAGCTGCAGCCTTCTCACAACTGGCTGCTTGAATAGCTTTGGCCACTTCTGTCTTTTCTAAGCATGGCTGTTTAAGAATGCTTTGTCTGTATTGCATCTCGCTTGTTCTACTACATTCTCTCGTTCAGCCGCATTTATTTGGTTGTAATTTAGTACCTCTTTGGAGAAGGGAGAATGAAAGCCTACAGGCCAGCACCTATAAGCAGCACTTGGGAGTTATTGCTACCTCCGTGTGTAATGATTCATCTCAGAGGCAGGCAGCTCTTGCTGCCCTCAATCCCTCCTTGTAGTTGCAGACAAATTCAGGTGTTGTGCTTCAGCATTTCTGGCTGACGAGGGCTCGGCTGTGGTGCTTCTGTTTATTGTAGGGCTTTGTTCCCAGGTAACTCCAGAGAATGTTTGATGGCAGCAGTAGCGCCAGGGCTAGTTTAGACACGGTGCGGATGGCTGTAGGTGAGTTTACTGCCTTGTGTTGAACAACTTGGTAGCTGATACACTCGCAGCGAGTTATGACTTGAATCCTTGCTGTTTGTGCCACTGGGGAAGCTGGAGTGGGGCGTTTGAGGTCCGGGATGTAGAGTGATTTGCAGCAAACATTGCGTAAGTACGCGGAGCTTTGGTCTCGGCACTTGCTGTTTTCTGTGCGTGCCTCAGAGAGATGAGACGAGCTTTTTGCCTTCTGAGCTATTTAAGATTCTGAGTATATTTTCTCTCCTTTCATGTTTGGCTTACCTTGACTCATTTTGGTACAGGAGCTCACCTCCTGCATCTGCCAGGCTTTTATCTGCTACACCTGCCCGTGCTTCCCCGAGACCTGCTGTTGATGCTAATCAGCAATGGGGCTCGCTCACAAGCTACTCAGACAACCTAAACCGTTTGTAAGGAAACTTTCTTTAAAATATGGATGGCATTGGAGGGACTCAGGCTTAAAATTAGAAACTGTTTGTGATGCACAGTTGTAGTTGTTTACCTTGAACCGTAATTATCTTATTTCCTGAGTTAAAAACGTCATGTCAGCTTGCTGAAGCAAGATTTGATGACAAAGGAATTGTTTTTAGCCACCAACAGAGCAAAGAATGCTTCAAATGTGTGTCTAAATATGATTTTATAACCTGAAGGATAGCACACTCAGGATTTTAAATTGGCTCTGGAAGTTGCGTGGGCGTATGGGTAGGACATTTGGCCGGGGATCAAGGGACTGGGTTTAATCCTAACTCTCTGTCCTTTTGTCCTCTGAGCGTTTTCCTTGCCACCCTCTGTGCTGTTTGTTTGGACGGCTGTGTGTTTGAAGGAAGGGATATGCCCTTTTGCGGGGTGTTTGTAGATTTTTCTCGGGGTGTGGTTTGGTGGCACAACCAGAGCCAGCTCAGCACTGCTGCGGGGGGGTGTGAGGGTCCCCCCCACGCTCCTGGGGCGAGCGGTGCCTCTTCCCAGGGCACACGAGCCAGTTCAGCCCCTTATGATCTGGGACACAGCAGCGGGCAGAGGATGATGAGTAGGTTTTCTGCTGGGCTGGCAGATTAAGCTGATTTACAGCCAAGCTCCAGAAGTGGCTCGAGGGAGAAAGGGGGGATCCAGCAGCTGATCAGGGGCAGATCTCCCTGCTCAGCTTTATGGAGCTGTAACCAGTAACTTCATCCACAGCCCTTGAATCCCTCTTGAGGAGCTGGGGTGCCTCCAGCGTACACAGCCAGATGTTTGACTTCCTTATTCTATTATTTAGTAATGGGTTCTGGTGAGTCTCTGGCTGAGGTGGCCTGTGCCCTCCCTGTACCGTTCCCCAGCCCCTCTCTCTGTACTCACTGACGCTGCAGAAGCTGCTGCTTCGTCGCCGTTAACGGGTGCCGCCAGGATGTTCATTTTCCAGGAGAAAGGAAAATGGAAGGGGAGCAACTTCTTTAATGATGGCAGCTGCTACGTAAATCTGTTCAGGGTTTATAATAGAAGGGGAAAAGAATAATCGGTGGAAGCTGTAGGTGCTTGCAATTTCTGTGGTATTTTTAAAGAATCTCTTTTTTTTTTTTATTCTGACCTTAACTCTCTGAGTCCTAGACAATAGGGGAGAGATGCCATGGGTAAATCAAGGAGATGCTTCCTTTAGGTTTCTCCTTGCTGTGTAATTTGAGGTGATTGTGAGGCACTTGTCATAACTCTGGAAACTGGAGGCTTGAGCACATCTTAACAATCACGTTTTTCACATCACTTTCTGGGGACCTCCTGGGTCATCAAGTCAGGTCTGCTGCTGTGGTAGGTAATGGTGTCATCTAATCCTCGTAGTGGCTGTACATATCTGGTTGTGAGCCTTTGGGTGAGACCTGTGTATTCTTCAGAAAAGAAACCTGTATCTGAGTTGTTGTATTCTCTGGTTGTAATTTTTGTGTGACTACACAGAATTTTCTTGGCTGACGAGGTTGTGTACCGCTGCCTGGAGTGGGTGATGGGGCACTCCTTGGATAGGTTTGCTCTGGTTTCTTCCTCTTTGAAAGACACAATGTGTATGTTCTTGAAGACTGAACAGTGACTTCCTTGACTCCTCCTTGGCTAATTAGTGTGTTTTAAAATGGGATGCTTACATCCTTCTTGCAAATCAGCTTTCAGAAAGGAAATAGTTCAGTTATTAATAGTAACCTGTATCCAATTTGCACAGAATTGCATGGTTGCAAATATCTGAGACTGTAAAGGTGACAAATGTCTGTCACTCTTTTTTTTTTTTTCTTCTGAAGAATGGTCTGTATTTTCTCCATGTGTTAAAATTGAGCATAGAGTAAGAAATTGTAGACATATTTTTAAATAAAGTGGTGCTCTTCTGAGCATGGGAGTTTCATTAACCCTCCTTCCTTCCCTTAGAAGAACTCAATAAGGGAATTTGAGTGGAACTGATGAGGAAAGACCTTTTCCTGAAGTTCTAGGGAAGGTATTCAGTCTAATGATGGGAAGTCTTTGTCCTACTGCAGACTTGTATTTAGGAGGAATGAAAAGGAGAAGGTACCTGAAATAAGCTAGATCACAGCTGCTGACTTTAAATTACTGGTTTAATTCCAGATAACATCCTTCTTGTCTTCATTGGGTTGTTGAAGACCAGCATTTTAGAGGTTAATTAGGACAAGTTGAAGCTTCGAGATTTTTTTAGCTTGGGTTCATTCTGTTCAGCATAGTGGGTTTTTTTTGGGCTGTTAAAGATGGGCAGTAGTTCTGTCTAGCTTTGAAATTCACCTTTGAGTGTCCCTTTTGATGGTGTATCAGCATATTATTTATCATGCATCTTTCAGATCTCAAACGGGTAGAAATTCCCTGTGGTCACTGGGGGCTGGTTTTTGTTTTTAAGTGCAGGCGGTAAGTTTCTAGAATGTCTGTGGCAAATGTAAGCTGGAAAATTGGCAGCTCAATTTGTTTGCCAGATGAATCTGTTGCAATTCTTTTATAGGTACCTATGGGCAGGAATTGAGTAATCTTCTGGCTGCTTTTTGTTAAAAACTTCGATTATGTAGATTTTGGATATACACTTTTTCTAGTATTTGATTAGTTTATTTTGGTTTTTCCCATAAACCTTCCTAATTGTCAACACCAAGGAATATTACTGCTCATGCTGTTGTCTCCTGTAGTGCCAGTTCTCCTTTATTACCTCTTGTTTGTCTGCTCAAGAAGAGTGGTTTTTTGTCTTTGTGTCCTACCTTTAACTGAAACTTACCATGTGTTGGTTTCTCTGTTGACCTGAAAGTTTTTTCCTGGATAATGCTTTCCAAAATGTTTGATTTTCAGCTAAATTACCCTTCATTTTACATGTCTACATGTATGCTGCTATACTCTAAGCTTATTATTTTTTAAAAAGGTGCTATTTATACTGTCTTTATATTATCTGACTATAGAATAATTGCTTTGGAAATCTACTACTTTTCAGATGGGGCTCAGCAGGTGTTTAGGATAGGGAAGTTACAATTTCTTGTCATTTTCACATGAACTAAAAATGATTGTGGAACATTTCTGCTATGAATATCCACAGCGTCATGCATCCTCTTTCTCTTCCAAATGGCTTAGGAATTAACAGCTTACTATAAAATAAACAGCTTGAGGGTTCTGTACATTTGGATGCTGAATTTTATGGCTGGATAGCTAACCCGTTCAGGTTATTTGAAAGCAGATCCGATGCTGCTGTTCTGTGTTGATGGCTTTCTTGGAAAAAGCACATTCCCACGTGCTTAATGTGCATATTCGTGTACCAGTAATAATGACGTGTTCTTCCAGAGCAGGACAGTGGATCTTTGCTTTGCACGTGCAGGTCATTTAATAAAGAAATGAGCCTGATTACGCCTCTGTTTGGAAAGAGATTCAACCAGGCTGGAAAGACCCAGCAACCTTAGGTAATTATATTTCATATAGGAGCTCTAAAAAAGAGAAGTGGCAGGGGTCTGGGGGATTACTTGGAAGCGTTGGAGCTGACAAACAAGGATGCCTGCAGCTTCCCAGGCTGCTGAAGTGACAGCAGAAACCCGTTTTTGAGTGTCTAACCGTTTTCTTATTTCCATCCCTGATTGAGATGGCCGCTTGATGTAGGTTAATGCTGTTACAAGGCAAACATTGCTAGTATAGCTAAGACTTCGTCCCTTTGCTGGTAAAAGTGCATGATCTTTAAAGGTATTTAACTTTTTTCTTTTTTTTTCTTTTTTTTTCTTCTTTTTTTTAAATCTAAGGCAGATTTATTTTTTAACTTAGGCAGGCTAAACCATTCTGTGGAAAACAGCCTGTCCTCTAGACTGTCAGACCAAGTCTTGTCTCTGCTTGCTGGTACAGAAGGGCAAGCTGTAGCCTTGAGCTCCAGTCCAAGGTTGGTTAAGGAAATTGCAGAAGCTGTGTTTTGACTTAATACTTTCCACTCATCAGAGAAGCCACAGAAGGGTGGTAAGGGTGAAGGAGGAGAGAGGAGGGGAACGTGCTTGTGGATTTCCAGGACTCTCAGTTGTGTGCACAGAATTGAAAAGTCTGGTTCGGTGGAAACTGTTCAGGCTTGTTTTGCTCTTCTGCTGCATCATGCCAAGAAAAAACGAGTTACTTCTTTACTTCAGTGATTTAAGCTTTCAGGTCGTGCTGGGAGCCAGGACTCTTCTGACAGCCCCTGTTTTTTCACTCTGCCAAGGATCTTTCAGGCTGCTTTCCCTGTAATTTTAGAGGTTAAGAGTTTTGAGAATACTTGAGAATAAAGAACTTTAAATGTCTGATATGAAGGAACCACATAACCAGTAATAAAGTTAAAATGCCCAGTGATTTCAGAGTTTATTGCTCAGCTGCCTGTTGTGTGTTTGGAAGGGTTAAACTCAATGAAATGCTGGATTTCTGCTAATAATTAGTTTTTTAATTTAATGCAATTAAAATGTAAAAGTAGTTAAACACTTTTATACTCTCTTTTGATTTAC
This sequence comes from Thinocorus orbignyianus, assembly GCA_013400375.1. Lineage (NCBI taxonomy): Eukaryota > Metazoa > Chordata > Aves > Ciconiiformes > Thinocoridae > Thinocorus > Thinocorus orbignyianus. Next base: position 31,586 of record VXBW01008511.1, read on the forward strand.
TGGAATGAACTATAGAATTTTTATTTTAACTTCTCAAGTCTCTTCTATAAAAGAAGACATAGAAACGTACCGTACACAAGCATCGTTTCCCATTCCCTTGCAAGCGTGAGGTTTGGAGTGTTTATGAAGTTGGTAACAATGACATGCTGTAATTCCTCAGGGTCTGCCAAGGATGTTGGTGATTAAAGCTGAGTCTGGTTGTTCTATCAGTATGTAAATACCGTAAGTAGTGTTGTTTAATTAATTGGAAAAAGTACAGATCTTCAGGAATACCTGAAACACGTTGAAACTAGTTATTTGACATCACAGATCCTGGATTCTTTTCATGCACTGGAGGTCTCAAAAGAGCTTAGGTATTCCTGAATTTAGACTGACAACCCCCAGTTTCTTGTGGGCTGTGTCTGTGCCAGACTTTCAATTAAAACCCTTAAAGGACAATTTGGTTCCACAGGAACCGCATCCTTCCTTTCCTTCATGCTTGTTTTGGTGGGATAAACTGAGCCTTAGGCTCTTCAGCCCACGCATAAGTATCTTGATCTCTGTTTTTGAGGACAGTATCAGGTTATTTTGTATTTTTATCGAGTGGCAAAGATGACAGGAGCTTTAAAAAATGTAGATCTCAGCATACATGTTATCTGCAGGGCAAAATAAAGGAACTTTAAGACCAAGAATATATTATCTACTTAGTTTCTGAAAGTTATCAGATTTAAATTGTACTTGATGCTATGATTTTGTCATGGTCAAACATACTGAAAGGTTGGGGATTTTTTAAAAGTTATTTTTAAGCACTAGTGGAGTTTCTTTGCACTTTTCCACTTTCGGTAATTGCTGCTGTATGAGCATGGTTGGCTATTGTGATTGCTGTGGAAATGTTTGTGTCTTTGTAAATTCTAGTAAAAGGCCGTTTCTGTAGTTCACACCGCTGCTGGAGATTTCTCCTGAAAGTGTAGGAGCAGCTCCGTGCAGGAGCGGGTGTCTCTGTTCCTGCTGAACACAGCAGTCTGCTTGGCTTGGTGTATGTGGAGATGGGTGGTCTGTAAGCTACCGATAGGAAGCAGGGCATTTCAGTTAAAGGCATGCTATTTATCTCTAATTTCTGTGTATTTCTTGGAAATAACTCCTCCCCCTTCCCCCACTTCAATTCTTCAGTGCAATACTTCTCATTTTTTTTCCACTCTCTAAATGATCTCGGGGTGTGCTACTCCAGCCTGTTGGGTGAAATTAATAAAGATCAATGGATTTATGGTAACTGTACATCATCTTGAGGGACCAGAGGAAAGCTTTCCCTGCCACTATGGGCTGGACTGTTCTTGGCTCTCAAAGGGTTGGGAGCAAAGCCTGTAGAAAGGAGCACAGGCAGAAATTTCTGTGCTGTTTGTGTATACGCAGCATTTTGATTTCTTTTCCATACTCCAGTACTTGTCATTTGGTTTCTTAACTGACTTGGGTACTGTAACCAGGCAGGAATGTAATCCCTGTTGTTGCAGAAGGTACCTACAAATATTCTAGGGCTACAAAGATGATAAAGAGACTAGAACATCTCTCTCATGAGGAAAGGCTGAGGGACTTGGGTTGTTTTAGTCTGGAGAAAAGACCAAAGGTGAATCGGATCAATGCCTATAAATAATTAAAGGGTGGGTGTCTGGAGGATGGGGTTGGTCTTTTGTCAGCAGTCCCCTGTGGCAGGACAAGAGGTAACGGGCCCAAACTTAAACATAAGAAGTTCCATGTAAACATGAGGAGGAGCTTCTTTCCTCTGAGGGTGGCAGAGCCCTGGAAGAGGCTGCCCAGGGAGGTGGTGGAGTCTCCTTCTCTGGAGACATTACAAACCCACCTGGACACGTTCCTGTGGGACCTGCTCTGGGTGGAGCTGCTCTGGCAGGGGTTTGGACTAGATGATCTCCAGAGGTCCCTTCCAACCCCATATAGTTCTGTGATATTAGGATTCCTGGAAGACATGTTGTTGATAGTAAGTATGTGGGGTTTGTAGCATTGGTTACTTACGGATTCTCCCTCCCACCTCCATTTTCTCAGATTCTTGAATTGTAAGATGATTTTTATGATTTCTGAGAGCAAGCCTTGTTCGTCTTTCAGCAGGGTAAAGATGAGTGTTTGTGTACAAGGCGCCACATGAAGCTCTGCAGGCAGCGTTGCCGAGTTGTTCTGACCGTGCCCTGGAAAACATTTCTAGGTTTCCCCTCCCTCCAAATTTGTTGTACTCGTACCACTTCGAGTTCTGTAGCTGAGGTAATGGAGCTTATCCGAAAGCCTAAGCTCATTGGTGTCTTGTGTGTTCCCCAGTGTATATTTTTACTGAAGCCCTCAGAGAGATGCCTCATTGAAATTCTGTCTCTTCCTGAAATTATTTCGAGGGAAGCAGATGAGTGCTGTGGAAAAAGGCTGTCCTACTCCCTAGAGATTTTTTTTTTTTCCATTCGGAAGTTGGTCTAAAGCAGAATCTGCATCTCATGCTGGTATCCTGTTACGCCTTTTAGTTCTGGATCACTGTAAAATCTGAATTGATGCAAACCTATCTTTAAATCAAAATATAGCTTTTTACTTTTTGCTTCAAAGAAGCAATAGTAAGATAAAATGCACTTGCTTGTTTGAAATGAATCTTCGGCAGACAGCTTCTTTCCTGTAAAACTGAGATTTAGATAGAACCCTTTTAGCATTTGGTTGATCAAGTTTATTAAGCATCTAGATGTATAAAACTGTTCAAGATTGAACACCTTCATTAGAGACCTTTCAAAGTGACTCTGCGTCTGTACAGAACTGGTCTAGTTTTATTACTCTATTGCTGACATCAGACTGTGAAGCCACCTCCTGCCTCGCTGCTGGAACCAGTTAGTGTTCCCCTGCCAGATCCCAACTGCTTTGATGCCAATAAATAGTTTCTAGTTAATCTTAATGCAAGAATAATGTTTTTTTCAGGTCACATCTTGTGATTGTAAAGCATTTTCCATCTTCAAATACTGATTTCTGTAATGGTACAAGATGCTTTTTTATTAAAGAAGTTGGAATTACTTAATTTCTTTTTTTTTTTTTTATATTTTAGTGAGCATTAGGAAAAGTTGCACCGTGTGCTCTAAATCTGAAGTTAACTGATCTCTCTGGGAGTGCGGCAAGAGGAATCGATAACTAATCAGTGGGGAACTGCTGAGGACTATGTGTTAAAGAGCAGAAGTTGGTGGGAGAACTTAGAGGTTTTTTCTTTTAAATGGAGCTGCCTGCTTACCCACAGTTTCCAAATTACTTCATGTTAATATAGAATAAAGCATTGCAGGTCTTGAAAGACTGAGCCCGTTTTAAACCAGAATCTGGTCAGCTCCAACACTTCATTATTTGGCATTTATACTACCGTTGCAATGCAAAGGAGAAATGAATCTCTGCCGTTCTGCGTTGCAGAATGGTTTCTGCGTGGCCAAGAGTTGTCCCACGGTCAGTGGTGTCAGTTCACAGAAGGGAAAACACGGATAATAATGTTTGCTTTTGAAGCGATACATTTTCATCAGACTGAAGCTAAGAAAATTGGATGGATAAATGTGTCTAACGTTATTCATTATAATTTGGTGTTTTGGAAGGAAAGTTAGTTGTAAATTGAAATGTTGGATTCTGCACAAGAGGAACAGCGTGCGAGTGACCCTGATACAAATTACCAGCCAGGTTTTGCCCAAGGTCTGTGCGTTGGGCATCTGCCACTGGAGCACTTGCTGTGCTTCCGAAGTAATTTGATAACCATTTCATTAAAAACGGTTCGCTTCGTTGTGAAAGTTACTTGGCTCATGTGTGGTCACTATTTCAGTGTTACAATACTTGATGTAGATTTTGTATGTGAACAAAGTAATGAATAGAATCACTATGTGTAGGCCAGGATGCAGTTGTAAATGTGTCTTCAAAATTGTGTATCGGTGTGTCGTGGGACAGGACTTCTGTAGACTTTTACAGTAGTTTAGTTTGCTAATGTCAGCAAGTAGCATTACTGACTTTCCAGATAATGTAGTTAGAAATTCAGCTTCTCCACCCCAGCGACTTCCTAGTTTTATCTTTAATTGCTGTTTAAGTGGACAGCTCTAACTAGAGATATAGGGTATAAAAGGAGTAGGGGACCCATCCTGGAAAAGATGCTGTCTGGGTGTTGTCACCCTACTCTGTAGAGCTGTAGTTCCGTATCATGGATGTGGGCCTTGCTTTCCTCGGGGAAAAAAAACAGAATGTGGCTGTAGGGTTTTATCTCCTTTGCTCTTTTGAAAGAGAAAAAAAACTAATCTCAGAAAACCTTATTTCCCCTCTTGCTTGTCTGGAAGAGTTAACCTGCTGCAGGATTTCCTTTCTTTAAGTCAGGATTGTGTGCCCTTGTGTATTCCTTTGGGGTTTTTTGGCTTTATTTTGACCTGTTCTTTTTCACTGGGATTCCTAAGACTTTCCTTGGCTTAGTTGGTAGCAGCTCTACCCTGGATGCAGCTGCATTGCTCATCTGGACATCTTCCCTTCGGCTTCTCACCGGGGAGTGCGTGTTTCTCAAAACAAAGGAGACTACGCCAAGGTTCTCGGTCTCCTCCACCCTGTATCTGTCCCCGTTTGCCTCGGGGTCTCTCCTAGGTGGTTCTTTAAAGACCATCCTGGTGGAGAGGTGGTTTGTCAGGTGACGAGCAGGAGTAAAGTATAAAATTGAGCTCCGTGTCACGAGTCCTGTTGACTGCGAAGTTGTGAAAATGTTATAGGAAACTAAATCTGTTGCTGTTTAAGGAAACGCCGCGCTCTGGAGCGTGCTGCGAGGCAGCCGGGCAGGCAGAATTTGGGAGAACAATAATAGATTAAAACAAGGTTTAAAAAGTAGTAGTTCTTGCCCCAGAGGACCTCTGTGGTAAAGGAATCGGTGTGAGAGGGTTGAGGAAAAGAGCAAAAGAAGCAGAGTGTAATTAGGAGGAGGAAGAGGACCAGTGTGTGAAGGTCCTAGGGGCTAAGGAGGCCTGTGTGAGTTGAGGATTCTTCAGTGCTTAGTGTGGGGCAACTGGAAATGGAACAAGCAAATAAAAACAGCATTTAGATTTGGAAAGAACATGCTTTGTAGTTCTCCACTTGTAGCTTTATGTATTTGAGTTTCTTGGTTTATATTTAAAATTGTTTTTTAGATGTTCTTCTTTTAGATAAAAAGGTAATTTGGAAGAAATGCAAATTTTCCGTTGTCAGCTGGAACAGGCATTGGTGACTGTGTCCCTCAGGGTGGTTTAGAGAGTCTAGAGATCACACTGGACACAGGATTTGTGTGGGGAATTTGGCAGCCAGCAATATGTGGAGTTGGATATTAACCCTTTAACCTTCTTTTCTGGTCTGTGCAGACTGGAATACCTTCTGTCAGACTGGGAATGCCCAGTGCGTGTGCTCCAGGTCACTGCTGCTCACCTGGCACAGCTGAGCCCCAGCAGTTGTAGTCTGCAGCATGTTACCAGCCAGTTTCATTTTATAAAGTTCCTTTTTCGAGCTGCTTCTCTGGGGAAGTGCGTCAGGAGCTTGGGTGTTGTTATTGCACGTCTAAAGCGTGTTTTGAAGAAGTTCTGTGGTTTTGCTTAGAGCACAGATTGACTCTTCCCATATTTACGGGTCCTTCACAAGTAGAAGTGAGAACCTGCTAACGCTGAGCAGGTATCTGGAGGTGTTTTGGTTCATCATAGATGTGAAATACCTGGGGATAGGACAGTGTTTTACATGTGGCTTTGCCCAAGTTCTCTGGTTTTCCACCCTGCAAACCCTCAAACATGCTTATTTGTAGTTCATGCTTGCCCTTGCTCATACGACTCGTAGGGGCTCCTACCGAGCTGTGTTGTCCAAAACACGTCCCCTCTGCAGCCAGGTCGCCTGCAGAACCACAGCGAGAGCTCTCCTCTGGAGCAGGCTGGTTTGCTCTGGCTGGCAGAGAGGTGTATTTCTGAGCGAACGTGCTTGCTGGGCAACACGAGGCGACTCATGGCATGGGCTGGGTTTAGTGCAGCCCCGAGGCTCCGTGGGCAGGTCGGGTTCCTGCCCGCCCTGACGTGACCGTCATGCTACGGGGGCTGCTCATGCCACCCCGCTCAGCCTGCCCCGGCCGTGAGAAACCGTGAGGAGTTCAGGTGCTGGGGCTTGGGCTCGGCATCGTCTGCCAACCCTTTCATCTACCAGTTCAGTCACCCTGTTAATGAATGTAATTCCCCTTTGCCTTGGGTGCTGAGAGCTCCTGCTGGCTCCTGCCCGGCCTTGGGAATTTCGCTTTGGGAATTTGCAGCTGGAAAAATATCTTTGAAAGGTGCAGCAAGAGCTGTTAAAAAATGTGAAAAAGTTAGAGGTTTGTAATAGATTAACGGCTATTCAGAGCAGGGATCCAAAGGTAGGATTAAAAAGAAAGTGCTTGTGTCGTGGGCAATTCCAGATATGCTGGTCGAGAACGTGAATTCCTGGCACAGGGCACCTGGGAGCTGCCGTGGGCAGCTCACTCCTTCCCTGTGTGTCTGTTGCTTGATAAGCTGTTCACAGCTGGGGAGGTGACATACCTTTTTTTGTAAATAGAACCACCAAAGCAACACAGATGGTTACAGAAACCTTGAGACAAGTAAATATATTTTTTTAATCTATTATGATTCTATTATCAGAAAGTTGTGGAACGTTGGCTGATGCTCTGCTAAGCTTTCCACAGTGTCTTTTATCTTTCTGTTTGTGCAGACTTGTTATCAGAAAGTTTATTTCTGGATTAGGCAAGGGTTTGTATTTGGTAGCCTTCATTTACTCAACTATGGCATGCTTGAGAATAAAATTAAATTGTGTGTTCTCATTTTCTAACAAACGAATTCCTGTGTTTTTCAGATTACACAGCGTTTTTGGGACAAATATCTGTTGGATTTTAATATATGTCCTGCTAGCAACAGCTTTCAACTATGGAATCGGTAAATATTTACCTTGCTTCTGTCTAAATTTTCTGGTTTTTTTTCCTAACAAGTGCTTGTGTCCATGTTGATGTGTGTGGGGGTTGTTGTTCTCTTAATTATCTGAAATTTGAAGGTAAAAATTGCAGGCTTAAACTTAACTTAAAGGTACTACCCAAAAGTTTTTAGGAAAAGTCTTCAGTTCTGTGATGCCCTTTTACTTTCTTATCACTTCAAATGTAGCAAGTTTTTCCCTGACTTCAGTGAAAGCGAAAGTTAACTTTCCTGTGGGGGCAATTCCAGCACGGGTTTGTCAGCAGAATGCCTGGCTCGTCGGTGCTGTTGACTGCCAAGTATTAAATATCCTCCTACTTCTAGTATATCACGGTCTTCTTTCTTTCTCTTCACTTTGAAAATGTCTTCTTTTTTTTAAAAAAAGTTATTAAAAAGTGCCAGTTTCACAATGTTACGTTTCCTTGTGATTAGTTATAATTGAAACAGATGGCACCTATGTTTCATTTCGGGCAGAGAAACCTCCCAATATGCTGAGACTACAGTTTGATTCAGTGTTAGGATTCAACTTTTCTACATCTGCTAATGCTACTGAAATAATAGGCTGTCCTGGAGTGGAATTTAGAATTGGGACGGGATGGGGGGAAAGAGATTTTTGCATCAGTGTTGTGAGAAAGGATGAGAGGGGTCGGTGTAGGTGTCGGTGGTGGGGAAGGAGTTTGTTGGTGCTGTGTTTCCTGCGGTACTGGCGGTTGGGTGTGTTGCAGGCTGAACACAAGCTGTCATGCTGGGCTTTGCAGCCCGTGTCACGGCAGCCCTGCCGAGGGGAAGCTCCGCAGGGCAGAGCTGAAGGTCATCCCTGGCACGTCCACAAATGCTCTGGAGAAGGCTCTCCATGGATAACCGACGGCGTGTTCCTCTGCCGTGGGGCTTCGGGTGCTTGGCTGACCTCTCTGTTTATGCTGAAACAGGGTTATCGGTGTTGAAATTGTTGTTACGATAAAGGAGAGTTACTTTAGGTAGAAATAAAGGTCTCTTCCATCAGGTGGCTTTGCAAGCTGGTGGGCTTCTTTTGTCTTGGGGGGGAAAAAATATATTAAAAAACCAAAATCTTTGTATTTAGTTTGTCCGTAATAATGCCAAGGTATTCAGATGGAGACAAGACGTTACTTCATTTTCCCTTGGTGAATATTAATAGCGTAGAAGCCTTTCACTGTGAAACAAAACAGGCGAGGCATCAGTAACCCTCCCCTGCTGCAGCTGAGTAATTAAAGTGTATCAAGTGTGAGACCTTTTGCTGTAGCGTGCAGTAACTCCTTCCTTAATGGGTGCTTTGCAGTCCCCTGAAAAACCCAGCTGAATCCGAACATCAATTAGAAACCTGGTTGTTTACTACCTGTTACGTTTCATGGTTTGGTATGAAGATTTATTTTTCATTCTGATTTTTGAAGTAAATGATGTTTTGCTTTTTTTTGGAATGCAAACCTTACTTTAAAAAACAGGGTAATATTAACTGCAGTACCTTTCACTTAAAAACTAAACATTCAGACATACTTGCACAGTGTAGTTACCCACTGGGCAAAATGACTTGCTTCCTGGCAGATTAGAGAGCATGATGGCAGACTGCATCTCTCCAGGGCCTTTTGTCTGCATCACCTGCCTTTTGGCCACTAATATCTTTTAGGATTATTACTGAGAGCTTAAATTATGCACTGCATCGCTATGGTGGCTGCCCTTTAGAGAAGTTTGCCACGTATGCTTTTCTCCATCTTTAGCCCTTTTTCTCTCTGGATGTTTTGTGCTTTGTTTATATAAAGCCGTGCTATTTTGATTACGGGTCTAGCTGAAACCGTGGATGGAAAAACTTGACAGATGAAGGTTGAGGATGTATGATGTGACAAAACATTCACACTGTGTAGAAAGAATTACTATGAAGTCAGATGTTTCTCTGTCTTCTGAAACAAACAAACAAAAGTGATTTTGCTTTGTGCCTTTTGTGAACCCCGAGAGATGATGGTTAAGTGACCTTTTCCGATAAAATACGTTCCTATTCACTGCTCTGCAAAGACAGACTGTGGCGTTACCTGAAATGCATGTTGGTCTGGAGTCTAATGCCTCCTTTCCTGTGCTGCTGTGGTGTGGAGATGGTGGGGAGAAGAGAACATTGGAATCCTCCAATGTTGGCTAAAAAAAAATGCCCAACTCTGGCATGTTCTGAAACCATAGAGGTGATTTCGTAGGTTTGATGCTGGTGGGGAGGCTACAGCGTACAGGGACACTGTGGTTTCTCACACACACGTATCTGCTAGTGCAGTTCATGCCATCTTCCTGCCATCCTTCTGCCAATAGCCCAAGGACTAAAGGGAATTAATGTCTGACCAAAGCTTTAGTAAAAGCTCTCATCTTGAAGGCCAAAATTACAAAAGCAGATCCTTGTTGGCTGTGTTAACTCCTTGTGCTGTGCCTGGGTGAGGCCCTGTGGTGCCTTGGTGCTTGTGTGCCAAACTGGTGGAGTGGAGATGAGCCACCTTCTGTCTTCTCTGAAGAGAAGGTGCTTTGGTCACTTGTCTGCTCGTGGCTATGAGATTGCCTTTGTTGTAAGCTTGTGGGTGAAAATGCACTGGGGCACAAAACCAGTTGTTTTGGGTTTTTTCTACCCCACCTCAAGCAACTTGTGTGTACCAGCTTACAACTTGCTGTAAGGAATGCTGCCTGCATTCCCCGTTGAAGGAGGCTGAGGAACCTGATCTCCAGAACCAGGTCTACCTTTGTAGTAAAATCCTGGTGGCTTGGCTCTGTTCTGATGATACTGCTCCACATTTCATGGCTTCGCTAATGGAAACAAAGCTTAGGGACTGGAAGGGGACTCAGTAGGCATCTGCTGTGCTGTTCTCTTCGGTTGCAAACCTCATGCAGGGTGTTTCTGTCCCTGGGAGGTGTCTCGTTCCCATCACATGTGCCAACACCACTGTTTGTGATGGTGTGTTGTTAACCTGATGGCCAGGATACTCTGCATTTAAATAAAACAGAAGTATTTAGAGATTTATGTGGATTGTTTATGGCATAATCTGTTGACCTAGAGGGAGTTGTGTCGGTGCAGCTGGAGGACCAGAAACATCATGGTATGTTGTGAGGAGGAGCAACGGGCTGTTCCACTGCCGGAAGTGTTATGAAAGCCTGAGATTTCTCCATTTCGGTAGATGGCTCCCTCCTTTATTGCGAAATTCAGGAGTTGCTACAAACATTGCTACCCCTCAGTTCTCTAAAACAGACTCTTGTTTTTGTGTTTTGTTGTTTTGTTTCCTTCCCCCAGCTTTTTGTAGTAATAACCACAGAGGTCCTATCTAAACAGCTTGAGAAGAAGGGAGTTCAGTGGGTGGCATGAGATGCCGGGTTCATGCAGCCTGAGCGGCTCCGACACGGCAGCACTCATGCCACCAGTAGGACAGATATTTTCTAGCTAACCTGTTTTGAATGGTTTGCTGGGCTTGTTGTGGTGGCTTCTTTTTACTTGTTGACAGCAGGAAGAAGCTGCATGGCACTGGGCTCGATCTGGGGTTGGGTGGCTCGATGGGTCCCCAGTGCCAGAGCTGACAGCTCATACCATCCACACTCTCCCGATGTCTTCATTAGGGAAACGGGGAGGGGTCAAGGCTTTCTCAGAGCAGCAGAGATATTACAGTGGGTTTTAATGGTGGTTTTGGCACTGGTGTTTCACGGAGTTCATAATGAATATGTAGGTGTAAGATTAAAAGAATTAATAAGGTAGCGCTGCTAAACAGAATTGGTTTTCAGAGCTGCAGCCGTGGCTTGTTCTGACCTCCTGAGAAGGATACGATTGTAAAGCTGAGGCCCGTAGTGGAAAAGCAATTACAATACATGCTTCCAGGATTGAATTGTCCTCAGAAAGTCAGATGCCACAATAATGGTAGCGTTGTTTAGGTGGAACGTGACTTTATTTAACCGCTTGGTCTTTTCCTATTAATGTTCTTAAATGTGCTCATACACGGTTTTCAATTTTTACTGCTTTGGGGAAAATAGAGCTTAGTATTCCACAAGGAAGATATTTCTTTGCATGGAAGTGTTCTTCTGAGCTTTCTGGCTTTTTTCCATGTGTTTCAATTCTTATCCCTTCCTAATTAGAGGGGTTGGAAGATAACACAACAGAAGTGCAGCGTACGTGTTTTCTCCAGCGTGTCGGTCACAGCCGAGCTGAGCAGGGAGGCTTTCCAGGTGGTTCTGGGGTATGGTATGGAAATGTTGGCTTTCAGGGAAAGAAGCTGATGTGTTATGAAGCAGGGCCTGGAGAGGGAAGGGGAAGCCATATGCAAGTGGAATTAATAGTCTCATGTAACACTAAAGAAGTGGAGCTGTGTGGCTTGTGGGTTGGACTGATTTCTGCTGTGGTCCTCACCCCACCCCTGAAATGGTGGAGTCCTTTCTCAGAAAAATTTGGATTTTGGGAGTACCTTAATGCAGCTGGGGGGTCTTGAGGTGCGGGTTTGCTTGCAACATCTCAGACAAGGCCGTTTGGGTTTGTGCTGGTGCGTGGCTCAGCCCAGGAAAGGCTGTGGCTGGGCTGGAGGGGAGGTTGGTTGGTGGGGAGTGTTTCCTATCAGGGCTCCTCTCTGTCCCTGCACTCATACACTGTCATACCTACTCTAATGTGAGGTCGGTCCTCACAATCTGTGCTCCTTGAGAGCAGTAAGATTTTCTGTTTATCCACTTTGTGCTCTGTAATGGGTAACACTGATGTTTAAAAAAAAAGCAAAACCGAAAAAAAAAAACAAAAAACCAACACCTATATTTTATTTTTCAAGTTGCATCTTCACCAGAAGCAAAGGTAAAACAGAGGTGGCTTTATTGTGAGCCTAGATTTCTTTGTGGGTTGAACAGGGCTTGAGTTTTTGGACACAAAACGCTGCTGAGACCTACAGAAAAGAGCTTTAAAATCCTTCTTCCTGCCCCAATGAAAAAGCTGGATTTTCTGATGTAATCTCAGCATACACATTTGATTTGAGTGTTTGAATTACTGCTTTTACAGTTCTCTGTATTTTATCAGAATTTGTTAAATTGCCAATGTTATTCACATGCCACTTTTGGCAGATGCCACCTACATGCCCTCAATTTGAACGTACTTTTTAGGAGAAGTGTAGGTAGGGAAGCTCCTTTCTTGCATGTCAGATGTTAGAGAGAGTGGAGCACTTACATTAATTCACTTTCACTAACCTTTCCACTGCTAATGAGCTAACGTGGCCTGTGTGCACAATGCAGCACCTTTAATGAACAGATCTGAGCTAAGCAGAAACTTCTTTGAAAAATGTCTTGCTTGACTTGTTTCTTTGGGTGTAATTCAGCTCCGTGTGTTCACCATCACACAGAAGGAAGTTCTTAGTAAGAACAATCCGCAACCAAGTGCAACGCTTGTCCTTCTTCCTAGTTTAGAACTAGATAAAACCATGGCATTAATTAGCTCAAAAGAAGAAAAAACAGATATTCCCACCACTCATTTTTGGAATAATTTTATTCTCCAAAGGATATACATCATGACTACAAAAGGCCTCACTTTTTTTTTTTTTAACAAGCGTACTTTCGAGTTAGGATTTTGTAGATTTGTATCAGCTAATGGACCCTACACTTAAAAATAAATCATAGAGTTGTGTTTAGAAACAAGCTCATTAAAACAGGCTTGTAATGTAGTCGGTGCCCAGGATCATCATTTCCAGTAACTGGCAGAGCCTGTTATTTCATGAGGGGAGATTCCTGTGAGACACACAGCGCGGGTGACACACGGAGGCAGGATTTTGGGAGAGCAGTGGGTAGGTTATTTGGTGCGTAAGTGGCTGGTGCAATGGCGTTCCTGGGTGCGACCTCTTCCGAAAGTAAAAGTGCTCTCGGGGAGGTTCTGGTGTGTCACATTGCAGGAGGCTTCTGGATGCAGAAACGCTCACTGAAGCAGTGAGATGAAGTGTTTGGAGCGGTGGTTTTATTTATTTATGAGTGTTTTGTGTAGCACCAAAGTATATTCTTGAAAGAGACTGCAGTTACGGTCTCCGCCCTGAGGAAGTGACACCCTGGATGCGAGATGACAGGCTTTGGAGCGAAACGGCAGGATTACACAAAATATGGCTGAAATCGCTTGTTTTCAGAAGATATCCATCATGCTATGATTAAGTGCAGATGATGCATTTGGCAGCAAGAGGTGTGCAATCTGTTCCTACCCTAAGGAGCTTGCAGACCAAAGGCCTGCTGATAAGACCAGACTCACTGTTGTACTTCTTGTATGAATAATAGTTTAGGATGTTCTTGTTCCCTTATCTTTTGCTCTTTTAAATAATAGCATAGGTAATTGTGAGCCTGGTGATTTTGACACTCATCCATGTGACACACAAATTTCTGTGTCCACAGGAGAGCTACCAAGCTGGTGAGGGATCTAGAGAACAAGTCATACAAGGAGAGGATGAAGGAACTGGGTACATTTAGTTTGGAGAAGAGGAGAATGAGAAGACACCTCATTGCCCTCTGCAACTACCTGAAAGGAGGCTCTAGAGAAGTTGGTGTTGGTGACAGGACCAGAGGAAATCGTCTGAAGTTGTAGTAGGGGATGTTTAGACTGGATATTAGGAAGAATTACCTTACTGAAAGAGTGGTCAGGCACTGGAACAACCTGCCCGGGGAGGTGGTGGAGTCACCATCACTGGAGGTATTTAAGAAAGGTGTAGATTCACTTCAGGGAATGCTCTAGTGGCCGAGATTGTAGGGTGTGAGTTGTGATTTTGTGTATGGTTGGACTTGGTGATCTCAGAGGTCCTTTCCAACTGTAGCAATTCTGTGGTTCTGTAATCCCAAAGTTCTCCAAGGGAGAAAAGTAGTTTTTGGTGTTTGGGGGAATGGGTTCTTGTTGCGGGAATGCCGAGAGAGATGCATCAGTGACTTGGGCATCTTCAGTGGTGCTGCAGGTGGGACAGTCCGTGTCCTACAGGTACCAGTCAGCAACCAGCCACCCCCCAGGTGGGAACCGTTGCTTGGTGGTGTAAGGTGCCAGGACAAACCCGAATGTGGATTTTATGCAAACCTTGCATGGAAGTGTCTGATGCTGGAACAGGCAGGTGCAGCCCGTTCCTTTGCTGTGTGCGTGTAAAAGGGGGAAATTATTATTGCAAGCAGATGTGAAATTGATGGGTATGCTTTGCTGATATTCTTTGGAAGAGGACTTCTGATAAAACCAGGAAATGCTTCTGAAAAGTGAGTCTTAAAAATCAAGTGTGAAGACAGACGAGACATTATCATTATTTCTGTTCCCTTGGTTAAATTCTTGGCAGAGCTTTAATTTTAGGAGTACAAGACAACAAGGGCTGAGATTTTCAGGCTCAGTCTAATTCATTACTGACTTAATTAGATGCTTGAGAACTCAGGTATTCTGACAGTTTTTTCAGCGCTGTGTTATCCCTGTTCTGTAGTGGTTTGCTGGACTGAATTTCCAGCAGAAATTCAAAGATAACTTCATTGAAATGTATTTAACAGGTTAATGTTTTAATTAGTGTTTTGATCTTGGAGTGAGACTCGACGGGTTGATGATTTTTGGTTGCTGGAGATGTAGAGGAGCTGGGACAAGGCATTTTTTGGGTGTTTTGGAGAAACTTGCATCTCATGGACATTCCAGTGAGCGAGGGGCGCAGGCCATCATCTGCGCTCACGGAGGCAGAGGTTCTCAGGGGGGTTGAGTTCCCAGAACCTCTCTTTGTGCCCAGATGTTTTGGGAAGCTGGCACGCCTGGCTTTTCTCTCCTTAGAAGTGGCTTTGGTTTGGTAGACAAATACCAAAAGCTCTGCTTTTACTCAGAACTGTGTAATCTGCAACTGCCCAGGCTCATCTCGGAGGCGGGCAGATGGCTGCAGGCAACCACATCGGGACATTTTGGGAAGTCACAGCCCTTCGGCGAGGGCCAGGGCAGGATGCAGCAGTGAGTGAAGCACATTTCTGAAGCGCCAGGGGACTGGCTAAAACTCTCCGCTTCCCCCGAGAGCGATGGTCTCAGCTGTAATGTTTTTAACTCTTGAATTTGGAACAGACTTAGAAGCTCACCTTTGGGGGTGGAAGCTTGTTAAGTTGTCAATACTATTGCCTGTAACCATCTGTTCCTTCCACTAAGTAGCTGCAAAAATCAGGAATTCATTCTTTATTTATTTATTTTTTTTTAAGGCGCTTGGGTGTAAATCTTCTCCCTTGTTATTTTTATGGGCTCCTTCCTTATAAAAGACAAGCGTCTCCACAGTGCGGGAAAGGCAAAACAACATTCTTTCTTTAATCTTTCATCTGAATTTATTTGAAATTCAAATAGTTACCAATACTAAAGGTTACGCTGGAGCGCAACAGCTATTTCTGGTGAAGTCAGTGCGTGGGTCTCCCTTACCCAACAGCCGTGTGCTTGTGTAACTTCACCTTTCTGGGTTAACCACTCCTCAGAGGAAGAAAGATGGCAGCGTGTTTACAATTTATTTTAGGAAATTGCCGCTGTAAATGGATGTTGTGTTTGCTTTTGCAAGTAAAATCTGTTGTGGATTCTTATTTTTTTATTTTATTTTTTTGCCCTAGTGAATTCATCATCGAAGTGGGTTGACTTTGGTAGTTCTGATGTTAAGGTGGTGGGGGTAGTTACGGGTGACAGAGGAGAGGTGGTCTGGAGGCAGCTCTGGTGGTTGTTGTCTGGGAGTTGTGGGAACATTGAAAACAGCATGGATTATAGGATGGACAGACAGACAGGCTCCTGGGTAGTGTACCCTGAGTTATCCAGGGCTGGGTTTTCACTCCTAGATGTGAACTGCAGAACCAAAATAGACTGACAACAAGTAATGACGTTAGTGTCTTGGGACATGAAATTCTAGTTAATGGGGTTGTCTTCAGGGCTGTCACATGGGGAGGTAGTGGTGACATTATTTTATTTTTATTTTTTAATGCAGAAGGATTTTGCAGGCTGAGGCCAGGTGCTCTTCAGAGTTTTTATTCTTTTCCTTACAGGGTCACTGGAGTTCAGTTTTTCCAGATGTTTATTTTGGTGGTTGTCTAAACTACAGGGTGTATTCCTGAGGGTTCTGGCCAGGGGATGTCCAGTTTCCCCAGCTTTATACCGTCTACACGCTCACCACTGATGGTGAAAGTTGGGTTTTGTCTGGTCTAGAAGAACAACTGTTGGATTTTGGTGGAGTTGGTGTGATGTGTGTGTTTGGACTCATCCTATGATACAATCATGTAAAAATGTGTTGCCTTGCATACAGGAGCAGCAGTGACCTGATGTGCTCTGTTCTTGAGTCAGGAACATGCTACTGCCTTTTGTATCTCTGTGGGCTTTGCTGGAGACACCTGGGTGCTGTGCTTGGCTGGGGAGGGCTGGGAACAGCACTGGGGTGAGAGTGGGTCCTGGTGCTGTGCCTTCTTGTCATGGTGTCCTGGCTGTTCCCCTGTCATGAAGAAACAGGAAAGACTCTTGGAGGACTTAGTCATGGTTGTAATTAATATTTTGGAGGATTTGCAGGATAGGAGCAGCCTCTGAGGCCTGAGAAGGAAGGAAGGAAGCCCAGACAGTGCATCTATTGTTCCTGGTTGCTGTAGCTGCCATAAAGAAGGACCTGGATGCCACTCTCAATTCCTCATGTACCTTTAGAAAAATGTAGTACTTGCAGACTTCGGTGTTTTTTAGGAAAAGTCGTTAGTCTAAAAGTCATAGTGTACCTTGCAGGGTGGCTTGGGCTCTGAGGTAGAGCTCAGGTGTATTTAAGAGTACATTATCTGCAACTTCCCTTGGCTTCAAATGCTAACATTTAACCTTCACTCTGAGTTTCCTGGCAGTCCTGATGCTGGGTTTGTTTCCAAGTCTGGTGACAGGCAGGACAGCAGCCTGGGGACTGGGTGCTTAAGGGCACTTGGGCACCTCGAGCCACCCCTCCTGAGGCCAGCTCACAGCCTGGCACGGCTCAGCTCGAGCGGTCAGACACGTATCAACAACAAGCAAATAGGGGGCAAAATACTTGGAGGAACTGTAGAAATGAGAAGAGCTGGTCAGTTTGGTTGTGCGTAGGTATGGCAGGAGGATTTCTTTTATTTTGGTCGTTTTTGTCCTTTTATATAGTTTTTTTTTAACCTCTTAAACTGATGGTATAAGGATTTAAAGGTCACCATTGAGTAGCTCTGGTTATTCTCTGCTGGCCCTAGACTTATTGCTGGTGTCATATAAGAAATATACTTCCCTTTTTATGCTACACAGTCAGAAGAAAATTATTTTGTTGTCTTCAGTAGTTTTTACCTCATTCTTGTAGTCTTGCCAATATCCTGTGTTTGTTTTTTGCAGGAAGCCTTTCAACGTTTTCTTAATTGGAATTAAGTGTTGTAATAGAAATGCACATTTTGGTTGGAGATAATGTAGGAAATAAATATTCACAGAAATTTATTTTCAGTTAGTGGAAAAACACTCATTGGAGAGCTTTGCTTTGGGACTTTAACTTCTGAGAGTCTTAATGAAAGCTTTCTTTGCTATTGGGTAATAATAAAGGAATAAACCAACTTTACTGCTCCTGAATTATCTTGAGCAACTGATGTCCGAGACAGCAAGTCTATTTGTTGTTATGTCCTACATGATGCTAATTAACATCACGACACAGATTTAATGCTATATAAAAGTTACATGGAGTAAGAATCAAATGACGACGGGTAGTAAATAATTGGACAAAATAAATTAATGAGAACAAATATATTGTGAAAAAAATACCATCTATTTTTTTTTTCCTGTCAGCAGTTAGAACTGCATCTGGACAGAGCAGCTGGCTGGTCAGGAATTCTTTTTTCTTCTTTTTTTCTCTAGTTTTTAACGATGCTTTTACAACAGACTGAACAGGGATCTCTGTTGAAATGAAATGGTAGCAGGGACGTGGCGGTTCCTCTGGGTTCTTTCTTGCTCCCCGCAGTTTCTTAGGTGTCTGATGCTTTAATGTCAGGAGTACCTGAGTACGAATTATATGTGCAAAGGTTTGGTTAAAGACACAAGAACTTTCCTCACTTCCTTGACCTCAATCTTGCTGAAGACAGGAGAGCATTTTAAATACCTACAGCTCTGGGTGTCCACACGCAGCCGTGTGAGTACATGCATATGTATTTTTAAATGTCCCCTATTTCAAGGTCATCTACAATTAAAGCTGAAGCACAGATTGGATTTCCTGTAGCGAGATACCTGTTATTGGGGCTAATTCTCCTGGCCTGAAAGGAGTGTGGGATGGGACCAAAGGGGAAGCTTTCATATTCCAGTCCCGCCTTTGTACCTGCCTGGATGAGAAGAATGTGGATTGACGTCTCTTCCCACAGCAGTCTTCAGAGCTGCTTCACCTATTTTTTTTTCATTTTTTTTTTCATACTTGCGAAACGACACCAAGCTTTGAGACACTCCTGTGTAAGCTCAGGCAATGATGAGCAAGAGGATTAATTAGATCTTCAAGACCGATAACTAGAGCAATGAGTTGTGCATAATAATGGCTTGGAATTCCAGTGACGTGTCTGCAAAGCGCTGTGCAACATGCATGCCTTGGCTGAAGCATAATTATTTCTCAGCGTTGCATGCCCAAATGCCTCTGGGCTCTGGAGCAAAATTTAGTAAGCAAATTATGTGAACAAAAAAGCCCAACTTCGATGGCTTTGCACACACCAAAATAGTTGTCAGTGAAGCGATTCACTGCCGGTTTGATCACCTACTTGTGGTATCTCCCTGTTACGTCAAGCTGACAGTCTGAAAATTGGATTCCTCCAAGATACTGCTGTAGACTTAGACTTCCTGGGTTTGTTATGCTAAGTTAATTAAAAAAAGGATTCAAATTAGATGGCAAGTGTAGGGAATTTCTGTATTCTTACCATATAATTTGTATACTTTTGACCGGGGATGCAGGCAAGTCTAGCCTTTTTTTTTTGTGGTGGTTTTTTTTTTTTTTTCCTAAGGAAACTTCACTTGAAAATAAAATAAAAATTCTTCCCCATGCAGAGCTTTCCTTTGCTCACAGAAATAGTTTCTGTATTCATATTTAATTTACAGTGGCTCAGAGGGAGGAAGAAAGCACTGGACTCTTTCTTTTTTTTTTTAATGTAGTCCTTATTAAATTTCTCTGGAACAACTCTCGGATATAAACAAGGAGGACAGAGTGTACTGGGCAAAGCAGTGAGACATTTTTTGTTAAAACCATAAGTGTTCATGGCTTTAACATTTCAAGGTAAAAGCTGGTGAAGTCCATCAGGTACCTTTTGAGTAGTTCTATTCACCGCTCTTGCTTTTCCAGTTCCTTTTCTGCTGGGATTCTTTGTAGCTTTACCTCTTGATACAGATTTAGATTTTTTTTTTCCCTTCAATTATTTAAAACCTTGCATTTCTGATGACGACAGTAAAGAGCTGTGCTCTCTAGCTTAGGAAAAGGTTTGGTCATAATTCAAGACAAGATCCTGGAGAGGCTTCAATTAAAAGGTGTTGAAAGAGGGCTGTATTTTGCAGTTCTGCAAGATTGGGATTTTTCTCCCTGTTAAAACCTTGGGGATCCCTGGGAAAGGAGGTTGATCCTACTTTTCTTTTTTTTTTTCTGCTGGGCCTTCAGGAATTCAAAACTTCACCCCACTGCTTTGACCTAGTTATAAAAACCCTGCCCGTAAAAGCATTAATTTGTGGACTCTAAGCCATTTCAGTATTAGAATTACAGAGCAGTGTGTGCTTTTCTGTAGAGCCACCTTGAGTTTAGACACTAGAGGATGGTGATAAATCTGATAAACACAGTAGAATATATATTCTAGTGTACTATAAACCTTCTTCATTACTCTGGAATTAATCAATTACTTTGACTTCTGTTTTTTCCCCCTGCTCAGCCATACTTTCAAAAGGTATAATTTAAAAAAAAAAAACAACCAACCACCAAAACTCAGCTATAGTTTTCCTTTTTGTTCAACTCTGCTGTTGTTGAACTATGTGTGGTTTGGACTTCAGCCTTCCAGAATGTTGGCAGAAGTTCTTGTCTGGAAAGAAATGGTAATTCTTTTGGGGTTGAAAAATGGGGAAGGAAAGATCGTTGTAGCAGAGTAGCAGTTGTAGCAGTCAATATGTGGATCTCAATGTACACTGAGGGTTATGTGATTTTATATAGAATGCTCCCCATTTTTGTTTTGTCAGGTTTACTTATTTTTAGTTTATTGTAGCCAGTCCTATTTTTATGTGACACTTAATGCATTAGCTAAAATTGCTGAGATTTAAACGTTCAGTTGCATTCAGCTAAAACGATAAAGTGACCTTAAACTATCTTTTAAATGTGAACTGCTCTTTGTTTGCCTCAAAGCCCCCAGGTGTGGAGCAGGAGACTTTACACCTATCCCTCTCAAGGCACTTGTCTCCTCTCTTGGGGTCACAGCCATAAGCTGGCAGTGCCTGTGCCAGGCTCCTCCAGTTTTCTTTTCTCTTTGCTCAGGACGTGCCACTAGAGGAGGAGGAGAGGATGCAGTCAGACCTGGACACCTCGTGTTTGGGTGGCTTGGAGCAGCTCTTCCAAGACATGGAGACCTTCCCAGCTTCCTACATTTGAGCTCTGACCTGTTCTCAGCTCGCTGTGTCCTGGGGCATTGGTGTGTCCCTCCTAACTCCATGCTCATTGATGGGATGTGATTGCCCAGCTGGGCACAGGGTGACATTCCTCCTGCCCCAGTGACAGCCGTAATGGGGCTGGGCTCTGCTGGCAGGGGTGCTGTGTGGTGGTTGCAGCCTGGCCAGCGTGGTGGTGGTCTCAAAGTGCTAGCCTGCAGAATGCCACTGAGGCGCAAACAGCGTTGTGCAGTGACACAAGATGTCCCGTGGCTCTGCTCTAGGGGCTGTGCTGGTACTTCTGATTTTGTTTAAAAGACAGGCATGCTTGCAGAAATGCATATATATATATATGTATATGTATATATACACAAACTGAAATGGGAAACATGCCCTTCTTTCAGCTGAGAGTGGTGTTGTCCTCTTTTTCCTGGACGCATTAAGAGTACTTCTCCAACAGCAGCATTGATGCCTTTGTACTGGTAAGATTATTGCCTCAGTGATACTGGAGGTCAGAAGAAATTCATAAACCTTTGAGGTTGGGGTCCCCATCCTTCCCCGGCAGAAACTCGGGACAGCAGCTTTCCCAGCTACTCATCACGAAAGAACTAAGGTCTTGTGGTAATCTCCGTTCAAGCACAGGATCAAGCTTAGAGTTACTCTTAGTCTAACTCCTGGAGTTTGTTTTTATGCCTTCATCCAGCTTTGTGTCGCTGTGCGGGTGATGTAACTGCAGTGGCTGGAGGGAGGGCTGTGTCACTGGATGCCCAGCGCTGGTGGCCCAGTGGGCAACGCTGGGCTATTCCCAAGAGGTGGCAGAGCTGGAACTGGGACGCTCTAGGATGCGAGACAGGAGGCAGGGCCACGGCACTGAGTCCCCAGGCTTTCCCAGGATTCCTGTGTGAAGCTCAGCTTGGATTTGCGGGAGAAGGATCTTAGCTGGCATTCCTTTTTCAGTGGTGTGTTATGAGGACTTGCGCCTTTTGAAGAAGGCAGATGTGGAACTGATGTAAAGCATGAGACCAAGCATGATGCAGAAATTCACTAACGTTCAAAAATGGAAAAACTCGGTACTTGATTTCATTATGGGGGTCTGCTCCTGGTAACTGTGCTTTAGAGCTGTTTTAACACTTTTTCCAACAAGTTGAAGACACTTGTCCATGGATTTACGTTTAGTAGCTCCCTTTGTACCTTTGTGATTTTGGGCAGCTGATGAAGAAAGTAGTATTGAAGTACTTGAACAAAGAATGTATCTGGAAGTGGCTAGTGGTCATTCTGGCAGATACTTAAGACCAAAGCTGCTATTGTTTTTCTCTTAGTTAAACAACAGTCAAGCTCATGCTGTGGCTTTTTTCTTTTCAATTGCAGTATAATGTTAGCTTTTATATATCCCCCGGGCCCACACCCGGGTGTGTGGTGGGCCAGCACACAGATGCATTGTTCGGGGTCCTGCATTCCAGGGACATCAAATGCTCCGTGCACCACATCAGCTGCACATCTGCAACTGCTAAATCCTCCCCAGTCCTTCCGGATCCAGGTGCCATGCAATTACTAGGTTAAAGGCATCAAGAGCTGCTGCTTCTAGGTCCTTTCTGTTTAATTCTGCCTGCTTTGATTCACTACAGCTGGTGAAACAGTTAGACTTGGTTCAGGCATGTGTGGAAGAGAGCTCATTTCATGCTTGGAATTGTAATTATGTTCTTTTCTTTCAAGCTGCCAGCAGTAAAAGATGTCTTCCAGTGTGTATCATCTAAATAAGCTGTAGTGCTTAAATATTTTCTTATTTCATTTTAAGAATGTGGCAAAATAAATTGTGCTTACTCTTCTAGTTTTTGTACTGGAGCAATTAATTCCCTGTAGCTCTCTCCCGTGAGTCAGGCGCGCTCCTTGTCTCCGTGAAGCTGCGGAGTCGCTGCTTTTAAAGAGCCGTGCGAAGGAGTGGAGGAGAGTGTTGTGTAAGCGTGGTGGCACTGCCCCGACTTGCCCCCTTGGCATCGACCTCCCCTCTCCTGTGCTCCCACTGCAGTCGGTACCTGATGTTTACAGTTTATTCCAGCCCAGGAATCCTTAATGCCTCTAGTACTGGCTGCTTACTTTGAGTGAATTTTAATCCATTTAATATACGTGAACAGTGTACAATGCAAACATTAGTTCTTTCTTTAAAACAGCCTTTTCTGCAGCTGAGTTGTCCACCCCAAAAGGGTCTGTGTCAGCGTGCCAGTTATCAGCGAGCACCGTGGTGGTGCTCCAAGTTACTTCTGGAGGCTGTAGGTGTGGGAGATCAGGTGTGAAGGTTTCCATGTCGCACTCCTGGTACTGACGAGCCTGGGTCTGGGGAGGAAGGAACCCAATGAGAACACAGTTGGTTCTAACTCCTGCTTGTGGGTGTATCTGCAGCTTGGATGTGAGCACCCTTGTAGTTAGCACCTATTACCTCTCTCCTCTCAACTTTATTTTTCATGTAGTGCCAGCTGTGCAGATCAGACCCTTCCCTTCCCTTCCCTTGAAGGACAAAAACTTTTCCTTGAAAGCCCATCTGTCTGTGGGAGGAATATATTCTCTCAAAGGTGGCCCACAGAAGACAGCTTGGCTTCTCTTCCCTTGGTGGCTGGGAGTCCTGTTGACTTGGAGTGGTAGTTGACATTTAACATGCCGGGGAGTTTGGGAGCTGCTGTGGGGCACTGCCTTGGCCTTGGCATGTGTTGTCTTGCCCCGGGGTAGGGAACGTGCTTCTCCACATTTCATCCCATCCCAGCACACAGTTCTCCCTTGAATTGACCTGATCTTCTGCAGTGTTCTCTGCAAATTCTGTGACCCAGGCAAGTTTCTTTGGAGCTGAATTTGGGCTCTGGTCTAGGGCTTTTGACTTTCTTATGAAGATAAACATAGGGGTTGGGGTTTTTATATGCAGCTGTTGCAGCTTTTCTCTGATTTTTAGGTGTCTGGAGTCGGTGCTCTGCTTTCCCTTGTCTCTGGAGCCTGTCTGCTCGTCTCGTGGTCTCGAGATGAGAGTGCCTGATAGCCATTTCAGTGTCTCCGTGATTGACTGGAAGTCACAGCGGATAAATCTTTCATGATTGGAAACCACTTAAGCCATGAGGTGGCTGATGATCACTGGTTATTAGTGGAGAGGTTCTACCAAACAATCAGAGAAAATTGAGTGGCAGGGCATATAATTTATGACTTCATCCCAGCACTGTGGGGGCAAGTCAGTGAGAATCGAAACAGTGAAAGAATTATATTTGACAGATATTTTAAAGAATGACTCCAGTTAGTGTCATTTATTGCTGGAATGTGTGGACAGATCCCGAGTCAGAGCCCTCTCAGGGGCAGTGCCAAAACCAGATATGAAAGAGCGTGCAAGAAAATGAAAACGCGGCATGTGGCCAAAGGCCTGAATTTTCTGACAATGGGCAAAAAGAATGTTCTAAGTTTCATTCAGGCATTTTCCTTTGATAATAAAGCTTACGGACCCTACTTAGTGTTTGTTGAACCCCCCGCCTGAAGGCATGACAGAGAAGGCCAGTTAGAGAAACCTCTGGAACATTCTAGAAGTCAATTTTCTTGTATTTAATGAATGCTTGCAGAAAAAAAAAAGGCCTTTAAAATTATCTCGAGGATATCTTAATTTTTGCCTGGTAATGATATATGGCATAAGAGAAATCTGTTGCCCTGTTGCTGGAATGGGTATTAAAAATCCCTAGGCAGAGGTCTCTCTGCTGTTCAGTGCAGTTGCATCTTCCTCCACATGCGTGTGACAGGTAACTACCAGTAACCCTAAAGGAGGAAAAATTCTAGAAAAGCATTCTTTCTTCAGATGTTTTGTAGTGGTAATGCCGCTGAAAGTATTAATCTCTCTTGTCACAATTTGGCACTCACTCTAGTTCCCGGCAGGGGTTTCTCAGTTAATCCCTGTCTGGAAGAGTTTTGCCTCACCTTACATTAATTTCTGAGCCTCACCACGGCCTGACATGGTTTGAGGGTTTGTATCCAGCTTAAAGGACCTCACAGGCCTCCCTGTCCCACTGCGGGTTAAACCATTGGGACAGTTTAAGTACCTCTAAGTGTTCCCAGAGCACTTCCATGTGCCGATCACCTCTCCCAGCCATCCCTGAGAACCTTATGCAGGGGACTGTGTCGTAGTGTTATTCCCTTGTGCCTCTGGAGAAATTACTTGAGAAATTTGGTTTCAGGTGCAGATGTTCTCCCTTTACCCTGTGAATGACAGCTACTGAATCAAATATCTGCCTTTCTGCTGGAATTGTCCCCAGACAATACCATGTTTGCCAGATAAGCCTGTGTTTGAGCTGTGGGAAGTGGAGGCAGCTGCCATCGGCACTGCTGGTTATAGAATCACAGAACGGTCAGAGTTGGAAGGGACCTTAAAGATTATCGAGTTCCAGCCCCACTGCCATGGACAGGGACACCTCCCACCAGACCAGGTTGCTCCAAGCCCCATCCAGCCTGGCCTTGAACACTTCCAGGGATGGGGCAAGCGAAGGAGTGGGTGGCCCAGGGAGGAGCAGAACTCTATCCTCCACTCGCCTCAGGCACCCACATGGTGTTGTGCAAGGACATCACCGCTTCCCATGAACACAGACTCATTCTTGACATCACAGCTGACCCCTTGGGTACCTCGATGTCAGACCTAAACCAGCAGTGCCATGGCTGTCCATCCCAGAGACATGTTTGAGCTTGGTAGATTTGCCTCCATGTGTGTGAAAAATTGATGTCCTCATGTGTTGGTGCAGATTGTCTCAAAGTAGTTTCCCACTTCCCTCTGTGTATGTGCATGAACACATTGAGGAAAAAGGAAAAATCCCAAATTTTAACCTTTTAAACTGTAGCATTTCTCCTGTTGCTTACCTTTTTGACCAACACATTAGTCCATTCTGTGACTATGAGGATGTGAAGCCGTAGGCCTGGATTAGGACTCTGTTTACTGGAAATGCATCCCGATGCAGACTCAGTCTAGGGGAATGAGTCTGCTGGTTTTATTCTCAGGTTTTGTAATTTACTTTCTCAGAAGCTAAAGTTTCTGCCAAGTCTCTACTATGCACCCAAGGGGGAGGAGGAGCACTTCAGCTAATAAAATGTATTTTATTACCTTTTTTGGATTTAGATTTGTAAAAATGGCAGGCATCTTTGGTTTAAACTTTCCAGTCTTAGCCTTTGAAGAGACCCAGCTTTGCTTGATTTGTGCTTGGATTTTGTTCCCCCCATTGCGATGGAAGAGAAGCTACTGGTGATGCATCTCGAGAAGCTTGAGCTCCCCTGGAGGCTTCGTTGCTTTGGCCCTGCCCAGCCAGCTGTGAGCTCTGCCTTGCCTCCAAAGTCCTAAACCTCAGCCCTGAGTTCAGACCGAATCTGCTTCTCATCTTGGCAAAAGTAATCCCCAAATTCTCTGCCGCGGCCCTGCCATGCTTAGGTGAGGATTCTGCCTGGCTTTGGAGAATGTCTGTGGTGTCTAAAGAGGAAACCTTGAGAAAGGGAGCTGGCAGTCACATGCTATAGAGGGGCGAGTGTGTAAACTTAGTCTGAAGATAATTTATGGTTTCTAAAGCTGCTGCTGAGTAAAACTTTCCAAGGCTGGCTTCTGACCTAGCTATCACCAGTGCTAAAACTGAGAACAGTCAGCTTCAAGTAGCATTTTTAGTTGCGTTGAGGGGAAGGAGGAAAATAGGCTACCTTACTTCTTAACATTTGATCTGCTGCAGTTCTGTAGCACACCTGCAACGTTTTTTTTTTCAGACTTGAACCTCTGGGGTTAGCTTTTCCCTTACCTGAGCCTGGACCAATTTAGGCTCGGCTTATCACTTAGCGTGCAATGGGGTTTTACTGGGTTGATTTTAACAGCAGATGCGATGTTGGGGTTGTGATAAACCCGTCCTCAGCTGTCTCTGCACCAGCGCGGGGCGCCTCTCCCTCCCTCCCCGCATCGCCGCAGTAGCACGACGGCTCCGTGAGGGAGAACTTTGGGTCACGGCGGGTTGAGCTGTTGGCAGCGACACCCGTGTGTTGGCAAGAGCTTTCCCAACAAGATGCTGGAGAGCAGAGGAAGATTTCTCCTTGTTTTTGCAAATTAGCAAATGAAACCCTAAATAAGTTGCTAAACTCAGTTTCCTTCTGTTGGGTTAAGAGGAGTGGTGTGCTTGGAAACCTTTGAAATCTTAATTGGCCCGAGCGTGCTAAAAACACCTTCTTTCTACCCCAGGCGCTGCTTGTATCTTTCCAATACATTTGGCTCCCTTACTGGCAAATCGTTTTTATAACACTTGAGAAACTGTATAGCTTCAGAAAAACAGGATGTGTGCCCTGCCTTATATTTTGGATTCCCTTTCCAAGTATTTTCCAGGGTTGTTAAGAGGAAGAAACCCAAAGCCTTTTTGGGGAGTGCGTTCGAGCTCAGCCCCCGTCAGTTTGGCACTGGCAGGACAGATAGTGGCACTTGGGTGCCCGTTCATCAGATGATTGATGTGTTGGGTTAACGAAAGTCTGTTTTTATTTGAACACAGATACCAAAACAAGCTCACCAGCCCTTCCCTCTTACTGCTTAACGGAATTTCTTTTTGCAAAGGCCAAGTCACTATCAGTTCCTAACCAGGGTTACTTGCCGGGGTCGTGCTCAGATATTGTCCCCTTTCCCTTCCCAAGATGAGGACAGTGAGTTTCTAATGTTTTCCTTGGACTGATACGGAGATTCCCTGTTCCCACAGAAGGCTCTGGAATTCTTTTTGAAGTACTCTTATTGATACTAACTCTTTCCCAGGGATTTTTGTATTAGATGGTGTCCTCCTGTTCTTTGTGGCTTTGTCCAGTAATTTTGCATATGATTTAGCATTTTAAAAACGCTTTTTTAACATTGAAGTTTCCTGTGAGCGGGGTTGCAGTAGCAGGAGAACCTGCAGGTCATGGTGAAAGTCCCATTTGTGTTTCAGTTTGGTCAAAAAGCAGGGATTATAAACAAGCTGTGGTAGAGCTCAGAAACCAGGGAGATGGCACATGTGAGCGTGGCTGTTGGGCACGCAAGGGGACAGCAGAAGAGGGAGATGAAGGAAGACGATGGAAAACTTCATTCTAACAGTCAGTTTGAAATTAACTGAAAAGGCCAGCCAACCAAAGCTGGAGATCCAAGACTGTTTCTCTGTTTATTAAAGTACTTGTTTATAGGTCATTTTAGAGTGAACGATCAAAGTTTGAGTATCTTGACTGTAAGGTTTTTTTCTCTAAACCAGGAGACGAGTTTTGCCCCAAAAGGAACTAACACACACCTGAGATATCACATTTTCTTGCAGCACGTTTCCTTCCTGGCAGTAACTGAATACACGTCTGCTTATTTAATTAACGTAGTCACCGCAGTACTTTTCTTGGCCTCTAGATTCATATAACCTTTTTAGAAGGACTTATATTTTCGGGTATGGCAGATTAATTTTTACTATTGCTTTCTTCAGCTACCTGTAAATGAGTGGTGGGTAGAGGAGGAGTTTGCTGGGCAGTGGGTGCTGTTGTGTCCCTGTCCCCCCCTCCCTGGCCTGCACACCCTGCCAGGGACAGCAGGAAAACCCACTGCGTTTCCAAAAGCAACCTCCAGTCTCGGCTTACGTTTTCTTCCTGGTCTGTGTTTTATTGTTTTTAAATGGTGTTTCACTGCTTTTGAGCATAACCACATTATAAAATGTTTTGTCTCGAATAACACGTCTGAGCTCTGCTGAAGGTGAACCCTTCGGTGCAGGCAGCAGCAAGGTTTCTGGTTCAGAGACTCACTATCTGTTTCTTTGTCCATTTTTTGTTTCTTGGATTTTTCTGACTTGCTCCCATCTAGTCTTTTATAGGACAGGGAGTGACAAGTTTTTACGAGATCTTGCTGTGTATTGTGATTTCTTGCTTTTAGGA
Organism: Thinocorus orbignyianus; assembly: GCA_013400375.1. Classification (NCBI taxonomy): domain Eukaryota; kingdom Metazoa; phylum Chordata; class Aves; order Ciconiiformes; family Thinocoridae; genus Thinocorus; species Thinocorus orbignyianus. Next base: position 59,978 of record VXBW01008511.1, read on the forward strand.
TTTCGTGTAGAGAGCACTTCAGTTTTTACAGTTCCCTGAGGAAGCAATGTGCCATTATTAAAAATAAAACATCGACTTACCACGTTTTAGACCTGGCCTACTGGCTTATGATTGCAATAAGCTTTAAAGTGACAGTAAATTGCTCGTTACCACCTCCAGCTGTGGTGTCCCAGGCAATGATGGTTGCAGTGGGGTTGATGTGAGCAATGCAGAAGAGCCTTGGTAAGCTCTGCCTGGTAAGAAGACGCAGGTGCTCGCGTCTGGCTGCTCACAGCCACCCCTTTCAGCAGGTCTTGGTGACACCATCCCTGAGGAAATGTGATCTCAGGGCGGGTGTTGTGTCACCCAGAGCCTGTACAGATGTCTGCAGGTTGTGAGTGCGTGGAGCCTTCTGGATGGGGGAAGTGAGAAGCTGGAGAAATGTTCCCACCACAGGGAGTGTGTGCATCTGGTTGAGTGTTTCTGACAATTTCTCCAGCAGTGACTTGAGTAACTTGGTTTCAGAGCAATCCTTGTTCTATAAAATCAAGTCCCCCTTGCAGTACTTATCCTTTACTCTTTCCAAAAGCCTCCTGTATTTGGCAGGACCTGATGCAGCACCTGGGGAGGACAGGTAGCGGCCAAGGCTCTCACCTTCCCGCAGGGATGAGAGTCTCCTGCTCAGCTGCCTGAGCCCCTGTCTTCCTCCAGACCTGGCTGTGTGGAGGAGAGGTGGGCATGCTGCAGCTGTGGGCCTCGTTTCCTCAGGAAACCGGGCTAAAAATACACGAGAAACGCTATGGGAAATGTTGCACATCGTCGGTCCTGAGCAGCCTGCGTTCAGCTTGTCCCTGAGTTACGTGCATCCTTGAAGGCTTGTATGAAACGTACGTACTGGCTGGCTGTCTCTCATTCTCTACATTCCTTTCACTTTAAAAGTACTGTTTATAAGTCTGTTTCTTAAAAATAACCTCCCTCCAAATCCCTACTCCAAATTTTAGTTTCCTTTTTGATGATTAGGAGAACATCCAAATCAACGGGCACTTTCTGTGGAGAAAATAAAGCTGCAGTTGGAGGCAGAAGAGCAGACATAGAGGCCATTAAGAGCTTATCTTATAATGTAAATGATGCAGCCTTTCTCATGGGTTGCTGGCGGTGGAGTATTCTTTGATTTGAGCATCACAGATGGAAAATTACTTGTGGCTGTGGAAGGCTGGGGTGCAGTTGGGCTCTGCCACGCTTTGCCTGTGTGTGTGTAGGAAAAGTGTTTAATATTCACCTCCCTGTTATGCAGAAGCAGATCTGCATACGGGTGCTAGGTGTGGTATTACTTGCATTTAGAGCGTTTCATGTCTAGTGGTTTGTTAAGGTGAGGGGATCCAGCCCTGCTCTGCTTGCAGGGACCAGCGCTGGGAGCAGGGTGCTGCAGAGCATCCTTGTGGGACCATATCCCTCTCCTCATCCCTGGTGCTCTGCTCTGGTCCCCGCAGCTGCTCAGAGGGAAATAAAGGATTTCAAGTCTGGTGTCTGGCAGTCACACTTACATACACTTATATTGTTAAAAATATTACACTTTAATAAAATTGGGCTATAGGACCCTTGGGTTTCTGACCTGCTGCTGTGGTGTCCCTGGGCTGGGCAGAAGTCTTGTGATCACTCTGCAGCAGCCACCAATGGATGGGATTCTGGGAGCCCTTCCTGTGGGGAGAAACAGTAGCTAGTCTGGCAAAAATTTTATTCTAGTACTTGAAGGATTTTGTTTCTTCCAGTTGCTTGGCATAACCCAACCAGGGAAAGAGTCCAGTTCTTTAGATATATATATATATTTTTCTTTTTAAAAAAAGTAAGCTATTATATGCAGTCAAGAAATAGGGTTTCATCGTCTGCTGGTCCCTGCCCTTGTCCTTCATGGCTTTGGAGAGTTGCTGCTGGGAGAAGGGCTCCTGTGCCACCCCCCTGCAGCACCCCGACTAGAAACCTGAACTGGGATAACGTAAAGGTGCGAAGAGAAATGTGTCAGTGGAAACTGATCTCAGGCAAGAGATTTGCATGAAGAAAGTTGACTTCCGTGGCTATTAAAAAAAGTTCCCCTTTAAAAAAAACACGTTGATTTCTTTCAAATATTAATTGAAAAAAATACTTGAAATACGGATGTGTTCTCTTCTTTTTAAGAGCTTTAAACCATCACGCTGAAATAATAGACAAATTGAAGCTGAAACATTACATTTTTTCCATAAATGTGGACAGACTCCAGGACCATAAAAAAGAGTTTGGAAAGGCTGTAAAACACATGTTAAACAATTTTTTACTTGAGGCACCTCTAGAAATATTTCTTTTCAAATAAATATTTAACTTGAAAAAAATATATTTTTTTTAAGACTTTGGTAATTAGAAACAGAATGTTTCCTCCTTAGCAGATGTTTATTAAGAAAGCGATGCAGCAGTCTAGTAAAATAAAATTCTTAAGTGTATAAAACAGTGATTGTACTTATGGATGTTCCTTTAAAAAAGCAAATGTTTGACTTCACTTGCATAAGCAGCTCCTGTGGGTTTCTTTAAAGTATTTACTATGGGATATATCCTGAACTGGAATTAGAAAAATAAGTGGTTTTGAGATTTAAAATCTGTGGAGAGACTGGGCAGCATACAGGCTACATTGCTTTAGGGTCATTAACTCTTAGTCTGATCAAAGAACCTTAATGTTTGCTGCTGGAATTAGAGTATGTATTAAGGCACCATTGTATTTCTGTAGAGGAGGTAAAACTGGCATTACTGATATGGATAAATGGTATGTTTAATATATTTAAAATTATTTAAAGTTATTTTAAATGTGTGTTTAAGCTGAGCGTTATTTAAGAAGGAGGATAGGCTGTGGATCTCCGCACAGAATGCATTAATACAACTCAAATGCTGAAGCAATGGGCACTTCTCAAATTTTTTGAGTCTAGTTGCATCTTTTTAAATTACAAAGGCTTTTGAAGCGAGTGCCTCCGAACTGGAGATTGATTCAAGCTGTATAAATGCCAGTGATATGTCATGTGTTAAGTATGTATTATTTTCGGTTTTTACAGAGGAGTAAATTCTGATATTTAAACTTTTCCAAATGTCAACTGCTTTTGCACAAAATAATCTTGCTGTAAGCACTCTTAGTTTCAGCCGAGCCAGTAGGTGCCTGTAACTGTTTCACTCGTTACACCGGTTCATTCAAAATCGGGAAACCTCGTGGGAGTTGAAAAGCAAGAAAGTTTGTTCTAAGAGGGGCAGAAGGGAGAAGTCATGAAGGAGAGGGTGTAGTCGAGGGGTGTGAAACGAGCTCTGGGAGGCGGAGGTGTGTGCCGGAGTTGTCCTCTCTCCTCCACAGGGCTGTTGGTCAAACCCAGCGTGGGTCTGGCGCAGCCCCCGTGTGCCTTGGTGGGCAGTAGGTGCCTTTGAGCACTCGTAGCAAGTGGTCCAACACGGAACATTGTTCAATATTTCAAATTCATACCGATTTTATTAAAGCCTCAACATCTTCACGTTTTTAACAACGTCCGGTTTCTATCTGAGAACGCATTTCAAAGAGGAGCAAGTACTGTTTTGAATGCTCCCCTCCCAACTCTCTAATGCACGGTGTGGTCTCAATTAGTGTCAGGGTCTGTCAGTATTGAAACGCAGATGTCCTGCATCCCTCAGGTTCTCAAAATGGGTCAAATTCAGTGCTAAATCAAGTAGTGTTGTCAATATGTTCCAGGTCATTATTGGTTGATTCAATAAACATTCTTATGGGAAATAAATACAATGTTTGGTTGATTTAGCAAGCAAATTTAAAATACTTTTGCTTTCATCATCAAGTTTCTCTGAAGAAGAGGCCTCTCTTGTTAGACCAGCATTTGCCTTCAAAGCGTCCTCCAAAGACTTTGTGGCAGGGAGGGAGTAGAATATTAATTGAATGTGTTTTGTAGCTCTAGCTGCAAACCTGACCATTTCTCCCTCTAAGGCTTTATTGAATAGAAACATAGTTGGTGTGTTGGACCTAACAAACAAACAAAGGAATGGTTTGGGCATTTGAAGAGGGCAAGGCCAGAATTTATTGGTCTCCTGAATGTGTCTGTAGCCACAGTCCATGTGTTGCTGCCTCTGTTCATCGCCAGGAACAACTTCAAAGCCTTTGTGGAACTACTTACTGGTGTTTTGCAAGTGAGACTTCAAAAATGCCCTAGAAATAATGGATGAATGAAGTTGCTGTTGGCTGTAGAGCCCCATCCCTGTGACCAGACCTGTTAGAGGAGCACCCATCTCATCTCAGCACCTTCGCAGAAGAGAAATCCCTGTTCCTTGCGCTGTTTGGGAGACTCTGCTCCATTCTCCCTTCTCTTCCTTATGCTATATGCAGTTCCCAGCTGCTGAAGGATCGTTGAAGTCATGTCCTTTTGTTTCTTAAAAAGTTTTCTTCTACGTGTTATAATAAATGTAATTGAGAGGATAATTTGGTGACTTCTTTGATGCTGTATCTCTTTGCGGTAAAGTCAGCCAGTGCGACGTGGGGTTATAACATGACAAACAATGAAATTTTTTCAGAAATTCAGCTTTATTTTTAAGTATGATTTCTAAGAAAAATTCAGAAATCATTCCTGTCACGTGGTGGAATGGCTGCAGCCACCATGTTAGGAGGTGTGGTCCTACCAGCAAGTCCAGCATGCTCTGAGCCTTGGTCTAAAACCCATAACTCTTACCTTTCCCTGCTCTGCTCTCCCCAAACCAGTTACTGACAGAGTTTACAAACGTTTATGGATGTAGGATCTGAGGTTTTGGGTAACTCACCATGCTGACTCGTACCACAGCAGATGAAAGTAGCATCTACCCTCTCTGCTAAATTCTGCCAAAATTGTAGGCATGAACGGGAGCTGGCTCTGAAGATGCTGTTTGGCACTTTGCAAAGATCCTGCCCCTGTGTCCCAACATGGCTGTTTCAGCATCTTTGTGAGAGCTGCTGAAGGTGCATCCTCTGTGCTATGTTTCTCTATTGTTATGTCCCACGGGAATACGTGTTGGACTGGGATTTTCTGTGCATATTTGTCCCGTACTATAGAAAAAAAATACTCTGTTCCTACCGACAGCCTGAGTAATCATTAGGGCTGGTGACTTTCAGTATTTTTCCTAAACCTCAGCAGAACTTGGCTGACTTAATCTTTAATGAAAATGTAGAAAACAGCATACTTGAGACTTCATATAGTAACCAGACCAACCAGTTCAGTTGTCCCACCTCCCTGGGAGGAATTGCTAAGGAGCTTGTTGGTCTAGATGCTTTTAAGTATGGTATTTAAGGTGTAAATGTTAACCTTTTACACATGAAAGCTTGCTTTTTAGCCAAAACTCTTCACACACCCAGCGAGGAGGGCAGCTTTAAAACTGCTCAGAGAATCATTCACAAGCAATTTCTTTGAGAGAGAGAGTTAATTTTTTGGACCGTCTGGTCTTTGGGAGTAGCACAAGTCAAAAAACCCATGGGTTACGTGCTTGCAGTTTAATAACAAGTGCTTTTATTTGGAGAGGTGCTTTCTCTGTTTTAAAAGGGAGAGGTGAAGGACTCCCAAAACCTAAAAACACAGTGAATTCCAGGACTGTCCACAGGCAACTGCGGGTGGTAAATGAGGGCTGCTGAGGAGTGGTGCTGGATTTGAGGGAACAGATTTTGTTAGGCAACCTAAACACTTCGTATAAAGCTTAGTTTCAGAGTTACACTTAAAAAGGTACCATGTTAGTGTATGGCTTTTCCTTCTAATTATTATTTTTTTTAACTGGGCTGTTTTCTAGCCTTGATGTGGTGCATCTTCTAACACCGAAGGCTGTTCCCTTGTTTACAGAACCTGTACCCTGTGAGCGGGGTGTTTGCTCTACTGCGGCTCCTTGTTGCTGTAGCTTTCAGTAACTGTCTGCAAACTTACGCTGCTACCAAAGAAACGTCCCCAAACCGCTTGGTTTCTCAGACTGCACTGCAAGCAGGCGGCTGCCGGAGGAGAGAGGTACTGGCAGTTCAGAAGGAAACAAACTTTTAAAGATAATTTTCTAAAGAGTTGTCTGTAAACGTTGGGTCATTACAATTGTGCAAATCGTGTAGAAATCCAAAGTGGTTGTCAGACATTGCGGAGGTGTTGTGGAAAAACTGCTTGGGGAGTACAATTATGGATTTTAGAAAAACTGCCTGGGGAATGTCATCATGTTTAGCAGAAAAATGACTTGGGGAGTGCAGTCGTGTATCTGCAGCTTTCAAGTAGCCAGATGCAGCAGGGAAGTTCTGTGTTTGGTGTGATCTTCCACGCGACTTAATGTGGACGTGATTAGAGGCAATTTTTCAGTTCCACATGTGCTGATACATGTGGTCCTGTCTTGAAGCACCTTTCACGCCCCACTACCCTCTGGCTATGGGAAGGTGGTTCCTGCCTTAGACCCCTGGACCCGGGGCTGGTCTCCAAGGAGGCTGCTTGGCTGTAGAAAGCTCCGGTGAGGAGGTGGCTGCCTCTGCTTGCTCCCAGAGCCTCTCCTCGCTGGAAGGCACGGTCCCGGCAGGCTCCCTTGAGGAGGAGCTGGAAGAGGCTCCAAGAAAGGCACATGAGCGGGGCCAGCTGCCAGCTCTGCTCCGCGCCACAGCACGTCGGCTGAGCCGGGTACGGCAAGAACTGTTCCTCTTCTTGGGGTGCAGAAGCGCTGGGGTCTTTTCTGAATGTGGATGTTATGCCATTTAGTGGCATGGTTTTGGTACACCTTGGCTGTCCCAGCCGGGCTGGGGGACACCCGTCAGAGGTGTGTTTCTTGGGGAGAGTTCAAGTTTGAGCTGAAGCCTGTCTCGCCTTCTGGTGCAGAGCAGGATGGACCCAGGCATGCACAGGGGTGAGGTGGTCACAGCCTCCCTTCCTGCTCCCTCCAGGAAACCAGACTGGAGGAATTTTTCACATCTGGCAGTAGCCATACATTTTTTATGTATTTATTTTTTTAAAGCATAACAGCTTTTCGGTGATTTCAAGAGGAACCAACTCAGTTTTACCTACCGTAGCCTTGCGTGATGAGCTGAGGGCCTGACTAAGAGTGCTGGGTGTGGATCCCAGTCCTTCCCTAACTGGGATGAATCTCCCCTCCCTTGGCAACACGGCCCTGGCTCTGCCTCTCGCCGCTTCCTGACTCATCTCCTCGGTTCCAAGAAGTCTCTGGTCCCGGGCAGCAGCGTGGTCCAGTGCTTTTCTGTGGGGCTGCTGCGGTGGTTGCACAGTGCTGCTGCCTCACAGCTTCCATGAAAAATAACCCATTTTAATCTGGTTTTTATTCCAGCTCCTGCTTAAGTGTTGAGTATAGAAATATATTTATTGGGGTGAAGGAAACGAAGGCCTTTTCTGCATGTTGTAATTCCTATTACTAGCCTTAATTTTTCTCTAAATCTACTAAAAATTATATTCCATGTGGAATCTTTCTGCTGCAGTGCAGGCTGAAATACTTCTCAGTTGTGCCAGCAGCTGCTGTGGGCTCTTCAGAACTGGAATAGAGATAGCAAATTTTATTTATTTATTTTTTTTTAAAAAGGGAACTTTTTTGTCTGGCTGTGTTTTCTTTCCAGCTGAGTAAGTCCCTGGATCTGATTTGCAAGCAAGGCAGGTTGGTGAAGAGGGCGGAATAATTTGACACAGTGGTGCTTTTGGGCAAAACCTTGGGTGTGCTGGGACACGCTGGCACCTTGTGACGAGGAGTTAAAAGTTGATTAAAAGGGGTCTTTAAAGGTGGTGCAGTTATTAAATACCAGCTGCGGTTTGCCAAGGTCTTGGCTGTGTGCTCCCTGTTGAATGATCCACTTAGTGCGTGTTTAAAAACAAAACTGAAAAGCCTTAAGACGCTTGGCTGGGTGGGTGAAGGCACTGGAGCTCACCTGGGTGCCCTGGCTTTGGGGGTGGCTCTGGTGGGGTGGTGGATCTGAAGGTGGCTGGGTGGCTGGCGGATGCTCCTCTCTGCTTGCCAGCTGTGCGATGGTTTCTGCACGTCTGGCTGCTGCCCTACAGTCTGCAGGGACACGTTCCGGCACTTAGTTGGGCCTTTTCTCCTATCCTTCAAAATACCTTATAGGGAAAATGAATCAAATTGAGCCTGAGCTTCTGGAGATGCAGTGACAGAAATAGCAAACGTTTTTATTGTGAACTGGCTGGCGAGCGTGAGACATCTCTGAGTTTGATTTAAAGGGATTTCCATCCCCCCTCCTCAAATAATTCCAAATTCTGTTGTCCCATTTGGACGATGGGGTTTCTTTCCTGCAGCTCAGGAAAGACGGGTTTGCCAGGAGAAGCAACCAGGCCTGATGGAGCTGGAGCCCAAACGTGTGTGGTGGGAGAGCTGGGAAAGAGGAGCGTGGGTGAAGGGGCTGAGCGTGAAGCACCCCCCATCCATCCTCCCCCCCCCCAGCCGCTCGCTTCCTCTCAGACTATTGTTGGCATTTCATGTATATTCTCCCTAGGAATTAACTTGTCCCCGAATCGCGGAGACGTGTACACACCAATTTGGTAAGCTTCCTTGCACCTGTCTGATGCACTTTACAGTCTCAGCGTCACAAAACTGTTTGTCATTCAGGCGGGACAATGTCCTCTTGTGTGCCGGGCTCCCAGCAGGGAGGGGACGGGCGGCTGGGGCACGGCCCCGCTGGCGGATGGGCTTCCCATGTGAAATGAGATGGGAAAACAAATTGCTTCCAGACTGTCGTTTCACACAGTCAGGAGCAGCGAATCCTGCTCGAGCTGCCTCAGCAGCCTGGTTGTCATTCACGTTTTCCATATCTAGGTTAAATATAAAAGGGTATGAATGTGGGTGAAGGAAGACACAGGTAAAGCAAAGAGCTTTGAGAGCGTTCCCAAGGCGGCGTTGCCTCCTGGAGATCGGCTGCTGGTTCTGATGATAGTTAAAAATGGGCCTTGAGCAGATCCAAGGTGGGGGATGCATAAAGATCTCTGCTAGTGCCGAGGAACGTTCACGTTTGCAGGATTAACTTGGTTCCTGTTCAAGGTTTCTTTTCTGGGGAAACTTTGTGCGTAATGTTCTTCTCACAAGGACCTCTTATGCCTGTAAATATCATGAAACCTTGCACGTGACTGGCCTTTTAAGAATAGCTTTGTGGTGTGTGTGTGTGTGTGCCTGGAAAATGTTTGACTGTAGGAGAATCTGGCATTTTTTCCGTGTTGAGTAGGTATGTCTTAAGACACAGCAATATGACAATAACTTTCTTCTTCTGGTAACTAAGTAGATACACAGTTCAGGATTTTAAAAAAGTGTGGGAATTAAAGTTCAGTGGAGATAATGCATAAAGTAAGCTCACCCGAGTTGTCTGTAGCTTTGCAAGTGCAGCTTTTCTCCTAAGCTGTTTTAAAGATCATAAAAAGCTAAATGTTTTCTAGCAGAAACTTGCAAGTTTTGGGTAGTTATGATCAAAAAGAATGTTTTATTTGGGAAAATGATGGTATGGCTGCGATGCCGCTGTTGGTTCTTGCTTCACTGTGCTGAGAGAAAGGGAACTTGTGCAGCTCGTCACATGTGTTTGGAAATGTTGCAGACTCAATAGTTAAAAATTCAGTAAAATTTTGAAGCTTTTCATGGGGTGAGAACTTTGAACTTGTTGTAGGTAAAGGAAGAAACGATTCAGTGGCCTCCCATTAGGGAAGAGGTGAAAGAGAAGTATTTCTGTTCTCTTGGTTGCACTTTGTGAGTTAATTCCCAGCCTTACAGCCTGCTCAACACGGTGTCACTTTAAGGGCTGCATTAAAATATTTCATTAGAGGCAACTGCAGCATCAGCACAGCAGATGATCGCATTTATTGCTGGCAACCCCTGGAAGCACAGCGCGGGAGCAACATGCTGGGGCTCCATTCACCACCAGTGTCCCCTACCTGGGTGGTGGCAGGAGGTGAGTGAGGGGACATGAGCCTCCAAGCCAGCAGCTGCACCCGGGAGAAGTGCAGGTCAAGTTGCCAGTGAAGCAAAGGATGGGTGAGAGGGGGAAATAACTGGGGGTAACGAGTTAGGGTTACAAGGTTGTAGGGAAGGAGCTGCTGCAGCAAATGTCCAAATGGTGAGCCAACACCCTGGTCCTCCTCCAGCCCATGGAATGACATTGGAAGCCCAAACCAGTGCAAGTAGTGTAGATAGCAAAATTTTACCTTCTTATTTTATGTGCTTACTTGTGTCATTAATATGGGTGAGGGAAGAGTCCCCTGCTTGTTTCCTGCCAGACATGATTTGGTGTTCTTGTCAGCTCTCGCCCATGGTTGACTTTCTGCTGAGCTCAGAGCTGAAGTTGAGTTGGAGAGTGAAGTGTCTGAAACTGCTTTGCCACCGTTAGGAGCCAGGGACACAGAACGATGAGGGTTTCTGACAAAGACTCTGTGACAATATTTATGCTGTAAAGTCCCTTTTGTAAGTTGTTGCTGAGGACGGGGATCTGTGGTCATAGACCTGCTGCCATCGCCGTGCTCCCCCCTGCCAGCCAGCGGCTGGTAACCCAATGCTCAGCAAGGCCCTGTGTGCACGGGAGGGTGGAAGTTTCAGTGGCTCCGTGCTGCTTTGCAGGAAGCCTCAGATGAAAATCTCCTGCTTTGGGTCTGGTGGCTGCTCAGCACAGAGGACCATTGTGCTCTGCACCATGAGCCGCTCTGCCGCCGTGTAGCTGGGCCTGGGTCTCCAAAAGAACCTAATACAGATAAGGCAGCTGAATTGCTCAGTCTCCCTTTTACCTTCCCCGCTTCCTGTCTGTCCCCTGTGTTACAAGAAAGCTGTTACTGAGTCTAAACAGAGTGTCTTGAATGAACCCTTGTTTGTGGGTTTGAGTAGTAGAGTGAAACAACAGCCTTTGTTGTAGATGTGTTTGTGGGGGGCCAGGAAACCTCCTGTTCTCCATAGTGCCACCTCCTTCTCCCCAACTCTGCTCTGCTGGTGGTATTGACTGTGGGACAGTTCCATACTGTTCACTTAAAGCCTATCATTTTGTCCACATAAGTATTCAACCAGGTAAGTCACCTACTAAATTAATTGTCCTATTGAATTAACAGCTATTCTGGGTACATGGGTAGAAGCAGTGTGGGTGACAGAGGTGGTGCCGTCTCCAGGGCAGGTGTCCTGAACATCCAGTTGGTTTTTCGTTGACTGGTATGTGCCTCCAGTGAAGAGTTGAACAAAAGCCTTGAGCTTTTGCTGAAAGACAGTGATGTTGAGGCCATGTTGATGTTTGTCACCACCATGAGTGTAGGCTTGGTGGTTTTTGAAAAATAGTAGAGATGAAAATGTGTCATTGGGTAGTGCCTTTTGAAGAGGAAATATGGTGCTTGAGAGCTCGTTGATGGTATCTTGTTTCTGTGCCGGGCTGGAGCCCTTTTGTTCTGTTCAGCTGGTGGGAGCTGGGAGATGCTGCTGTTCAGGGAACATCTGCCCTGGTCCTGCTACTGCTTTTCCATGTCTGCCTGTGTCCTGTGGAGTGATGGCTCCTGACTCGGACCACATCTTCCTTGAAAGCTGTAGTAAACATAATGTCTCTGCCCAAGCCATTGCGAACACTGGTAACAAACCCAAAGTATGTGCGAGAAGGGTCTGGTGTAAGTGACCATGAGGGCAACCATGAGTTGGTCTGGAGGTGACCTTATCACGGCTGGCAGCTGGAGCACAGCTATCTCTATGGCTTCAGTTATGTGAAGGAGACCTTGAGACCCGTGAGAGAGTGGGTGTCAGATGGCCTGTGCTGGCTGAGGGAGTGCTCTCCTGTCCTGTCTTGTAAAGGGCAAACCCTGACAATAAATAGCAGGACCATGCAGATCGTAAGTACTGAAAGATGGGATCTGTGGAGCAAAAAGTTCAGTGGGAGACACCATAAGCTTCAGGCTGAGCACCAGAAGCTCCACAAAAGGAGGTCAGAGATGGCCTCAGCTTACAGGATTTTTAAGGAAACCTCTGATTCTCCTCACCAGCTCTGTCTCGTATACTAGAAGAAATGTAAATGCTTTTAAATGTAAGCAAAGCTTTTTATTTGCAGTATGTAGAAGTTCATTCTAGCAGCTCGTGATCCACGTGCATTGTCATGTCAAACCTTCAGGTTGGTTTTGGTTTGTAAGCAGTGACTCTTTGAAACAGACCAGTCTCTTTAAATCAAATTGGTATGAAGCAAAGTGTCGACCTGAGGAAGGATCTGTAAACACCAGTGGTATGAGCCAGTGTAGGCACGTACAAGTGCTCAGCTTTCACCGAGGGGGAGTGCATGGACCTCTTGGAGTTCTTTCCAGCTCTACACGGAGCTCTCTGCTCTAGATGCATTTTCATTTGTTTGCATAGACACTGCTTTTTTTATCCTGCCAGGCTTTGTAAGCTTCCCCCTTCCATCAGCTCAGGCTGGGTTTGTGCCTGGCCCACTGCCTCCGGGCACCACAGTTACTTCTCCTTCCCACATCTTCTCTTCTGTCCTTGTCCTCATCCAATGCCCACTGCCCAGGCTGCCCAAGCACTTTGCAGTCCTGGTACTTGTGGTGAAGGTTCTCAGTCTCAGTGCAGCTTTCCTGCCTAGGCATCTCCTCGCCTGTCTTTAGTGTGTGCTTGAGGCTTTAGTCAAAACATGAGTCAGCAGATTGCACCCAAGTGCTAAGATGAATCATCATTTTTTTGTAAATCTGGGGTGAAGGAAAGTAGGGTGTAGGTGGTTTACGGGAACACCTGGGTGAGGCTCTGCTTTTCACTTGTACTCAGGTGAAATTTGGCGCTGATGGCTGACCACAAATGATTCAGGGTTTCTTGTAAGAAAGGCTGAAAAATGTGTTGCTCAGGCTGCTTTGGGATCTCCTCTGGTTTGAACACTATTAACTCATGAACAAGGCTTTGGTAGAAGTGTCTGTGTGTCTGTGCCCGTGACCGTACCAAGGGGAGCATTCCCTCCCCTTAAAGCCAAGGGGCAAGTGCTGGGCGCTGCTGTGAGTGATGCTGCGAAAACATGGATGCGTGAAAAACAGCCCAGGAACTTGTCAGCTGCTCAGTGTCCCTCTGAGGAGCTTTTAGATGCTTTGATACTGATGGGACTCTTCAGCCTTTATGATATCGAGTGAACACAAGGACTGGGTGGGTGGCGACTGATGTCCAACGTCTTGGGCATCATCTCTTTGCACAGGGTAAAAATAGCTCTGCAGCTTGTCTGACGGAGGCTGCAGCACAGGCCAGGCTCAGTTTTATGTCAGAGACTATAATCTGAATCCAAAAAAAAAAAGAAAGAGAAAACTGTAATACATTCCCCAAAGAGGTGAGAATGGTTGTTCTCTACCTGTTCTGCTTTGGCTCAGTTTGTTGCATGGGAGCCAGGGAGAGTATGAAGCTACTCCCGGTGGTGACTGTGATGGCAAGTGACTGTCTGCATAACCTGGTGATTAAAAAATCCCCGAGCTGCCCTGTGCTCGGGCCTCTGCAGAGCTGAGCTTGAAGGGACCTGCTGCTTCGAGTGTGGGGCTGGGGCCAGGAGCCCGCCGGGGCGCAGAAACTGCGGATCTTTCACTCCTGCCGTGGAAGGCAGGTGGCCTCTTCTAGTCAGAGGAAGTTTCGGGCTGACTACATTGCTATTTTATTAGTAATGCACTTGGTGCTTTTTAGAATTTGGATTATTGTGTGTCATGCACTGCCCGACATGTACATTTTTAGAGGTGGTGGTGTTGAGATGGGGGATATGGACCTGCTCTGTGGTGGGATCGGTGTGGAGGAGGCTGAGAGGGGCTCTCGTTGTGTGTGGCTTTCTTGATCCGGGCTGGAGGAAGGGAAGGAGGAAGAAGAAAAGGCTCTGTTTCCTGCTCATTTTGCTCTTTGCAGCAGACGTTGTTTCCTGGGCATCCGGGCAGAGGCGGGTCTGCAGGGACCCACCGCTGAGACTGTGTCGGGGAGTTTCTCAAGCACCAGGATGCTCGAAGGAGAAGCCACGTGTCCTTGTGCTCAGCCACGGTCAGGGTGTGGGGCTTGGAAAAGGCTTCTGACCTGGGCGTTATCCTGGACACCAGCATGGGCAAGCACATGGCATTCCCTGGCTGAGCACAGAGGGGGTGCCCACGGGTGGTTCTCGGGGTGGCAGGAGATGGGGAGAGGGCTGCAGGGAGAGAGGATGTACCAAACACAGCGTTGGTAAAGATGAAAAAACGAGTGGGTGGCGATGAGAAGGAAGAGGAGGAGACAGCCCAGACGATGAAGGAAAACAGGATTTTCTGTAAGAGATGGGAATACTGGAAGGAAGCCAGGAAGGAAGCCTGAGAAAATGGAGAGAGCACGAGGAAGGCTGGTGTTGCTCTGATAATTCCAGCAGGTATTCCTGGCATTCAGCTTCCAGAAACTGCAAAGCATTTGGAAGCCCGGTGAAAACTGGTGACGTGCACTGAATAATTTGAATACATTTATTTGAGTTAAACTTTTACTGTCTTGTCATTGTTTTCTCAAATGGGTGCCTGCTGCTGACCTGCCCAGGGAGGAGGGAGCTGACCTTGGGTAAGGCTTAGGGTGCAGATGGTTGTCGTTGTGCTGAAGAGAAGTGAGCACCTATTTGGGCTGCTCCGTGGTCAGTGATTTAATGGATTTTCCTGTGAATTCTGATAGGGAAGCCTCAAGGCCAAAAGAAAAACAAACAAACATTAAAAAAAAATTAATGAAAATAGCATTTTTGAGATTGATGCTTACCCGGGTGGGCAAAAGAGCCCGGTGCTCTGCGAATGGCACCTGAGCTCCCCCCTGGTCTGGTGGCGCTGGGTGCCGGGCTCCCCTGTTGGCCCTGAGTGCCAGCCGGATCCCTCCGTCCTGGCTGAGCGCGGTGAGCCGTGCTGGGGGGGCACAACCAGCTCCTGCTCTGGCACCGCAACCCATTGGTTCGTAAAAATAGCTCTGCTGCTGGCGTCAGTGCCAGGCCTCGCATCTGGCTTCCCCGAGCGGCTCCAGCTCGCCGCCCGCCCTCCCTCCCTCCCTCCAGACAGGGNGCCAGGCCTTGCATCTGGCTTCCCCGAGCGGCTCCAGCTCGCCGCCCGCCCTCCCTCCCTCCAGACAGGGTCTGCTGGAGGACACATGGTGCGTTACGGGCTGCAGCCTCTCCCCTTCTCCTCCAGAGTCGTGACAGCCCTGCCGGCTGCAGCCTCCCGGTTTGGGAAATGCCTTATGTGCTGGTGGCTTTCTGCAGAGAGAATTTTCAGGAGAGAATCGCTGCTGCTCGGTAACCCTGTCTGAATAAAACGGGAAGTGAGCTCTGAGTTGAAGCCGAAGGTGTCCCTCCTGAAGGCCGTACCCTGCAGCTGGAGGTTCTGTTCCCAGCTTTTTTGGGGCGTTGAGGGAAAAGGCGAACACCTGAATGAGTGTGCAAACCATGTCTTGCTCCCGATTGCGCAGTTTTGACTGAGTAGGTGTTTAAAAACAGTTTTTGTGAAGACGACTGTTTCCAGTGTCGTGATTTCTGGTTTTAGGCTTGCTTTTTTTTCAGCATTTAAGCTACTGAAAACAAGGAGGTACCTAAGGAAGGCAGCGAGGCTCTCCTTGTAGGCACGGAAAGAAAATGAAGCAGCCTTGCAAACTTGCCTTGAAAATTTAGTGATGTGCTTGCATCTGCTCGCCTGCATGACTGATAGCGAACACTGAACCTTTTACATCCTTTCCTAAAAAATGAAGTTACTGGGGCTCCAAGGGGTGTTGCAGAACCATTAAATAAGTCAGGCTCAGCAGGGCCCCTCTGTTCCCAGCCAGGGCTGCCACCGCTGCTCCCTGCCCCAAACACAGACTGACCACCTTTGCCATCTGATCAGGGATTCAGTCGGTGTCTCACACGTGCCAGGAAAAGTAATTTACAAAAAAAAAAACCAACCCCAAAGCAAAAACGCCGAGGATGTTTTCTCTTTGATGTTGGCCTGCCATCAGCGCTGGCTTGCTGATGGGAGCTTGCTCTGCGCAGCACTGACACTGCAGAGGATTTCTCTTCCCCTGCCACTGGTGAGCCCGAGCAGCTGTTTCTTCTGTTGGCAGCCCCTAATTCCTAACCTTTCTCCTGAAAAACATCTCAAACAGAAATTCGGGATCTGGTGAGCTCCTCCTCACCCTGTCTCCACATCTCCTGAACCATGGCAGCTCCAGGGGCATCCATCCTCCTGGAGCACCGTGCCCAGCCCCATGGCCCATCTGATGCCACACAACACCTTGGTGCTGTAGACAGACTTGATCCAATGGCCCCAGCTCTTTTTCCATCTCACTGGGTGGAGTTTGAGTTGGTGAAATTTTTAGTTTTAGAAACTAGGAACTAGCTTAGTAGACATGTGAGTTTCTTGGCAGGCAGAGGGTGATACAAACCTTCCCTGTTCTCAAAATTAAGGCTGAGGAGGTTTGCAGGTGTGTAAGGAGGAGGGAAGCAAAACCATCCCAGGCACCCGAGCCCAGCACCGTGTGTTTTGGGCCACCAGTAGACCTTGAAACCTGGCAGCAAACCTCCCTGCTGTAATCTGGGAATTCTCCTCACTTCTGTTTAAAGAAAAAGATGCATTGAAACGTTTTTGTTGTAGTAACTGGAAAAATATTTTCAAGTTATCAACAGTTTTGTTTTGAAATCACTGGTGTGAAGTGTGTAGTTTACTTTTTTGAAGGAATTCAAAACAATCAGCAGCGTACCTTATGTAATCCCTGCTCCACTGGGAATTTCATGGCCCTAACATATATCCATGGTGCGCGTTCATGGGCTTTAATTCAGGAATGCTAGCCCATTGTTCCTAAAATCTGCTTGTTTGAGTGCTGTCATTATATTTTTATTATTAAAGACTGTTACTCGTTGAAGGTGGAACTGGGGAGTCTCCAGGGGCGCAGACGGGCAGGAGAAGTGAGGAGGAGTAAGAGGTTTGCACCGCTCTGGACACCTGCAGGTTTTGAATCTCATCCTTTTGTGCTTTTCACTTGAAGGCTGCATGTAATCAAGCGCTGCTGTGATCCCGTAAGGTGGAGTTAACGTTTCTGGATGCTGGTGAGGCCAGGAGTTTGGAAATCTGTTGGGGGGCATTTGTTAAGGGAGGGGGGTTCCATTCCTCTCTGTGTGTTGGCACTTAAATGTGTGGTGTTGGAGGAGGGACAGAACTACTTTCCACCTTTTCTTTAAGAATTTAAATCAAATGCTGCGGTTGTGTGAGCGAAGTCCAAACTGTTCTTTAGTCTAATGTTGCTTTTGTCCTGGCTTTTCAGCTCTAAACTCCTGGGGACAAGAGCAAGGGCAAGAAAACCAGCTGCTGGTGGCATGTTGACAGGTTTTTTCAGGTTTTTAAAACTACTTTTTCTTAGCTGAGAAAATTTGGCAAATAACTGGTCTACAGAGCTATGGCATGCTAGACTCTGAGATATTTTTGAAGCACATAAACAGCATGATTTTTGCTTTAATTCCTCCCTGTCCCTTAACTAAAGGGGCCCTAAGTAGTGAAGCCTGGGCCAGGCAGTTCTGGCTGCTTCTGCCCAGGGAGCTCCCAGGCACTGCCGTTTCCCAGTGCCTGTGTTCTTTAAAGTAGGCTGTCTCCAGCTGCAGTGTTTGTAGTAGATTATGTTTTGTTTTTTTTTAAAGGAGATTTTATTCCGTAAAAAGAAAAGCTCCTTGCTTAAAATTGTGGTCTGTTACTGGTTTAGTATTGCCTTACGTTATTTAAGGTGTAGTGATGGTAAAGAAATAAACTTGTTTGTTTGAGGGCTGTGATCTACAGAGAGTTAATCTCTCTTCCCTCTGAGGAAGCTCTGTGCATCATGTAAAGCATTATCTTTCATTTCAGTCATTGATTAACAGCTCCCAAACCTACTCTATAGCCTGCAAATCTTGAATTTTGAATAACAGAGATTATAGCTTGTAGTCAGAGTGGCATAATTTAGCCTCAACTATTTTATGCTTTCTTTGTTTGGTCAGTCAGCTTGAAAATTTACCTGTGATGAAAAAAATAATTGTACCCTTTGCATGAGCTGAGGTTTAATTTATTTTAATTCACTGTTAAGCATGCAGAAGTCTGTTCTTGCAGCGCAGAGTTAGCGGGGGGCAGTTGCCCAGCTCCCTTGACTGCCTGTGTGTTGTGGCTGGGTTCCTGGGGTACTCGTGGGCCTTAAGGTGAGGCTCTTCTACCAGAGATTAGTCTTCTTATATCTGCTCAAGTCTGATGGTTAGGACTTTTTTGTAGATGCAGACCTTACAGGCTTGTCCTGGCCTTTTCCTTTCCGTGGTTTAATGTGTTCTGCTGCCCAGGTGGGTTTGGGCATCCTGGCTGGCGGAGGCGGCTGCTGCTGACTAACACAGCTCGTGAATCAGTGACGGTTTTTGGTGTGTTTTGCTTCTTCCCTCCGCAGCCCGGGTGGGCGCTTTGCCCCAGGCGAGTGCCAGGCTCTCAGCCCTGCCACCTCTTGCCCGTGGTGAGAGGCCGAGCTGGGACTCAGGGCACTCCAAAGACTCGGGGTGCCCCCAGGACCAGCTCTGTCCCTCATTCTGCTGTGCTGGGGTGTCATCATGGGTGGTAATGAAATGCTGAGCAGACCAGAGAACTAAAATCTGTATCTCCACAGCTTGTGATATTTTGCTTTTTATCTCCTGTCCTACCTTTTAATTTATAGATAGTATTACCCAGCCCAGGGGTTGTCTTTGGGAGATGCTGTCACTGGGAGGGTCCTGTGGTAGAGTCTGGCTTTGAGACTGGATGTCTGGCCTTGGGATGGGCAGGGAAGTGATGGTGGGGACAGGAACTGGGAGGTTGTACTTTGTCACTTGCTGTAAGTTGCCCAGACTGAAGAGTTTCAATATTTAAACTTGAAAGAGCATGTGTTAATTGCAGTAACGCTGTGAAGTTAAAGGGACTCAGATGGGGAAGCAGCTCTTTGGCACATGTTCCTCTTGAGTGTTGAGGGAACGGACCCTTGTATGGAAAATTCAACCCAATGTGCTGGCTCTCAAGGCCTTTTAGGAGCTGGTTGAAGCTTTAACCTCTCCTGGCAGCCCCAAAAGCTTTACAATTGGACTCCAAAATAATTTCTTCTAGAATCTGTGGGCTGTTAGGAGATGCAGCTGTCTGCAGGTTTTTTTGTTGTTGTTGATTTTTATTTTTTTTTAAAGTGATCGTATTCCTGTGCTCCTGATCCTGTTTTTATGCATTTAACGTGCCATCAGCTTTTTATAATTGCTTCCAACTGAAAATAAACAGCGAGCGCTTTGGTGGAGGTAACATACTATTCTATTTCAGTGGGAGATTGGGGAATCTATCGGTAAACAACACAATTCAGCTTCAAAGCCTTTTCAGCGAGGACGCATTGTTCATCCTTTGAGCCGTTCTGCCTTGCACCCTAATAAAAGTGGAAATCAGGCGTTGGGGGATGGGGCCGCAGCAGAAAACACAAGCTGAGAAGTGGAGATCAAAAGGACAAACAGAAGCAGAAGGCAGCGGAGGGGAGGCACAAAGAGTCACAGCTGAGCGTGCGAAGCCGGAGAGTGATGGAGGGGAGAAAACAGCTATTAGAAAAGGCGAAGGAACAATGGGGTGAACGTAGCACGTTTTTAGCTTTCATTTGGGTTTAACAAAGCCGCCTCCCACCAGCGTAACTCCACGGAAGCGGTGGCCTTAATTCATCTTGAAAGTTGTTGGCTTGCTGCTCGCCGGGGCGCTGGCTGGAAACACGCTCCGGCGCAGAACCTGCCCCTCGCCGAATACGTGAATCTCTTAAGCGGAGGGACCCGTCTGAGGGCCATGATTGTTTTCTCCCAGTTCCTACCGTGGAAAAAGGTTTTCCCAGTTCGAGTTGAGTTGTTTGTGGTTGGTGGGAGCTGGGAGCGGAGGGGAGTGTGGGAAAGAAGAGCCGCCAGCGGCTCTTTTCACTTGAGTTGTGCCTTGCGAGGCCTGAACGGGCTCCCCGAGCACTAACAGCTTCTCCAGCTGATTAAACCAGTTCTCAAAACCTGGCAGCCCACGCTCCAACCCAGCTTTGTTAGCAAAGCCTCAAGGCTTTCAGTGCAAGTATTTATTGTAACAAATAATTTAGATGGGATTAAGAAGGAGGAATATTATTTTTGGAGAGCTGGCGCTACGTGTTGGTTAGGCCAGCACCGGGCGAGCGGGCTGGCCTGTGGGGAGGCCCCTGGGCCGGCTGCGCCCTGGCACGGCGTGCCCCCGGCATCTGCGGCGCGCAGGCTCCGTCTTGCCTTCCCCGGCTTAACGATGGAAGCTGCTTATTCCCTCTCCCCATCTGCCCTGCCCCACTCAGAGCATTTGTGGGGGCTGATCTACCTTCAACCCCTGTTCCTGGAGTGCTGGGGGAGGTCCCCGGGGACGCCCGGGGTTTATCTGGCAGATGGGGAGGTGACTCCACCGGTTATCTGTGGTGGCTGCAGCTGGGCTGGGGTTGGGGAGGTTTTGGTTCTCTGTCTGCAGATGGGATGAGGGCTGTGCTGCTGGGGAGGCTGCTGCCAGACGTTCTCAGGCGGGCGAAGCCTTCCCTTCGGCCGTAGGAGTTTCTAGAGCTGGGTTTTGATTGCGAAAATAATAGCTGGGCAGGTCAATGCAGTTGTATCCTGCTCCTCCCTTACAGCCCCTGTTTGCTTTCCTTTGTTTGGGGCTCGTCTTGCTCCGACTTGCCTCCCTCAGCCTGGCTGGATGGGGCTCCGCAGAGCCAAGGCTCCTGCCCAAGCTGCTCTCTACCTGGGCTCTTAATTAAAAGGAGGAAAGCTGTATTCCAAAAATACTTGGCTTTCTCGTCTGACATCCAGCGTGTTGCGAGGCTTGCTGAGCTGGTGGTTGAGAGAGGAAGTGAACGTAGCATTCAGCTGACATAGCATCTGAATTAGCCGTTTGGGGCCCAGGGAGCGATAGTTCAGGAGGGGGGAGGGAAAGTGAAATGGATGCTGAAATCCTGAATCTGCTGCTTAAATTTCCTCTCTCTCCCAGGAGAGGGAGGGGGAGAAGTTCAGCCTTGCGTGTTTGGCTCGGCTCCCTGTTACCTGCTGTCTCCTCCTTAGCTCTGTGCTTGTGGCAGAGATAAAGGATGGGGTTTTTTTTCCTTCATGGTGCGAGAAAGTACTTTTTCCTTCAGCAACATTTGCTTGTTTGTGGTTGAATCGCATTTAAAAAAAAAATAAAATCCAGCATTATTGAAGAACGAGTGGGCGAATAGCTGCATCAACTACCATGGTAACTTTTAAAGGGCTTCACCCATAGCTGTCAGAGCTAGATTCCTAGTGCTATAGTGACTTTTAATGTGGAATAGTTTCTAGGCCATTTAATTATTTCGTCTCATTATTTAAAAACAAAACAAGGTAAAAAAAAACCACAAAACCTCCTCTTCTCTGAACTACCTTTTTGTTGATGTTCTCCTTTTTGACCTGAATCCATCTGTACGGTGGGGCCTCGTGTCAGGTACCTTCCTGGTGCTCATGTCTAAGGACTATACGTGCTGCCAACGTGGTGTGTGTCAGGCAGAGGGTCCTGCTTCTGTGCTCCCCATGGAAGGGAGCTCAGTGATGGGTCTCCAGTCCAGCGGGTGGTTGGTGGACCTTTCTGAGGACCCATCCCACTGCAGGAGGGTTCCTGCCCTCCCAGTAACACAGGGGGATGTTGGCTTTGGCATACCTCCACAGCCTTGATCCTACGTTTCTCTGGTGGGAGCTATCTCCTCTCACCTGACTGAGGCAGCAGCCCATGGTATTGGGAGCCTGGATGTGCCCGGTCACCCAGGAGGAATTTGCCAGCAACCAGACTCCATGTGCTCCCTGCTTTCATCTCCTGTCCCCGTGGGTGAGCACAGCCACGGGGGTGGGTCTGCGGAGCATCCTAGAAGCACATCTGAATGAGTGATGGCTGTGAGGCTGCCACCAGGCTGCCCTGGCATGTGAAGGTCACCATGCAAACCATACTCTGCTCAGCCATCCTTATTTCTGCTGCTTCATACCATGCCAACAGGGAGAAAATAAAAGAATAAGGGTGTTTGGTGTTCAGACATCACCGATGGGCTGGCTTTGTGGGAGCCTCCTGGGAATGGACTTAGCCCAGCAGGTCCCTGGGCTTTGAGCTCAAGTTGATGTTGTGTCTCTGGATGTGACGGGGTGCTCTTAGAGCTTTGTGTTCAGTTATTTCAAGAGTGTTTTGTGGTGTTGGGTTCAAGGTGGGATCAACTGTAATTGCACTTGTAACCTTTCGTGTGAGGAAGACCTGGTTTTCTGGTCATGTCCCTGACAGCTTCCTCTGCAGCACCACCCATCTTAGCTTTGCTCAGCATCCCAACAGAGTTTAAAATGGTTTCATTCTGAATAATTTATCTCCCAGAGAGAGAGAGAGAGAGCACGAGCGTGAGAGCTGGTGGAGAGAAGCAGGGAGCCAGTGGTGAGGGGACTGCTGCAGCTCAGGCTGGGGACATGGTCCTGCTGCCCATAGCGGGTTCACCCCCCGGGAGCAGCGTCCTGTCCATCTCAGCCCCGTGGCCTCTCCGGCCTTTGTTGCTCCCGGCATTTTCCTCCAAACAAAAGCTCCGGGTCCTGGGCAGAGGCTCCCGTGGGAGCCCTCCCGCCTCCTGACCCGCTGCCCTGCCCTCCCACCGGCTCCGGCACCTCTTTGTTTTCCTGCAGACCCTTCCATGGGGCTCCCCCTCACCCCATCCTCCTGCCAGCGGGTGCCACGGGCCGTGGTGGCCGAGTGGCAACGTGGGTTTCTTTAGGAAAAGAAGGTTTCTTTAGTAAAAGAGCTCCAAAATGGAGGCATCTCTGCCTGCTCCCCATCGTACGGCGTGGGGCTGCGCTGCCCTACTTCTCGCCGGGATCAGACAGCCCTTTCTGAAGCCGTACAAAGAGTTTTGAATGCATTAGTTTACATGGAATTAATCTCCAGATTCCAAACATGCTTGCAAGCTGGTTTGGCCTTATTTTCCTGCAAAAGGAGGCCAACTCCGCGTTGTAGGCAGCGACTGTTGTAAGTGAGAGTTGAGCTGGAGCGGTGAGAGACTAGCACAGGCACCATATTCAGTCCATTAAAAGGAATTTTTGGCTCATGGACAAAACAAATTGAAAAATCTCATTCTTTGTGTACCACATCAGCAGTGACAGAAAAAACAGAGCAAGGTTGCGGGGCGATCCTTCTAGTAATGCCGTGCCTTTCATAAGGGATTGGAGGGCAGATTTTTGATAGGAAAATAATAAAGTATTAAAACGTGCCACAAATTATTGCACAGAAAATCTGGGGTGAAGGGAAGGCTGGAAGAATGTCATTGTCGGAGGTCAGGAGAAGTGGGGACACTGAATTAAGGTGAGGTGCTCCCTGCAACAGGTTGGTCTGAAATTCCCGGTGCTCCTTTGCTGCCGCTGGAGCAATTCCATCCAGGGAGGCAGTGGAGCTTGAGCACTCCTGTTGTTTTTTTGGATAGCCTGTCATCCCTCAGAAAGGAACAGTTGTGTGGGGGTGGGGAGCGTCGTATTCAAAAGTGGGTGAAATGGAAATGAGCCAAAATTCTGCAAATTTATAAGGAACGGCAAACACTGATTTCTTTGAGAACAGGTCGGTGCGTTTGCTTGTGAGCACGGCCCTGGTAGGAGCGTGCGAGGAAATGGAAACTGTGCTCCACTATGCAGGTTTTTTTCGTAATTTAGCCAGGCAAAGATACACAAAGATGCTTGTTTTGGGAGGTGGTGGAATGTTTCTGTAATAATTTCAGCAAATTTTGGTTCACATAAAACATCTGTAAGGGTAGCACACCCCCAGTTTCACGTAATGTGTTCTATTTGTTGAGGGAAAAAAAAAAATGGCTTTCCCTTCAATTTGGAAGTGGTTTAACCCAGAAGAATGTATGCTGCATTTATTTTTCCTGCCTGTTGAGTATCCTACATCTGCCAGGTCCTCACGGCTCGTCTCATGGACGAACATGAGGGATTTCTGTCCCAGCGATACTTGTCCCGGTTGCAGATGGTGTGGAGGGGCAGAGCTGGGAAGCGCGCTCATCTCAGCCAGGGGAAAATAATTAGAAGAGGAACTGAGATTGTTCTCAAAAGGAAAGGGCTGGAAAGAACGCGGGAATATCCCTGCAGGGTCTTCGCAGCGCACCTGGTAGCCTGCTGTATAGCTAATAATTCATATTAGGAAGACTTCATTTTGGTCTGACAATTTTTTTGCCTTGTTGACATTGAACATGTAGAAGCACGTAGTGTTTGAAACACAATATGCAAAACACTATATTAGTAACCGACTGCATAACATTCCTGTGTTGCAGCTCAGCTGCCTACAGCAGGCTCGTTTTATAAGCTCCTCATATGAGCTGGCAAAGGGAGGACGTGGAAGTGATGAGCTGGAGTCACAAGAGAGCACAAGCGATTGCCTTTAACCATTTAGGCAGCACTGGGGCTTCCAGTGGCCACCGGAGCCGGTGGGTCTTTGCTCTTTCAAAAGGGAGGGAGATACCAACCCTTCTGCAGCTTCACCTGGTGTCGTGTCTCTGGAGCCGGGACGGGGTGGTGGTGTACTGGTGCTGATGTTGTTGGTGTGGTATGGGTGGTATGGGTATGGCTGTACCTCTCGGAGGCGGTCGGTCTTAAGAGAAGCGAGGGTTTGGGCACGTGAAGTTGCCACGAGGTGCAGGGAGGTATCAGCTGGTGAGCATTTGGCTGATTGCCTGTGGGCAAGCAGAGACCGGATTTATCTTCAGCAGATAAGCAGTAGCAAGAAAACACGATGCATACAGGACTCTGCTTTTTTTCTTCTGTAAACAAGTACTTTTGCAAAAAATGTCTGCTTTCAGACAAGTGGCGAGGAAACTGAGGAGCCAGGTAATGTGAAAATGTTTGGCTAGACAACAGGGTTCTTAGTTGGCCACTTTGGTGTGAAAAGGAGCCGCTGCAACAAATTGCTCTGTCCCTTTAAAATGAATTTGAAAAATACATTCAGATCAACAGCGATGCTGGCCTAGCACGCAGCCCGCCGCTCGCTGCAAAGATATGAAGAAAAAGCCACCAAAATAGAAAATTTCATCATTGCTCACGGGGTGGCAAGAGCTGAGCGCAGCACGTTGCTGAGTGCGATTGCAATAGTGGAACAGGAAGTCTCCTCCCCCTCCCTGGGCTCCGTGCAGAGCCCTGATCAAAAGGATGTAAAGCTTGTTTACAAGATGTATGCAAAATATATTTGGGAAGAAATCTAAGGGCTTTACGGGCCGGGATGCACTGAGGAGATGTGTTGTCACGTTGGGGTAGGTTGCTGTCTGAGGCTACAGAGAATGTGACCCAAAGTCATCTTAACATTGAGGAGCAAACCAAGAAGGTGCCTTTCTCCATAGGATGGCATCCGGTGAGCTGCTCGAAATACACGTCGAGAGAGCTTCCTGCTCGTGAAAGCCAGTTGTCATCAGATCTTTATAGTGCTGCAAGAGAAGCCTGGTGGCCACAGCTCCAAGACCCAGGGGTTGGTTTGTCTTGGGCTGAGTGTTTTGAGTAGTGCTCCTGGTGTCTAAAGGTGGGAAGGCAGACGTTTGGCATTTGGAAGATGTATGGTGTTTGTGAAGCCGCTTTGGAGTCTGGAGGGAAATGGCAAAGGTGTCGCTAGGCTGATGATGGATCAGCGATAGACTCGCTTACGTTCATGCGTGTAGAAACAGGTCACTTCTGCAGTGATGATAGAGTCGCGTTGTGCAGCCCTCAGCCTCGCTCACCTTCCTCTGCTTCTGTGAGAAGAGGCACTTTCTTGCCTCGCAGGGAGTCTTAAGGCTTAATCCATTGTTTGAAAAGCTCTTTAAGATTCTTGTTTGGGAGCACTAGAATCTGGAGGATTAAAAACAATTTATTTTTGTGTATCTTGTATAATGTGCATCTCAAAGACTTTCTGAAGAAGGAGGAATTGGGAGCCAGAGGGAGATGGCAGGTCTGTAAGGTAAACAGGGGAGGAAATTACTTGGAAGAACAAAGAGGGTAAAAGCAAAAGGCTGATTCCCTGTTGAGGGGTCTGGGTTGTAAGGAGGGCGAGTTTCCAGCCCTGGAGGAAAGGGCTGGAGGAAGTAGAGCTGTCTTCCTCTTAATCCCATTTAGAGACCCATCTGGTCGGTGCTGCTGCCTTGTTGTGCAGGGCAGAATGCAGATTCTCCCTCTGCTGTGTTTGTGCCCTTCGATGGGACATATCGGGAAGCAGGAGTCACGCTTGTTCTCATCTAGTCTGCTTTGTCAGCCCCAAACTACCAACTCGGCTCACAAGAATTACTGTCAGTGATCTGGACAAGGAGGGTTTTTAAAATCCAGATCTAGAACGGTCAATGAATGGCTCCGCTTCCCATCTTGCTGCGCTGTCTGCAGGTGCCTGTGGTACTTGTCCTGGTTCCTGCCTGCACATCCATGCCCTGCCATGGAGCCTGCCGGGAACATCAGTGAAGGTGCTCCCTTATGGGGGAAGACTGTCGCCATGAGACTTCTCACGCATAACAGAAAACTGTTGCTGGAAGTGTGTGTCCACCAGAGTGTCCCTCTTGGCCACTGTGGACCTCTCTGATGTTACTGCCTCTTCTGAAGAGGCTGCGTGTGTGCAGACATCAGAGCTCCTGCCTTCGGAGAGGGCTTTGCCACCTTCCCTTTCCTCACACCCTAGCCCCGTGTCCCTGGTTTAGTGCTGTTCCTGTCATCCTCTGGGGCAGCTGCCACAGCTTCTCTTCATCTCCAGAACCTCCATGCCAGGTCTATAAAGCGTTGGAGAAGAGATGACCTGGTGCTTTGGACAGAGGTGGTGCTTTGGCTCCCATGGGGAAGCAGAAACTGGTGATTAAATTCTTTCCCCAGGTGCAGGCCTGAGCATTTTGTGTAGGTGTGTTGTCATCATGTGACTCTTGGCATGGTAAACACAATGTTTTCCCACGTGAATTTGTTTAGGGTCACAGAACTTGAGTGTTCCTGTTCTTCTTCGTCGTAATTGACCATAAGATGGGACTGAAGGAAAGGCTGCCCTGGTTGGGATTTTTGGTTTGGGTTCTCAACAAAATTCTGCTGATGTTATAAGCAAGCATCAAGGCAGTGGTTTCCAAATGATGTCCAAGCACACTTGAGACCCTCAGTATTTGTTATTTGAGCCCTGTAATTGTACATAAGTAGGAGAGCTCAGCAGAAGTGGCCATCAGCTGTTACTGGTGTGCAGGAGAGACTGGTGTGGGGGTGGCGGTGGCTGGGGCTGTTGGGAATGTTGGCAAGTAGGTATAGGTGTGGTGCAGGGAAATTCTTGAGGTGTGGGTGTGCTGGAGCCAGAAAGGACGAGCAGCTGGTGCCAAGGGCTGGGTAAGGCCAGCGACAGGCACGGTGCGGTAGCATTGGGATACGATAGAAGGGATGCTCTGGGTTCCTGGGCCACTGCTGTTTTCCTTGGTCTGGCACTATAAGGTCAGATTTATCCTAAAACCAGTAATATTTCTTGTTCCCCGGTACCTCTGGAGTCAGTATATTCCCCGTGTTACAGGAGCCACTGGAGATTATTTGGGTAGTCGGTGTGACCAACTCACAGACTGGCTTTGCAATAGCATGGCTAATGAGATTAACATAGTATTCACTTAAAAAAGAAAAGAAGGGGCTGGTTGGTTGAATGGGACTCAGAAGACTCATTTCATGCGTTAGGAGTTGGAAACACAAGCTCTTTAGCTTAGCAAGGAGAAAGTTGGGAGCATCTGGTGGGTTGGAAGCCTGTCCGTTATTGACTGGCAGAACCAGGGCAGGGTGCTGGGGAGTAGATTCCCCTTCTAAACATCTGCTGCCCTCCGGGTTTTGGGCTGACCTTGCCTGACACCCATCCCGCTTGCTTTGTTCTGGGATATATTTTAAAAAATAGGGAAAAAGTCCCTGCTTGCTGGAAATTGAAGATAAAAAAAATTAGCTGACAAATAAAGCACCAGGTTTATTAGGAAGGTTGCTCCCTATGAGGACAACTTAGCTTGTGGCTGTAGCAGACCTTGCTGTAGAAGTTCCATATCTGTAGAAAATGGAAGGAGAATTAACTCAGGGAAGTTCCTTCACCTGTTGGGCTGTTTGCTGAGATGACTGCAGCAAGTCCTTTTGGCTTTGAAAACAATTTTATTAATTGCAGCTCTTTTCCTATTTTTGCTCTTCATCCTTGACTTACCTGCCTTATGTCTGCGACTGTCTTGCCTGCCCCACTCATTACTTCTTAGAAACCAGTTACTTCTCAAGGGCACTCCAGTTTGCCTGTTACTGATGGAGCTGTGCTGAATGCCTGTAATTCCCAGGTATTTCTGCTTTACTCCCCCATGAGTTGGTTAAATCCATGCTGGTTTCCCTGCTTCTTCCTGGTTCTGTGCAACTTCAGTTGAAAGTTACTTGCTGGGGATTTCAGGTGCCATTTGAACTCTAGAAGTAACATTTCGCCCAGAATGTATTTTTTTCCTTTTGTTCTGCTTGATCTTGCTACTATTAAATAGTTTTAAATAAAGATTGCTTTTAGGCTCTTGCACCTTCTGCAATGAAACATGGTAACTTTGAACCGGGCACTGATTTCTTCTCTGGCACAGTAAAGAAATAATTCCAAGCATAACATGAAGTCTCTCTCTTCCCGGTGACCTGGTTTGCTGTACAGGGAGCTGATGGGGGGGTGTGTGTCCCTCCCCGTCCCCAAACCATTGCACCGGGTTGTCATAAAGCAAACAGCAGTTGTGCACGTTACAGAAGCCCAGAGCATGCAGAGCAGAGGAGAATGAGAGCAGGTTTCCTCAAATCCCTGGAGGAGTGGGAGTGGAGCGTTTCAGGAGAATTTTTAATTCCTCGGGGTTAATCCGTGGCACGTGAAAGGCCACGCCTGAGCTCTGCCTTCGGAGCAGGGTTTTGATGAAACTCCCCGGCTGGCACCGGGTGCCACTGGCAGAGATTGGATTTTTTTTATTTTTATTTTTTTTTATATACTTATGTCAGATTGAACCTCAGCCGATGCAAAGCTGTGATGCAGAGCTGCTCTGCACGCATTACGGTGGGAAGACTCGCCGGGGTTGCTATAGCGAAAGGCTGGAGATGACTTCAGGAGTTTAAATTAGGGCTGCGCGCTGGTAAACAAGGGCTCTGCCTTACAGCACAGGCTGCTGCGGCGCTGGGAGGTGTTTGTGTGGGACGGGGAGTGCTGGCCCAGGGTTGCCAGACTGATTGTGCCAGCCCCGTGCCCAGGTGCCAGGGGCTCGGCCTCGGGGTGGGGTGGTGTCCTGCCTTTAAGGAGAAGGTGAAGATTCTGGTCGCATCAAGAAATCTGCTGCTGATTTTCTGTGAGCGAGTGATGGCCACTTATTGGCAGTGGCTGAACCTCCCTCCTTGGCTGGGGCGGGCAGGGTCTGTGCCCTCCTGTAGCCAGACCAAGAGGCTTGGGATATCACTCACCGCAATATCCCAGCCACGCTTTTATTGTCCTCTCCTTCTTGACTTCATTATGCCTTGATCTCTGTAACCTCTTTAACATGTGTAAATACTGAAATGAGATTATCTTTAAAGAGCCCTTTATTAAAAATGTACTGACCTTCCTAATCAGAAGAAATGTTCCCGTAGCTGCTTTTCTCCTTTCCTGCGTTTCGACAAGTAGCGAGGGCAGGATGGTGAATCATCTCCCAGGACAACAGCTGGGGCTGAGGAGCGGGCAGGTTTCTTCAGACCCCACACCGATGTGACACCCACCGTGCAGCATCTTCCCAGCCCCTGCCCCGCTGGCCCCGCTCTGCAGCACGGCGAGGTGGGGAGGGTCCTGGGGACACGTACCTCTTGCTAGATTTGCGCTTTAAAGCGACTCTAAAGCTCATTAGTGTTCAGGTTGGTGGCCCTTGGTCTGGCAAGCGTGCTCTGCTCGGCTGACTCATGACCAGGCTTTTTGGGTGAGCAGTTGCAGCTGCATCGCTGCAAGCTGTGTCCCCGCAGCCGCAGGATTTGTACGTGGTGGGCATGGCCAAATGGGCTCTGGTAGATGAGATGGCCCTGATGGATATCCTCATCCTTCCCCCTCCCAAACCAGCCCTGGGTCCGAGCAGTCCAAGCTGATACCATGGAGGTCTTCGTGTTCCCTGCAGAGGGAGAGAAGACCTGCTATAAAGCACTGGCACCTGAGGGGCTGAGTAGCACATAGTTTGAAACCTTCTTTCCATGCCTGCTTTTAATGAGGTCTTCACACTTAAATCTGGCATTTGTTACATAGGGGCAGGAAAGTTCCCCGAGGCCCCAGTGCCACCTGAGGAGCAGATGGGTGCTGTGCCAGAGGTGCCATGTCCCCATGGCCACAGTGATGCCCGTTCCTGGCCCTCTGGGCAGCACTGGTATCTCTCCTGCCCTGGGCAGCAAAGCCTTTCCTCAGGCCCCGCAGGCAGCTGTGCGTGCTTCTGCCGGGGATCCTGGGTTTCCTTAAGGGATTGCTGGAAACTCCCCACATCCGTGTGCTGTTTATCGCTTTGGAGCCGGTTGCTGGATGAGCAGGGTGGTCTTACACTGCTTTGGCATCGGTAATTATTGCTGGAGCTGATCAGCTTTTCCTGGTTCTGGTGGAGCCCTCGGCGTGCGAGGATGATCAGAGTGGTTTATTTTTTATTTTTCTTCCCCTCCCCTTGTAAAATATATTCCAGCTCCAGTTTGTAATGTGGTGAGAGGGGGAGCGAGAGAAGGGAACAACAGCATTAGCGGATGTAGAAGTAGCTGGAATGAGAAGCTTTTGTGCCATTAATAACAGCCCTGGCTGGCAGCCAAGGCTGGGAGTGTGGGATTAGCCTGAACAATCAAGACTGCAGGATCAAAACAAGGAGGCAGGAACAGCGAGGTCACACTGCTGCCATCTGCGCTGCCGCAGTGGTGGGAGGGAGCGGAAGAGGGGGCTGCGCTGGAGGAGCCGTGCCGGTGGCGCAGGCGGTGGGGCACCCGCTGCCTCCCCAAAACCTCTCCTCTGCCCCCATCGCCTTCCCAAAACCAGCCCTACACCCCTGCCAGCTCCCCAAAACCAGCCCTGCACCCCTGCCGCCAGGGTCCGGGCTTCGAGCATCGCCTCCCGGCCCTCAGTAGCCACCTTCCCGCTGGCGGAGGAGAGGGTGGGAGCAGCTCCTCGTTTTTAAAGAAATGGCTCCTTGGGGCTTGCTCGCCCTGTGCTCTGGGCTGAGGGTCTGAATGGATTTTTATGGCTGTGGGTTTGGGCTGAGCGTCTTCGTGCAACAGCAGTGACAGCCCGCCCCGGCGTCGGCGTGGCCACCGCACCATTTGTGATCCCATCTGGGGGCCACAGGGGTGGGGAGAGGTCACCGGACGGATTGGGCTGCAGCTTTGCTGTGGGGGAAGGCTACCGTGCTTTCTGCAGCCAGGCACAAGGCACACAGACCTTTCCAGGGGCTGTGTTTGCTGGTTTACATCACCCTTTTCCAAGGAGTGACTTGAGATTGCTGCTGAAAGATGATTTTCGAAGCAGATGGAGGCAAATCTTGTTCTGTGTCACTCTGGTCTCCATCAGCTTTTGCTGAAATACCTTCCAGGAGTATCAGAAAACAAAATGATTCGCATCGTTTACATTGCTTCTCTCCTCTCTTTTCTTTTTTTTTTTTTTTTCCTCTGACCTAGTAAATCTTACTGTCCTGCAAATGTAAATACAAAAGCTGAAATGCAGTAGAAGCAAAGCAGTGTCCCACAAACAGCCTCCCAGCTCTTGCTAAAAATATCTCTGTGCGGTGCAGTAACTCCCAGGCATTCTTTTGTCTGACTGCTTTTGAATTCCCTAATTGAAGTTGGTTGGAGGGCAGTGCACCAGTTTCCTGAATAGCTCAGATGTTGATTGTGAGTTAAAAAACAAGAGCAAAATTGGTTTTCCTTTGTGCGGCCACGCTTTTATTTACCTCCTCCCACCTCCCACTCCCCTCTCCCAATTTTTGATCTCTGTATTTTTACTTGCAGTTTTATTTTGTAAGACAACCGCATTAAATACATCTGTGGAGAAGGGGCTCAGGAGGCAGTGAGCAGTGAGACACAGTTTTTGGTACGTGGTGCCACGTGCGTGTTGGAGCCGGAGTGATGCTCTGTTGGAAACGTCCAGGCTGGCGCAGGGATGCGGTGCAAATGGAGCTTAACGTAGTAGGAAGTGTTAATAATGGTTCCTAATTGCCTACTAATAACTAAATCTGTGGAATTTGGCAGCAGTTGGGATATAGTTTTCTCCTGCAATCTGTCCGTTCCCTCCAGAAAGAACAAAGTTGCTTCATTGATGTACAGCAGCAAATCTTATATTCACCGAAGGTAACGGGGGGAAGTTTTCTAGGTCGCCAGCCCTCAACAAGAGCCCGTGAGGCTCCTTTCCCAAGAGAAAACTGCCAGGTCTTGGTCCAGCTCTCCTCTAAGATTTAACAGAGGAAGAAGAATGAAATCAGGCTGTTTTCCTCCTTCCTGTTTTGTTTATTT
This sequence comes from Thinocorus orbignyianus, assembly GCA_013400375.1. NCBI lineage: Eukaryota > Metazoa > Chordata > Aves > Ciconiiformes > Thinocoridae > Thinocorus > Thinocorus orbignyianus. The sequence continues at coordinate 92,325 of VXBW01008511.1, forward strand.
TTTTTTTTCTTTATTTGAACATGGAAACAGACAAACCCAGGTTTATTTCAGGTGCTCCTGAAAGGCTGCTGGAAGCACCATCTGTGTGGGTGGCTTGCCTGGCTGCTGGGGGCTGGTCCCTGGGCTCTCATGGGGACAGGGAGGAAAAACCTGTGACCAGGAATTTGTGATAAGTCATGGCCGGTCCAAGAGGCTCCCCAGAATCTATCTGTTGGGTAAATGTGATAAACCACGAGTACTCGGAGCTCCTCTGTGGCCAGTAAACAAACACAAACGTTGCTTTCACTTGAGCTGTAGTAAATTAAAGGTTTGTAATTGTGATGGAGGTCGGTGAGAAGCTGATTTCAGATGCTGATTCAGGAGCCGGGATTTATTCAGGCTCTCCGTGGCGGGAGACATTTCGTAGCTGCCGAGCAGCTACGAAGGAAAACAAGCACAAATTTTTCTGTCTTGAGGGATAACTGCAGTGAAGCATGCGGGGGGGGAGGGCTGTGCTGCTCGCTGGTACCAAAATACCTCCCCATCCCCCACACACGTCAACAGGCCCTGAAACTCCCCCAGTACATGGGGTTGGGTGCTGGGTGCTGCACCCACCACGGAGCAGGGACCAGTGACTTTAGCCCCCTGGCCTGGGGGGCCATAGGGGAGCCGGGCTCCTCTGGTGCTTTCCTTGGAATTGGAGCATCTTCATAGTTTGACACACACAAAACTAAGAGGCAGAAGGGGTACGAGCTGGGTTTGCTGCCTCTCACTCTGCCATAGCCCAAATCCAGGAAAACTATGTCTGGAGGAGGCTGGGAGCTCTGGGGTCATGGTGTCAGTGTCCATCTTGCCCTCCTTGCCCCCTTTCCCACAAGCAGGTGGGCTCTAAACCTGAGAAACACTCTTATTGTCCAAAAACTCCCTTCCTGGTGGCATTGGGAAGGAGCTGTGCCGGAGCTGGGCTGGGATCCAGCGCCGTGGTTGCATGCCCTCCTTCCTCTTAGCTCCTAGGTTAACATTTAACCTGTTTGTGCTTCTGTACCTTGGGTTGTTTGATGTTACGGGGCTCTGGACTGTAGATGAGCAGCCCCCACGGAGCAGTTTATCTGCTGTGGAGGAATGTGGAGAATTTCATGTGGAGGAAGATGAGATTTTCCCCTTTCCCAGTGGAGGGACACCAAGTCCTGGCAGATGGTATCGTGATGTTTTATATACATGGGCAGCTCCCCGCTTTGGGAGCCTGGATGTTCAGTATCCACCTGGCCAAAACATTTTTGCTCTGATTGTAAACCTTAGAGGGGAGAGTGCTCAAATGGAAAAGTTGACACAGCCTTATCTGCGGTGCAGCCTCGGAACGGTAGAGGAATCCGAGCCCTGGCTTATGTCAGGCTTGAAGCTTTCCTCTTTCCTTCCAGCAAACTGCATTCCGTTGCCTTGGAGCTGGTCCTTCATGGGGGGCACATCCTTCAAGGAGCGTAGTTTGGTCAAGAATACAGGTCTGGGTTCGTTTTAAATATACATCAAGCTTCCCGATGGCTGTTTCTGCTGCCTCCTTGCAGCAGCCCAGTGTCTTTCAAATGGTCCTCCTCGGAGTGCGGCGGCATCGCATCCCTTCGCCAGAAACTTTAGCCCTTGCCTTCTAAATATGCAATTATTCTTGCAGGAGACATTCAGGTCATCCCTTCCCCTTGTGCAGCAAGTGACACTTCTACCAATGACTGATGCTTAACATAGTCAAGGGTCACCTTACCCAGCTCGTGGTGCCTAAGGCTTTCATTGCAGCGTGCGTGAACGCTCTTGCAAACTTCCTGCTGGCTCTGCTGCCGGCAGCTCATTAGCTGGGGGAAAAAATAATAATAAAAAGCCTGAAACTAAATTTGCCAGCTGTGCCCAGAGCGGTGGAGCCGTCCCATCTCTGCCTGGTGAGGTGGGAACCACCGCTGGAGCTCCCCACTCTCCTCGCAGCATAACCCCCCTCGCTGACCCGACGCGGTGGCTGCGGGGTCAGGCTGACATCTGGCACGGCCCTGGGGAGGGAGGTGGGAAGCGGCGCTGGCTGGAGGAGGGTGGGAAGGGAGGGGGAAGGACGGAGCCAGGAGCTTCTGAAGCTGCGGGGTAAGACATTAAACTGGAGAAGGGGTAGAATATAATGCTCAGTGATTTTTGCAAGTGGCTGGCTGCTTCCACGGGATGTCTCGGGGCTAAGGGCAGTGCTTGTTTTCTAGCAAGACGCTGCAAATAATCAAAACAAGGGTTGCAGTTAATTGCCGTGTATCCATTGTGCCTCGGTCTGCATTTGTCTTAAGGCAGGATGCGTTTGCAGATGAGTTTTGAAAATAGCTGAGGATCAAATGTTGTTATTTGTTCTCTGGCACTGACTATTCTGCTCACTGTTGGTGCTCGGTGATGCAGATCCGCGTGTGCATTCAAAGGCTGTAGCTAATGTTACAGTTTCCTTCCTGCTACCAGTTTCTGTTTTCTGTGCTCACACCTTTCTGGAAGCCTCCTTTGGGGCTATGATATTCCCTGCTTGGTTTTGTATTAAAGGAGCCTCTTTCCATAAGGGTTGAGAAAAATCTTTTAGCTTTGGGTACATAAAGAAATAATACTCTTTTCAGCTGTTACAAAAACCAACTGAGTATTTCAGAAGGCTGAGCCTGCCTTTTGCTGAGGGAAAAGCATTTCCCAAAGTGGAGAAGTTTTTGCTGCTGAAGCAGAGGTTGAGGGTTGACGGTCTTTCGTCCAAGTCAAAATCCTGTTCCCCAGCTCTCGGGGGGGTGAGGGCTCCCCAGCTCCCCACTTCCATCCCATACACCCAGCAGGAGGGTTTGGGGAGCGGGATGCGATCCTGGCGTTGGACTGCAGAGGTGGGGATGTCCTGCTCTGGGGGTGTGTGGGCTTGGGCCTCAGGACGTGGCCTGATCCAGCACACCATGAACCCTGCTGGGCACTGTGAAACTGGGGGAAGGCTATGGTGCTTGCTTCCTCTGTGCCAAAATTGCCACAAACCAGCTTCCTTTTCTCTGCAAATGGGGCCTGATGCTCGTTTGCACCCTCATAAAGATCTTAATTTGTTCAGATGGGAATTTACTATTTTAAAATGGCTTTGATTATTGTATGGAAGAATTGTTTACTGGCTGTACATATGCTTTGCTGTCTCCATCCCGTGCTTTGCTAAGAATAGAAAGCCCAGCATTACTCTGCGCCTTGTACAGCTGCGGCTGTTGAAAAACTGACTTGCCCAAATGTTTTGTACGTTTGTGGCTGAGCAGGCAATGGGAGCCGAGGTTCAAAACTGCCACTTCTCGGCTCAAACCACTAATCAGCATCGCTTCTGAAAGGGTTATAGATAGTGCGTGCAAGCTGATATTACAGAAATAAACTTTTCATACCCTCCCTTTGTTTTCTGTAAATCCCCAGGCTTGCAGGTCTGCACCATTATCTCCCGGCTCTCACAAGGCCATCCTCCCCACCATGTTCTCACCACTCCCTGTAATTGCAAAGGAGCCTTTTGGAGCAGCCTTTAAAAATCCCTCTCGCCGTCACACTATCTTCATTAAATGAATGGGGCTGTTGTACATCTGACAGCTGCCATTTTAACGCTGTGGTATTGTATTTCCTTGCAGGAGGCTCAACCTCACGAGGCAGATTAGGACTGAGAAAATCCAGGTTCCATTAGAAACCATTGGAAATGAGTTCCCAAGTTGTTCTAAGGTAAATCAATAATGCATATAGTCTCCCTGGCTGGACTTAGTGACCGAGCCAACAGTTCATTTAACCACTTTTTGGGTGTTTTTTTTTTAAAGCACTTTCAAAATCATTCCTGTTGAGACTAACTTCATTCTGAATTGCTGTTATAAAATTCTAGGGCAGCATTTGTTTTCGAGTGCTGGCAAAACTTTGGTCATTTACTCATCCCTGAGCTTAGGAGGAACCGTAGTCACTGCTGCAAGACCAAGCCTTGCCTCGGCACCGAGGGTGCCTCTAAATTCCTGCAGGTTTAGGGTGGAAGATGCTGTGTGGCTTTCTCATACCTCCGCTCTCAGGTGGGCTACTCAGACCCCACCACTGGGTCCTGTGTCCTCACGTGGGGCTGTGAGCCCGATGCTTGGCCCCCGTTGCCATCTTCCAGTCTGTGTGTAGCTGGGACACTTCTGCTGCGCCTCCCCTGCTGGTTTGCAGACCTCTCTTGAATGAAAGCAGCAATTTGGTTAGAGAATAATCAAGTCAAAGCAGATGAATCCTTTTCAGCGTTGCAATAACAGGTCTTGCTAATTTTAATTTATTTGAAATTAGCTTTAATAAGTGAATTGTCCTTCCTCAGAGCAAATATTCCAAGCTCACAAATCTTTCAGTAAATATGGTAAAGGATCACTGATTTTTCCTCTTCTGTTTAACCTAATGCTTGAGGGAAGTGAGGAAGATGAATGCAAGAATGCAGCCAGCTCTGGTGGCTTCCCACACTGGCACTGCTGGGTTGCTCAGCACAACGGGTCTGGTCGGGATCAGGCGGGATATTTGTCTGTGGAATTCTCTGGCACGTGTGGGACAGCGTTGGTGCAAGCCCTGCTTTGGGCTGGCAGTGGGCAGGCGAGCCATACCCGGTACCATGCAAAGCTTGGAAAGGCAGGGTTACAAATCATGCTGGGCTTTTTGTTTCAATTTGAGGTGATTCAGTGACTTTTTATACTAGATAAGGGCTTTGTGTCATGCGATAGTCATCTTTTTGAGTCTGTAGTAGGTACCTTGCAACGACGTTTATCATCTCTTGGAAACTCAACCTTGTTTAACAGTACTTGAACTGTCAGATATTAAAATAATGTCTCTTGAACCACTTGAATGGGATAAGACTTGGCTTGATATAGGGCTGTGGTCTTAAAAAACCTGTCATTCCCCCTCCTCCCCTCGCACTGGTATTACTATCAGATTTTTCTTTTCAACTGTGGCAAAGGGAAGATTGAGTTGCTAGAACATGATCTATTTTGATTACTAAAAATCTTAGCGCTGCTAATTTAGTCAGCTAGTACGTTACGAATGTAGGTTCTGTGTGTTCAAACTGTTCTTGGCTTTTTTACTTAATAAGTTCTCCAGATAGTTGCCATGGAAATAATCCTGGATTCGGAGAGGATCTGAAGGCCCTGAAGATGCCTGTGTGGTGGGAGCGGCGCGTGGTCTGCACGCTCCAGGCTCGGCTTCTGCTCAAAACCTGTTTTCCCACGGTGATTCTGGCTCTAGAATGGGAACCAGCTCCTTCCTCCTGTGGCTGTCCTGAACTCCCCCCCACTTTTGGAGTTTTGGGCAGAATTCTGCCAGATTTTGTAGTGCAGAAAACGCTCGCTACTGGTTTACACTGGTTGAAGGTTAATTACAGCTTTCTATCTTGCATTTGCTTGAATGGCATTAAAGTGAAATGGTTTGGCTGTTGAATTTGGCTTACCCGTGTGTGACCTGGGTGTCTGTGCCGAATTTGAGGAGATTTCCCCGGCTCAGCTCCCAGAGCTGGGTGCTGCCAGTGGTGCCAGCCACGGTGGTGCCATGGCAGGAGCCACTCCTGGGCCCGTGTTTGTGCTGCAGAGGAACAAACCTGCTTCCTCCAGGGCCATGTTTTCTTCTTTAACAACTTCCTTTTTGTGCAAATATTGTGTTTTTCATGAAATTGCTGTGCGTTGTTTTCAGACATGATCATCGGAATTGTTTTGTACGTCTGAACCAAACCTGGGTACTTCTTGTTGCTTGAGATAGGACAGGCATTTTCCTGGCTTTGCAAGATGTGAAAAATGCCTTATTATTTAAGTTGGAGATGACCTTTGGAGACCTGGGGACAGCTATTTGGTGCAGCATATGGGACATGTGAATCCCGTTGGTCAATGGGATAGGACCAGTGCAGGAGCTGCAAAAGCAGCAGCTCAACATCCTGTACCTGATTTTTTTCCCAGAGTAATTTCTTAGGGAAGTGACTCTTTGGAGTGGCAAAACCCTAAAGCAGCTCATCTTGAAATTGAGTTGCTTTAGTATAGGTACTGGGCTGCATGACCAGCATCTTTAGGAGCGTATTTCAAAGGTGATGATGGTAGATTTTGTGGGTGAGCAGTGGGAGCGCCGTGCTGGGGAGTTGGAGGGACAAAGCTTTGAGAGCTGCGTTCCTGCCTGGTGGGCTGGGACAAGGGGACACTGTCCCTTCCTTGCTGTGGTGGTGAAATACGGGTGAATCAGACCATGGCTGTGCATGTTCAGTTTGTAGTTGAAATAAAAACCTGTGAGAGAGTGTTCTTAATTGTAGGGGTGTGGGGGGGAAGGTTATTATTTCTTTTTTTAAATTTTTTACATGTTTTTCCTGGAGAGCTGAAGCGAGTTTTCTCTCTTCCCCTCATATTTACATACATTATGTGGCTGCCCCATCCCTGGAAGTGTTGAAGGCCAG
>VXBW01008511.1:98756-169386 GCA_013400375.1 Thinocorus orbignyianus
CGTTGCATCGTTGACATCCCACCTTTCACCCCCCAGGAGCACACCATGAGCTTGTCCTGAAACGCTCTGTGTTTTGGTCATCCCAGCAACCGGGGGAATTCTCAGATGCAGATTTTTAAACCTTAACGAAGGTTATTGAGACCCCACCAGCCCACTTTCCTACTCCAGCCTGGGGAGGGCCGAACCCAAACCAGCAGCCCTGCATCCTTTCACACCGCTCTGGGTGTATTAAATTAGCCAGCGAAGTGACAGCTGGGCAGGAGGCTGGGAACAATGAAGATAAAGTTAGCTTTCAGCGATGTGACCCTCTCCAGGCTGCGAGCCAGAAGACTATAAATAATTGATGGGAGCAACCACCCCGGCCAGCACGTTAATGTACAGCGGGTTCATGCAGCCAGCGGGGCTGCAGCACCCATTACATCACCCCCGCTCCCGGCCCGGGCTCTCCTATCAGCCATGTAATTTTGCTGCTTTTAAATAATAAATTGAGCCAGGAGTTGAAAATACTCCTTCTCCCCATTCAAGCTTACCAGGGTGTGCAACTACACAAATGAATTTTACATACGGTAAAATAAATTTTGTATCAAGCTAAAGAAAATTGCTGGCGGGAGGAGTTCAGTTCCTCCCCCCCTGCCCCGGTCTCGCCCAATATCAGTGACAGGGGTTTAGGGTATCAAAGGCAGGCGGTTCCAGCTCGTGACTTTTGATCTGGCTCGGTAACTGGAATGATTTTTGAAGCTTGACTTGGGGTCATTGGCCTAAGTTCATGGGTGGTTTGTGGGGGTAAAGTTCTCCGGTGTTGCAAGTCAGAAAAATCCCCTTGGCTGCAGCCGTTTCCGCGAGCGGCAGCGTGTGAGAGCTTTCACTTTCAACGGCTGCAGTTTTCGAGCGGTGAAAAAGCCTTCATGTAACCCCAAACCTGATTTCTTTCCCCTAAGTCTTTGAATTCTGTAACTTCTGCCCATGCGCATATTTGCATGGAAAAACTAAAACGTGCTTTGACTATTCCAGGCTGTAGGGTTGGGAGGAGACACTTTTTGATGGACCCTTGCAGGTTTGTATCCCCATTTGTGTGGGTCTTCAAGGATATTATTATATGTAATATTAGATACTAGGAAGAAGTTCTTTCCTGTGAGGGTGGTGAGGCACTGGAACAGGTTGCCCAGGGAAGTTGTTGATGCCCCATCCCTGGAAGTGTTTAAGGCCAGGCTGGATGGGGCTTTGAGCAACCTGCTCTAGGGAGAGGTGTCCCTGCCCATGGCAGGGGGGTTGGAACTGGATGATCTTTAAGGTCCCTTCCAACTCTGACCATTCTGTGATTCTATGATTCTATGATATTGAAAGTACAATTTGAAAAAAAATAATTGTATAACTGCTACACTAGAATCTGCAGCCATCAAAAACCGTCCAGAAATTGGGCAGATTGGGGTGCCCTGTTCCTGTTAAGTTAATGGCGAGTAAATGGAGAAATTCAACCGGAGACCTGTTAGTAGGGAAGAAATGAGTGAGAGTATGGGAAAGCAGGGAGCAAGGACCTGTGGTATCGCAGGAGATGGCTTAATTTGTTGAAAGAAGATAAGGAACAGATTTTGGCCAAGGGTATGATTCAAGGTAAGATTAGAAACATGTTTTGACATTATAGACATTGGCACCAAGGGCTTGCATCTGGATGTAAAATTCCTTCTCTGATCCCTCACCAAAAATCCTCTGCTTTGCTCAACACCGAGTATGAAGTAGAGGTTCGGGACCCTCTTCCGGGAGACATCTGTCTTCTGTGTGTGCATCTTACAACATCTTCCGTAGTAAGACTTACAGAATTATTATTTCCAAATGAGGAAGTGAGCAATGTCGCGGAGCTGCATAAGGAAGCCTAAGCTGCTTAGGGTGGATTAAAATGACTGACCATTTAGCTATGCAATTAGATGGGGAGATGGTATGATAAATCATGAGTAACTAGCTTACCTGTCCCATGATGTTGTTTATCTCCAGGCACGTGTGTGCCAGTTTCCATAGGGTGTTGGAGCATTTGCATTTAAAGGCACAGGTCCATGAAAAGAGACTGAATGTATGTGCTTCTTGTACAGTTTCCTGAGGTTTCTTAGCTGTCCTTGAACATCAGGTTTTCCTTACAGTTAAGCCATGGACATGTGCAGGTGTGGGTCACCACTTCTGGAGCGTGGGGCTGCCCAGGGCAGGCAGCGGCCACAGCTCCTGCTGGGAGGCAAGGTGGCTTGCATGTCCCATCCCTCCTGGGCTCCTCTGACACGAGGCCACAGGCTGCAAGGTCCATGAGGGTGATGGGCACCGGCCTTTTTGTGCCCTTCTTGGGGACAGGCAGTCTCTCGTCCACCTCTGATGCCATAAGAGCAAGCACAGCACCCACAAGCTGCCCTGCAGAGGGACCTGGCAGGAGGCAGGATGGGCTGTAGTGAAGGGAGGTGTTTTCCAGACATGCTGGCCTGCAGCAGCTTCTCAGCGTGTGCATGCTTCTGGTGGGACCTTGTGGTTATCAGGAAAAAGTCTTCAGATGTCCAGATGATGCTTGTTGCCTCCAGCTGCTGGGCATGGGTATCCCCGCAAAGGTTTGAGCATCTTGGGACCAGCGATTCAGCAATGCTGGGTTTCCTTCCTCCCATCCCAAGGACTCTGCCTTTCCTTCCCCCAGCTCAGCAGCATCCGCATTACCTCCCGTGGATGTACAGCTTGGCAAAAGCATTCAAAATGCTTTAAGATTTTGGCCAGCTCTGGTTTGGAGAGCGAATTTCTCTTGTATGGGAAACCAGCTCAGCTTGTAAGAGGTACTGTTCAGTGTGTTTCCTTCATAACAGCATGACTCTCTGAATCGGTCATTTTCTTGGGTGATGGTGACAGGTCACTTTGTGGCCAGACAACAATCTGGCCCCGCAGATGTGCTGGCGGTACCTAGGGGATGGTGGTTCTCATGCTGAGCCAGAGAGCCTGAATTTCATAGAATCATAGAATGGTTGGAGTTGGAAGGGACCTTAAAGATCATCGAGTTCCAACCCCCCTCCCCTGGGCAGGGACACCTCCCACTAGACCGTGTTGCTCAAAGCCCCATCCAGCCTGGCCTTGAAAACCTCCAGAGATGGGGCATCCACAGCTTCTCTGGACAACCTGTTCCAGTGCCTCACCACCCTCACAGCAAAGAATTTCTTCTTAATATCTAATCTAAATCTCCCCTCTTCCAATTTAAAAATGTTACCCCTTGTCCTATCACTCCACTCCCTGACAAAGAGTCCCTCTCAAGCTCTCCTGAAGCTCCCTTCAGATCCTGGAAGGCTGCTCTAGGGTCTCTCTGGAACCTCCTCTTCTCCAAGGTGAATAGCTCAGCTCTCTCAGTGTGTCTTCATAGGAGAGGTGCTCCATCCCTCTGATCATCTTGGTGGCCCTCCGTTGGACCCATTCCGACAGGTCCAATTTGACTCTGAAAGCTCTGAGGTACACAGACTCTGACACCAGCTGCAGAGAGGGACTTCCAGAAAAAATAAAACGTGCTATAAAGGTGCCAAAGGGACATCCTAGAGATCTGCCGAGGCCGAAGCCTCTGCTCCTGGAAGCAGGAGGGCGGCAGAAAGCAGGAGATGCTGCTGCACCCTCTTACATGGGATGTGGTTCAGCCGGGTCCCTGCTCTGGCCGACCCCCTCCTGCACCTTCCCCTTCTTCCCCCGCCGTTCCCAGAAACTTCATCCTTCCCCTGCGTCTCACCTTACCCGGCGCCCGGGAAAGGGGCTCTGCTATTCTGAGCATCCTGGGAGAAGAGCCGCCGCTCCGGGCAGACGCACACAGGAGCCTTTGATGAAGGGAGCCGGGGAGTAACCATGGCAGTCTGGCTGGAACGGGTAACCATGGATTACAGAAATTAAAGGCATAAAGCAAATAGCAGGATTATCTTTGGTGTGGTGGTTTTCTAGTGAACAGAAGGCGCTACCCGACTTCCACATTTAGGTGAGGAGCTGTAAATTACCTGTAGTTAAAAAATAATGCTAATTAAATTCAAATGCAATAACGATTAACACTGCTGATCTCAATTCACTGAATTTCCTTGCAACTCTAATTGACGGAGAAAAAAACACCCCAACCCTGTACAGAAGAAAGGAGAGAGAATTTCTTGCTTCTGGCTCCATGCTGCATCCTTCTTCTGATGCAGCTGTCAAGTTTGCATTTTCCATTTCCCTAGCCTTATTATTTTTTATTTTTAATGCAGGAAGCTTCACAAATAAGACAAGCTTGATGTGCCGGTCCCTTCGCAACGTGCCGCGGGCCAGGCTCTGGGGAGCTGGCCTGAAGGGACCCGAGGGACCTTGGTAGGCAGGGGTGGCACATGGTGGGTGGGTGCTGATGCCAAGCCGTCCCAGCACCCCAAGCCCCCCAGCACCTTCCTGGCCCTGCTGTGGAAGGCTCTCTGCATTCCTCTTCTCATCCGGAGGCGAGGGCGAAGGAGCCGGGTGGCTTTGTGCTGCGGGAGCTGGGTTCTTCAGGCCCGCTTAGCATGCAAGCAGTGTTCTGCACACAGCAAATTTTGCTTTCAAGTTCAGCGAGTGCTAAGACTCTGCGTAAATGGGCCCGCTAAAGATATTTTTTGACATTTGAAAATCCTATTAAGCCCATTTCTCCCCTCTCTTCTCTCTCCCTCCCAGCGTGCCAGCTTAACATGGAGGCACTGCAAAGGTTTCTTTAGCCAGCCGGGTCACATCCTGCACAACAGACCTCAGAAATATGGGTCACAACGAAACAAGGAAAACAAAAAGTATATTGTCCTCGTGTCTACACTGATGGCTGATTGAGGGACTCCCTAAACGGACAGTTTAAGACCTTAATGAGGTACCAAACATGAGGTAATTCAGAATATGCCCCTTTCACGCTGTCTGCTCGCCAGCAGGAGCTTCCAGAAATGGGTTCCTCCTGCATGTTCGTGCCTGGTGCTGCTTTAACTCTTCTTTAGCAAGAGCACAGGCCTGGCAGCACATCCTCAGAGCAGAGTTTGCCACGGTTCCTGCTCATAGTTCCTGCATGAGTCAGTGATAAAGCCCGAGAGCACATTGTTTATTTTCTTATTTACAAATAATTCTCTAAGTTGAGGTTCTTGCTCATTGGCTTTAAACACAGGGTTGCAGGGTGGAGGAGGTCTCCTTTAGCCTTACTTCATGCTGTGTGGGGTTATCTGCAGGTTTTTCTTGGGGCTTTTTAAAATAAAAATTGAAAGAAGGACTTGTATTAAATCCTGGTTCCTGGGAAATTTCTGAAACTGAGAGTAGCCTGCAGTGGGACAATCACCAGTTGTGCTGGTAGGTGTGTAATTACACAGGTTTGGGGGAGCAGGGATGCAAACAAGTTTGCATACATTGAATTACAGGCGGTGTTTTAATAGTATGTTTTTTAGGTCTTGGCTTTAATCCAGATTTTTTTCGTGCTATTATCCTCTATTTACAGCTTTCAGAAATCAGCTGATGTCACTGCACATATGTTTAGAGCCGTTGCTAAGGTGATTAGCTCCAGAATTCAACGCCTACGCAGTCCTGATGAAAGGCTGAGAAACTGCTCAGCAGCGTCTGTTCAGAGCGGTGCATTGTCAGTTTGAACTATTAAGAACCATAAAACAATATTACCCAATTTTAGGGTAAATATGTTGCCCTTGACTGGTAATCGTGCATCAAGTTTTACAGGAACAAAGGCTTTATCTGGCACGTTCAGCTAAGCCTGAGAACGTTTTTCACCAAGAAAGCCTTTAAAATTACCCAGTTCCTAATTTCCATGGGGCCTGTGCGGTGTTAGAGTTTGGGGTTTCCTCTGCCAGCTGGCTCGGGAGGCAGGAGGTGGCAATCCAGGGGCAGGACTGCTGCCTTGTAGCTTGTCCCATCGTTCAGTGAAACTCACAGAGCAAAACCCTGGGCTGCAGCCCCAGCGCGGTTGCTTTGCAGCCAAGGTGTTGCCCAATCTCCCATTCAACGGTCATGTTAAACTGGGAACTGTCCTGAAACCATCACAGTGACTGGGACGCACCAGACTGTATGCCTGGCTGTTTCCTGGCTGAGCAGAAATCCCTCCTGAGAGGAGACAGCCTCCCACCACCTCCATTTCCATGTTTTCCATTTGGGGCATCCAGCTTGCGAGGTGCGATGTGCTCGAAGAGAAAGACCCTCTCTCCTTTGGGAGTCTGTCGTCTCTAATAGAAATTAAAGTCACTTACCTCTCTCTCCCCTCTTAGAGAATGGTATCAAGTTGCTTTTACTGGCAGGACCGGGATCCTGTTACCTGCCAGGCTCCTGCTTTTAGTGCAGCAGAAGAATAGCTTTTATTCATTGTGGAGAAGCCATGAAATACAATAAAGTTGCCCACAGCCTGCACCAACAACAGGCTACCGGGGTACATTTTAAGAGCATTACAGGTGAAAGCACCTCTTCGGTTTAAGTAGTGCATAAAATGTGGATGAAATAATCTTCCCAGCCCAAGGTGCTTCGGTGTCCTTTAAAAAAATAACAATATGAAAAAGAAAATACCATTTAAACTCTGATAAATGTAGAAATGTATATGTATTTTCTCCCCCACTCATCTAGTGCTCAGTAAGCATCATAGATGATAGCAAACATTCCCTTCCCTGGGAGCTCACTCTTCTCCCACTGATTATTTTCTTTTCTTTCCCTTTTTATTTAAAGGAGACTGGCTCAGGCTTGACCTAGTTTGGCTGTCATCACACCGTGAAACAGTGCAAACGTTCACCTAACATAGCTACCTATATTTTTGTTCTATGGGCTGTGCAAAAATAGCCACGCACGGCAAACAGCTGTGTGTGAGTCGCGGCGCAGCCTGTGGTTTTGTGAGGATGAGGGCTGAAAAGATGGTTCTGCTCATTCCTTTCCTGGTTCTCTGCATCAGGGGCTCTCTCGGGGTGCAGGTGGAGGTTGGACTTGGTCACTGAGAAGGGGGATGTTTGTCTAGAATCATGGAATCATTCAGGTTGGAAAAGACCCTTAGGGTCATTGAGTCCAACCATCAGCCCCCTCTGCAAAGTTCTCCCCTACACCGTGTCCCCCAACACCACATCTCAATGACTCTTCAACCCATTCAGGGATGGGGACTCCACCACTTCCCTGGGCAGCCTATTCCAGTGTCCGACCACTCTTTCTGTGAAAAATTCCTTCCCAATATTCAGCCTAAACCTACCCTGTTTCAGCTTGAAGCCATTCCCTCTCGTTCTATTGCTAATTACCTGTGAGAAGAGACTAGCACCAGCCTCTCTACAAGTAGCTGTAGAGATTAGTTGCTGTCTACAGAAGTAATACCCGGTTTCCAGCTCCTGTTCCCCACCGAAATGAGGAGGTTTGGATGATGGATCAGGTGTGCCGTCACATCCCCGGGGTAGCTAATTTTAGCATAAAACATAAATCATGTTAATGACTGATTGTGGGAGAAACACTTGGCTCAGGGGTGTGCAAAGGCGCTTGTGTCATCTGAAACACGGTTGTCCGTTTGCGGAGTGAACCGGCGTCTGTTGCTTTCTTGAGCAACCTGCTCTAGTGAGAGGTGTCGCTGCCCATGGCAGGGGAGTTGGAACTTGATGATCTTTAAGGTCCCTTCCAACTCTAACCATTCTATGATTCACCATCAAACCCTCACTCTTGTCCAGGCTGGCAAGGACTTCATGGTCTTAAAGGTCTTTTCCAACCTAAACAATTCTATAAAACACTCCCCTGCGTGGCTCTGGAGCGTGTTTGTGCCCAGGGCACCTTCCCTGGAGGGTGTCCCCCCTGGCCTGCCCAAGCTGGCCCATGCAACTGCTGAATGTTCCCCCTCCTGTTTAAATGCACCGACTCCTGTGATTTCTGGCAGGGCCGTTTCTTTCAAGAGGTGGCTTGTTTGGGATGAATTGGCTGGGGATGGTTGTGGTCTCTCTGCATGGATTCCCACGTGCAGGGTCCGTGCTGATCCCCTCGGCAGTTTCTGATAAAGAAGGAGAGCAAACAGGTTGATGGAACACATCATCTCTCCAATGAGCCTGGCTCCCGAACTGTCTTCAGCCCCTTTCCCTGCTTCTCCTTCTCCTCCCCCCAGCTTTCCTGTCCTGGGCTACAAAGATGTTCCCAGGGTTTGGGGAGGGTGAATAGAGGTGGCATAACCCAGCTCCCACTCCATGGTGCCGAGAGGCCGGGAACAAAACCCAGATTATGGCCTTTCTCTGCAGAGTTGAAGGGGCCGGGAAGATATTGATATGCAGATCCTGTGTGTCGGGGCACCGCGGCGGCTTTGTTTTGAAATGTCCACATGTAGGGTTCATGAAGGGATATAGAAAAGAAACTAAGTGAAATATTCTGTGCTGGAGCGTGGTATGGGAAACGTTGCGGTGAGGTAGCAATTTTCTAATACAACTGTATTTCCAGGAGGCCTTGACGACTAAATTGTTCTGCTTATATAAAATTTTCACGCTTTCCCAACCTTCTAATTTTCTGGGGTTCATTTCAAGTGGAATTTTTTTCCCCCTAGGCTCTCCTTTTGCAAGAATGACATTAAAAATTTGACAGTGATGTTTGGGTGACTTTGTCCTTTTCTGGGTCCAGGCTAATGTGCACAAAGCAGCAGGAGGATTGCTCATACCTATCACCTTTCAAACAAGATGTTTGTGCTTTGCCCTTTCTAGAGAGCAACCCAGCACCATTGGAGCTCTTTCTGCCCACCTCTCAGCTTCTGGCACAGCAGGTGGCTTCCCGAGGGGCTTCCCATATGGAGTATCTAAGACCCACCGGTCCCATAATGCAGTAAAACGTAGGGGTGAGCCCCCTTTACTTTGTTTCGACATGAGAATGGCAGCATGTGCACAGTGTAACAGGAAAACACTTTCTAGACCAAAACTTGGTGTGAGCTGCAAGAGCTGGAGCCCATCTCATAACTCTCCAGAGAAAAATGTGCTCTAAACCAGAAGGAAAGTTGGCAGGTTTGGTCGAACCAGCCCGTCTGCTCTCAGCAAACTTCTTGCTTGGAGTTGGCTGCTTCAGTGTTCTTGTTTCCTAGCACCGTGAGCCCCTGCTAACAAAGTTCTTGAGAACCTTGCAATGCCACGGCAACCAGGTTGCTGGGAGGACATGCAGAGCATCTTCCACCTAAGCTGCTCTTTCAGCTGCTCTTTCAGGACTGGGGCTTCCTGCCAGCCACAGGCTGGCACAGAAGGTGAGAGCTTGAAAGTTCAGTGAAATTAGAAAAGACTTTTTTTTTTCTTTTTTTTCCTTAAGAAAAAATAGGTGCATTGAGACATGTTATTGTCCTGCGAGTAGCTGACCTGCCTGTGACCTGTGCAGGTGCGTGGGAGCTTGTTGTGCTTTGTCTCTGTAGTGGTCCTGGGCTCCAGGATGAGCAAAGGGGTAAAAAGAGGATTGAATCAGCAAAAGCCTGGGAGGTGGGTGGGGAAGAGCCCCAGGTACACATGGCAGCTGGGTGGTAGCTTGAAGACATGGAGCCAAGTAGGTTTTGAAACCCAGGAGGTGAGTTTTGTGGGTTGGCTTTGGAAGAGAGGTGTCTGGGCAGGGGAAGCAATGCTTTGGTTTGGTTCAGCTCCTGCAGAGTGCAGGACCCTGTTGAGGGCTACCAGCTGTGGCAAAATCAAGAGAGCCCCTTCCAGGGTTGGCTTCTCTGGCTGGCAGGGTTCAGGGCCGCCGCGTGGACACTCCTGGAGGCTGTTGACCTGCTGTGGTCATAGAAGAACTAAAGAAGGAACAAATAGCTGAGGTTTTATCTAAGAGTTTTAGGAATTACACCTTAAATAAATGAACCAGCCAACCAGCTCATAACTCTAAAATGGCATTGCATGTCCTCTTGTAGTGGAGAAATCCATGGTTTCTCCCCTGCTTTGGAGGAGCACAGGCATTCCGTGAACGGAAAGGTCTGCACGTCTCAGTGCTGTTGTGCCAACCACGTTCCCAACATCTACAGCAAGAGGGAAAAGTTGCGCTTGTTCTGCTATTTCTAGAAAAGTCTTCTGTCTTCTCTCTTTGACGAGTGGTGGGCTCTCTTCTGTCTTCTTTACCTGCTCCTGTGTTGGGACATTTAGTAGCTCCTGCAATTCCTGACCCACTGGTGAGCATCTGCCGTGCTGTGGGTGCAAGTGGGGATTTGCATGTGCGTGGGGTGTGTAGCAGTGCACGCCCTCCTGAAGATCTGGGCTTTTATTCTGGGAATCCAAATATAGTTCCATGTGATCAAGTGCTCACCAAGAAATCAAGTAATCCATACTTGGGCCCAGTCCAGGGCTTATAATTCTTAATAGCCTTGCTCCTGAGCTCTGCAGCATGTGCTGCGCTGAATACGTTCTGGGAGTCAAGGTCTTTGCTTCTGATGGTTTAATTTGGACAATGAGCATCACTTAATAGTAGCATTTTATTACATTCGTTTCACTCTTACTTCTCAAAGAATTCTTCTGATGCATTCAGGCTCCTGCCCTTTGGATGCTAATGGACTTCTGCTGAGATTTTGTTTTTGTTATTACGTAGCACCAGGGCTCCCATTTGCAGGGGCCTGGTATGAAGAATGCCCTGCCCTGAGACAATGCCGCCATTCACCGGCCCTGATACAATGGGGGTGGAACAGTTATGATGTAAATTAGTATGCAAAGCCCCATCCTAATCAATGCCTGGTGCTGGGTGTCTCTGCTCTGCTGCCCGTCCCGCTCCCCCAAAGTGCTGAGCTGTTCCTTCTGTGCAGCCAGACCCTCCTGCACGTTTCAGGGCTACAATAAACATGCTCCTAAATCAATTTTTAGAAAGCAAGAAAAAACCTCCCAGTTCACATCTTAGCAAAGAGTGGAACATCTACAAAACCCGTGGTAGATGGAGAACAGCTCTATGTGATGTCCCTGCTATTTGTCCCTGTCCTTTTTGAAGTATAAACCACTACAAATAACGGTTGGTCCTTGCTTCCTTCATCTGCATGGAGCAGAGGGACTGCATGGTGACACTTGATGGAGGGAGCAAAAGCGGCTCCCCTGAGACAAGCCCCTCTCACCACCCTGGGCCAGGGCCTTTATGCGAGATATTGCTCATCTTCCCAAGAGCCGCAGGTAACCATTAACCTGCAGTAGATTATTTTTGCCACCTTTTGTATATTATTTTAGTCCACGCGTGTTGTCCGCTGTTGCTGACAGTCACAAACGCTTTAGAAACTACCCGACAGATGTTCTGCTTGATGGCGTGATAATGGCGCTGTTTTGTCCTCGCCTGAAGTTAAGAATGGCTTTTAAATGCTCTTCTGGTGATACAGTTGTGCAATTTCAAATGTGATAAAATAAGGAGCTGTTTGGACTGACCTGCACAAATCCAGCAGGCTGAAACTAGCTTTCCTGTTCTGTAATCAGCGAGGGAATTGAGCAGGGGAAAGCCTGGCAGAGGATCTGCAGCTGTTTGGTGGCCATGGTTGAGGAGGGGGAACCATCCCGAGGTTGAGACCAGGGCAACTCAGGGAGAAGCAGAAAGGTCAGGATCCTTCAGCATCCCCATCCAAGTCATTTTCTGAGCATCCTGGTGCTCTCATCGCCCAAGGCCAGCTCAAAAACCTGCCCGTGAAACAAATCACTGCTATTCCATGGCAGCCAGGCCTTGAGAGAACGTTTTGGCTGTTGTTTCTACATTGCTGTAGCAGGGCAACATCACACAGTAGAGGAATTTTGCAAAAGCTTGTACCAGAGGAGCTGTAAGTCAAGGCTGTGCATGAAGTAAGCATAAAACCCCAGAATTTATAGCAACCTTTGCAGAGTGTCATCATTGAGAGCCTGGAACAAAGCTCTGATGCTCTGGGAAATATCTGTATCTTTTATGAAAGCAGTGTATGGTTCTCCATTTGCTCCTTTGATAACACCTTTTGATCTAATGCCAGAGTAAATTAATCCATCACAAAGTGGGGAAGAGAGACTCAGATAAATTCTTGCAGGAATAGGGAGAAATGGCTAATGGAGAAGCATCTCCTGTGTGGCTCTAGCCAGGCAGGATGGGTTTGTTCCTCCAAAGGTTAAACCTGTGATCCAGAGGAGGACACCACATTCATTTAATTCACTGTCATTCATCCTAGCAGAAGGCACAACGTAGCCACGTTTCTCTGTCACTCCAATACCAAAATATCCCTGCTCTAGCGGGAGGTGTCCCTGCCCGCGGGAGAGGGGTTGGAACAAGATGACCTTTAAGGTCCCTTCCAACTCAAAGTGTTCTATGATTCCATGATCCCATATATCCCAGTATATACTGGGAGCATGCTGTAGGAGTCCTGCAGGTGCTCGGAGTGGTGGGGAAGCGCTGCCCCTTTTACCAGGGTCAGTTCCCAGGCGGCCCCGGCACTGGTGTGACACTGGTATCTGTGTCCCTGTGCCAGCTCCGGCAGGGCAGGCACGTGTGGGCCACGTGCGGCAGCTCCAGTCCCACGGGAAGGATTAGCTGAGGCCGGGCACTACGTGGAAACAGCTCTCCCCGTGTTTGTGTCGGTGCCGGCTCCGATGCAGTGCTGTGCCCCGGGGAGCAGCCCTGAGCTGCCCGGCATCGGCGCCGTGGATTAGCTCAGCCTGGATAATCTGACCGCAGAGAGCTGGGAGCCGGTGGCATTAGGCAACCTCTGGGCCCAGAAAAAGCATGGAGATTGCAGGAATGACCCCATGGGGCCCAGAGCATCTGCTGGAGAGGGCTGGGGGGTGAAGCCAGGCGTGCTGGAGGTGGTGAGATGTACCATTGCTTTCAAAAAACATCCCGAGCTCCGGAAAGGCAGGGTTTGCCCTTACACCCCCTGGTTGGTGCATAAAATAAACAATTATGCTTTGTGTTGCAAAAGCCTTTTTTAATCTCTCTCAATCTCAGTCATGAGGCTGTAAGGTGAAAGGGTTTAGAGAGACCAAAATGAATTGGGACTGTCCCCCTGGGCACCAGGAGGCAGCCACCGAGCGATGTGGTCCTGGAATAGCTGCATCGTGTGATCCAACGTGCCAGGAGGCGCAGGAGGCTGCTTTGCTGCCCAGGATGGCCTCAGGAAAGATCTGGAATATAACAGACCCCATGGCTGGGGCAGGAGGCTCCAGAGGTCCATCTCTGGTGGACCCTGGGAGAATGCAGCAGCCAGCAGTGGAGTACCACTGGGCAGGTTTGTTAGCAAGGGGTATTTTAGCCAGTATAGCTGATGTCTGGCTTTAAGGAGTCTTGTCACTCGTGCTGTTTTCTGTGAAAGCTTGTTTGACCTCTGGCAAGTGACAAATTGGCTGGGCAGTGTGGGCTGGAGACCTGGCCCTTGAGTTCTGCCATGCTGAGCTACCTTTCTGAGCTGCAGCTCTTGTGAGCATCAGGACCTTGGTGGTGTCCACGAGAGGGTCTTAGAGCTGGGTCAAGGTGGTGCTGGCAAGAAAAATAAGTCTAGGAGATGACCCAGTTCAGAGGAACTACACTGCAGAGGGATTTTCAACCTAGGCAGGCTCTGTGGTTGGCCCTGAAGAGTATTGCACTTGTTGGAATGAGATGGCAAGTGGTAGGGGAAGCAAAGGTGGCTTCAGCCAGTGGTTCTGACAAAACCAGTGCTTGACAAACAGAGCTGTGAGTGCCTGCTGTGGCACGGGGCTGAGTCAATCAGAGGCAGACGGTGGTAATGGCAATTTTGGTCACCCACATGCCCATTGATCTGGTGTTAATTCAGGGCAGGGTTTAGGAAACTGCTGCTGGACATCAGCAGCAGCTTTTCTGTTCCATCTGTGACACAGGTGGCCACCCCTCGCTGCTGTGCCCTGGTGTGCAGGCACCTCGAGAGGGAAACCGGGCTGGTGGCACAACTGGATGTAAAAAATTGCAAAAATGTTTTAGTCAGATAAATTGTTTGATCTTCTTGGTAGTGAGCAGTTACGTTGGAGTGGCTGATGGAAAGTGGGAAGGAGCCATGGAGATGTTTCACAGAAATCATAGCTAACAACCATTTCACTGGAAAGCAGGTAATTGTTAGGAAAATAGGATGGGAAGTCACTAGAAAGCCTGAAAAGCATATTGAAGGCTTGCTGCCGTGCTGTGGGAGTTGAATATCTCAGCGAGGTCCCTGGGCAGGGGACTCAGGTAGAAGCACAGAGCAGAGGCCACGAGGCCAGAGGAGGCTTGTGCAGTTTAAAGGAGATGAATGAGAGATGCCTTGGGTCGTGTCCTCAGCTCAAATGCATAAGTAAATAACCTGGGTCTGACCTTTACGAGGTGCCGTGATAGTGTTTGCTGCCTGTGCCCTTGTGTAATGGCCTGCTCACCGTGATCAGCAAACTCAACCCTGCACTAAGATTATTTTTTTTGCAGTTTTTAAGACTTGTTAATGGACATGGATTTACAGGGTAGCCACCAGAGGTGACTAGAGAAACCATGACATTTCTGGGGTTTTTTGCCTCTTGTTGTATGGGAGAATGTAGCACTGAGAAAAATGTAAAGCCTGTGGAACTCAGAACCAGAAAAATTCAGAATCGTGAAGAGTTTTAGGGTTTGCTGAAATGTGTAAGTAATGCTGCTTTTTATAAACTACTGCCAGGTGTCATTTCTACATCCAAGCTGTCCTTCTGAACCCGAGCCTGCCCTGACTGCTTGGAAAGAAACTGCATTTCAGAGCACGTTGCAGGGTGATTGCCTGTAGAGTTTTCCTTGCTGCTCCTCTCTTGGACTTCATGGAAGTGTTTTCCTTGCTGTTGTTGTATAGAAGATGAGTTTTGGAGGGGAACATCAGTCAGTGAGGGCCCCCCATGTTCTGTGGGAGCTGCTGGGAATGGGCAGGGCTGGAGATGTTTCTTGGCTCTGGTGGTTTTGTCCCTGTTGGCTTGGAGCACGCCTGCCCCAGCTGATCACCTGCTGCAGAGCAGCTGTTTGGTGCGATGGGGTAGAGATAGACTTTACCCCTACAGAATTGAGGTGTTACTATTTTCCCTTGAATTTTAAATAACTTGCTTCAAGTGCCGTCTTGGTTGTGACTCACACTCTCAGGCCGATGGCCCCTGCATGTTTAACTTGCTCTAAAATGTGGACAAAGCTCAGCTTAAGACTTGAGTCACTGCTAAAGGTGCAAAAGAGTAAGGATGGGAGAGGAAACCAGCCGGGTGAATCGCCCTGACCCCGAAACTCCCCTTCATCCAGCCTGGCTGTGGGAAGCAGGCTGGGAGGTTGGTGAGCATGTTTCCAGCTCCAGACCTGCTGTGTTCCCTGTACACGCACACACTCCGATGGACAGTGTATTATGGTCTGTAAGAACTGGAAACGGGTACTTTCTAACATTAGAAATTCAGAAAATTGCCACCTCCACGGCGCAAGGGTCTTGCCTCTGCGCTTTGTGAGATGATTGTTGTGCCTTTGAAATAGAAACGAGTGGAAATGGTGTTGTGGAAGATCTTTGATTCCATGTTGACTTAGACTATGGAAAACTGTACTACTGTGGTGTTTTTTTTCTTTCCAAAAAAATGAAAAGCAATCTGGATTAAACGTGCTGGTTAAAGCTATTCTTGTAAAACCATGTGGCCACTTCCGTCTCCAGTGGGATGGGGACGTGCAGAGCAGTAAATGGGAAATCTGTTCTGGGAGGTCTGAGGGGAGGGGAAGAAAGAAGAGAATAAAACACAAACCCAGAGAGTTAGTGCCAAAGGAATGGGTGACTAGACTTCAAATCCTTGCACTATTAACTGAGTGAAAATAGTTTGTGACAGTGTACGGGTCATACAGAAATAGAGAGGGATGTGCAAATACCCTTGGGTTCGGTCAGTGGAGACCTCTGCCTGTACAGAGGGGCAGTGAGATGTGGCGATGTGACACGAATGGAGCATATCGGTCCCATGTTGAGATGCAGGTTCTCCTTACTCATTAGTGGTGTCTGATGGGGCAGGAGGAGAAGGAAGGCTGGAGAAGCCCTTGAAGGTCACTGCGCTCCTGAGCTCTTCAGGGTAATCTGACTTGCAGAGCAGCGCACCAAGCCCGTTAGCCATTAGAAGAACATGAAAGAATTTCTGTCTGGATCTATTTATATTGATATTCTCAAAAACTTGGTGAGTAAAAAGCTTTTGGAACCACTGGGGAGTTCGTTTCAAGTTTGGTAGATAAAGAGCCTGCACTTTCCTTCCAAAAGTAATAGGAAGGAAGGGACGACAGGAGCGAATGGACTGAGGAGCTTTGGTGAACCGTCCCTGGGGCAGCACCCAGCAGGGAGGGAGGCTGCACCAGGACATGGGGACGGGGCGGAAGAGCCTGGCATGGGTCTGTGCTGCTGGGTTGGGCTGCTCCGTCCCAAGGCTGTGTCTGTGGGGAAGCTGAGCACTCCCCAAGAGCAGGTTTGTACAGGAGC
The DNA here is from genome assembly GCA_013400375.1 of Thinocorus orbignyianus. Classification (NCBI taxonomy): domain Eukaryota; kingdom Metazoa; phylum Chordata; class Aves; order Ciconiiformes; family Thinocoridae; genus Thinocorus; species Thinocorus orbignyianus. Next base: position 115,072 of record VXBW01008511.1, read on the forward strand.
TGCCTCCAAACTGGGCTCTGACTAATGCAGCTCGAGCCGTGGTGCGTGCGTGCAGGCATTCGGAGCCGGTGCCAGTCTTTCATGCGGCTGCGTTGGCTACTGGGAAAAACATCTCTGCTTATTACTGTGAGGTCCCTTATAAAACAACGCTCACACAACAGTCGTCTTAAAGTGAAAATTGAGCTGCTGCAGCAACCGGTGCATCCTGGAAATCCCTGACAACTGCCTTGTAAAGTAATCTTAAAGCCTATCTGTCTTGACAGTGCCTCTTAATGGCTTACTAATAAAGCTTTAAGATTTGCTGGAGCTCTGCCACGGCCCTGCTGTAGGTTTGTAGTGGTCTGCTGTGCCCTCCTCCAAGCTGAGATCCTCTCAGTATTCCACGATGAAGCCAGATTCTCCCAAACCAGGCACCTTGGAAGGTGTTTTCCAAGTGCTCTGTTCCATGGAGGCAGCTGGAGTGATCTCTTCGGCTCCTGGCAGAGGATCCGCACGTGGTGCAGTGTGCAGGAGGACCTTCTGTTGTGGCAGAGCCATGGGTTCGATATCATCTCTAGCCATTTTGTCAGGATAACAAGGATATCTCAAAATTAAGGTAATTGCACAAATTCCACAAGGAAAAACTCCAGCTCTATAAACATGTCTTGCTACAGCATGGCTTTTGTGCCTGTGGGTGTGGGGAAGGGGCCGTATAATCCAGACAGACAGCGCTGGGTTAAATTATTGTGTGCTACAGGGTATTAAATCTCAGCTTTTGCTCTCCTGTGTGTGGGTGGGAGGGGGATTACTGGTACAGACCAGCATCGCTGCTAAGCTGAAGGATGTTTTTAATCTAAAGTAAAATAGCAACCAGAACGCTCAGTGCATACCTGGGCCTTAGTCATCGCCAAAGAAGGTTTCGTGTACGATCCTGACAGCTCTGCTGAAGGGGTGGGTGCCTCCAGAGCGTTTGCGGGGGGGAAGAGAGACGTCAAAGGAAAAGCGAGTGGAAGCGAAGAGCTTTGCTGGTGAATGGTCAGTTTTACTTGCTAAACATTTGGGAGGCTGTGTAGGTTCAGCCAAGCAAATGAAGAATCTTTGGGCTAAGAAGGGAACAAAATGCAGCATAAGGCTGGATTTTCTATTTAAAAAGTACTGACGTGCTGAATGCTCCAGCAAACAGGCAAGTGCCAGGCTCTCCTCTCCGGCCAGCCTCTCCTCCCGCTCCCCTGGGGTTAACTTATGCCGTGTTAATAATTACTAGAATGTACTTTCAGGCAGGTTATTTGTTTTCCCTCCTCATGATGTGCAAGAGCGGATAATGAAATTAATTTGCACACTTTGTGAGTTTGCAAAGCCGGCTTCAGCCACGTTGCCACGATACTGTGCGGGTGCCGGCAGGTGCCCGGGCTGGTGTTTGCGCAGCCGGGCCAGCGGGCTCCTATCGTGGGTAAACAAGAGCTCGGAGGGGAGATGGGATGTACCCAGCCATGAGAAATGCTTTCTCCGCAGCCAGCCCGGAGAGTGCAGGCTGTAAAACCCCTTTCTGATGCAGAGTGTTTAACTGCTGATGCCAATCAGTTAAGCTGGTAAACGGCCGAACGAAACCCTCCAATTCCGGCGTTGCTCCAGCAGACTGTGGAGCTCAGAGTTACTGCCTCTCGGGCAGCTGGTGAACTCAAATGTCACCTTTTACCCTTGCCTTTAAGTAATGAGTCCCATATCCTCCTGCTCGAGCTTTGTGGTACACAGACCATAGTGTTTTCTGGGAGTGCTGGGCTGTGGTCCTCAGAGCGGGGTTGGTTTGGGTAGGAACTTGCTGGGAAGGCTGCGTGTTCCGTGGGAAGCTCTGAAGGGGCAGCAGGTCTTCACCGTGTGCTGGGTGGGAACTGCAGCTCTTGGTGTTTTCTGTCTCCCTGGCAGTTGTGCTCGGCTCAGGGGGTAAAAGCAGTTTGCAGACGTAGACCTGGTTGAGCCATTTTCTGCACCTTAATTCGCTGCACAGGTACGTGTGGTGTGAAGAACCAAGCCCAGAGCACAAAGCACTGAGACTGTCCAAGCCTGGCACTCCTGCCCTGCTCCTGAGTCCCCTCAGGGTTGAGCCCTCCACCGGCAGCCATCGAACATCTGCCTCCTGGCGTGGTGGGCACGAGCTGGCTACCTCCGTGCAGCCTGGGGCTTGTGAGAAGGTTCAGTCCTCGGATCACGGAGACAGGAGCTGGTTGTGCTCACCTCTCGAGTCTGCAGCTCGCAGGTGGTGTGGTGCTTGGTGTGGTCTTACCGGGAAGACCGAAACTGTCTCCTTTGCCTGCTGTGATCCTGCTGAGAACACGTGTGCTGTCTGCCAGGTGCCAGCCACGTCAGGCTGGCGCAGACCTGGGGGACCAGGTATAAATAGTACCACTCCGGTTGTACCGTTCCTACCTGCATCCTAAAGATTTATGCTCCAAGACTTGGCTCCACGGGTCCCTTAATGTGTTATTTTGATCTGTTTGCAGACTGGCTTTGGGCTGCTTTTTGGGGGAGAGCCTGCCCTTCTTTCGTGGCTTTTCTTTTTCTCCCCCTGGGGTCAATAAGCCTGACTTTGATCCCTCCCTTCTCCAGATTTTCTCCCGAGCGCCGTGTTGTCACATTGGGCCGTTCAGCCCCGGGGGAGGCAGGCGAATCCAGCACGCAGCTGGGAGACAGACCTTTCTTTTTTAAGAAAGACAAGGAGGCGGCAGAGAATCTGGTTTTCTTCCCCCAACTTGCCACACATATGTTTTGTCTGAACGTTGCCTTTTGGAAGATGCTGGGACTCCTGGGCGAGCCGTGGTGGGGACGTGCTGTGGTGCCGGGGACATCTGCAGAGCCTCACGCTTCCCACCGCGGCACGTGTCTGGTCAGCTGCCGAAACGCAGCCCCAGGTACACTGCACTTGGATCGTTTTTCAGCGAGTGTTTAAGCAATAGCTTTATGACAAATTGTCGTACAAGAAGCCTCATGTACTTGCTACTTAATTAGGCCCAAAGTCAGGAGGGGCTCTCATTTTTTTTTGAAGGGTGGAGGCCCATGTCCTTATGGAAACGATCTGTTAAAGCAGGCCTGTTTTTACAGCTCTCCATCACTCCCGCTCTGATGACATGTTCAACAATAGCTTTGTAGAGAAAACTGAATTTCTCCTATCCAAGAATGTAATTGTTGTGGTAAATGCATTCCTGTGTCTTTATATACAATAGATCACCTTCAAAAGCACTGTAATTTGGGAGATGGAGATGGAGGAAGAAGAGGGGAGGGTTCCAGATTCGTGAAGAATTAACCTTGATTTGGTTCTTGGCAAACCAGCAGCAGGGCTGTGTTGTGCCCAAACCTTTCCTGCTGTCCCCTGGAAGAGGATGGCTGCTTTACCTTTTATTCTTACGTATTTACGGCCGGGGTCCTTGGCAGTGTGCTGAGCCAGGCGTGAGCCTCCTGCCCGTGGGCAGAGACCCTGCCAGCACCCGCGGCACCGCTTACTGGACCAGGAATTGGAAAACCGGGCAGGGAATTTGGCTTCTGAAACAGGACAGGCAGAAGTGACGAAGGTAACATCGGTGCTTCTCCCCGTCCGCCTGGCAGCCTGTGGCAGAGGGCCCGCGGTTTTCTTGGAGAAGATCACGCTTCGTTTTATTCTGCGTTGGCTGCGGCACGCAGAGCCCCACGGAAGCCACAGCAAGCTTTTTTCCTGTCGTACAGCTTGTTAAATACCAGCGTGGCGGTGGGCTGTCGTCAGCAGACGCACAGCTACAGACGGAGCTCTGCTTCCAGCTCAGGCTGGCTGAAATAATCTGGGAAATCCACCGTTCTTATCAGCGTGTTGGGACCGGGGGAGCCACGGCGTCTTTTTCAGTTGTAGGAAAACTGCGGGGACAGTTTTGCTGGGAGGGGGAAGCGGCAGTGGCTGGGAGGAAGCATTCGCAGTTCCAGACCCTATGTGGAGCCAGCTTGGAGAGCATCGCCGTGTGTGTGGCTGCCCTGCAGCCCAGAAATCTGCACGCCAGACCTTCCTCTCCCCCTTCCTCCACAGCCCTCTGAAACCCGCAGAAGCCTTTCCCCCTCCGTAGCGTGGTCGTTGCCCGCCGCTGGCTTCGTGCCGTGCTTGCTCCATGATGCATGGTGTGTTTGTGAGAAAGGCTTCCCTGTCTGAGTTCTGCCCTGGCAGAAAACTGAAACTTTACATGGCCTTGACTTCCCCGCCTCCACCCCAAGTTCCTTTCGTGCTTACAGACTTCCCAGTTCAACGTGAGCTATGAATCAATCTTTTCCATGTCTTGAAGGAGAATGTCACATGAGTTTGGTGTTTTGCTTAGAGTACCATGGGTTTGCAGCTTTCATGCTCACTGGGTTCTTGGTGGCAGTGGATTTGGCTGCTGCACCTCGTGGTGGACTGTGATGCCTACAAGTGTTGAAGGTGGGAGGTCTGTCTGCTTACAGCCCTGCGTTCATTACTGGAGAAGGAGACTCCTTCAGAGCTGAAGCTAGCTTGGATATTCTCAGGACGGGGATCTCCTGCCCTAGTGTTTTGGGCTTTAGCAGGCTGGTTTTCCAAAGCACAGTGTCAAAAGTCCCATGAGTGAAGCCCTCCCGTTGTTCTGGCCCTGTTCATGGGAGAGGGCTTCCAGGTCACCTACTCCACCTCTCTGCTCCAGGGCGGGTTCTTGCCAACACTAGGTCAGGGGGTATTATTTCCTGTGTGTTGCCAGTATTGGGAAGTGAATAAAACTTTGAGCAACGTGTTAATAGTAGGTTTGGAGGCTGATGTGGCAGTTGTAATGTGAGCCAGTGTAAGTGAGGTCTTCTGGTTAGTTCAGAAAAACAGAGCATCCAAGCTTTCTCTGTCTTCCCTTCTCTGCTCGAATGATACTTAACAGTTCTGGGGTTTACTGCGTTTGTGGAATTTTTTTTCACATCCATCTCTATTTGGTACTTGGCCTGCCCTTTAAAACTTGCCATTAGTATGGCAAACAAATACCGGTTTTGCTGCAAAGTCATTTGTATGTAGGTAGAACATTGGCCTCAAAGCCACTGTCCTCAGGAGAAAGAGAGAGTGAGCCAAAAAGAAATTCCTGGGTTTGCAGACCCCAAATTAAACATAAATCAGTGAAGTTCCGTGTTTGCTTTTTCCCCAAAGCCTGATGCCTTCAGGGCCTCTGCCTGGAAAGTTGTGTGAGTTTTTGTTCTGTTGCCTAGTACTTGCTCCTAAATTCACCAAAATATTCCTGAGGTTCCCACGCTTGGAGGAAGCTTTGCGTGTTTGCAGTGGGCACGAGGACGCTGAGACTGGGAGGGGGAGACTGGGAAGAATTGTGCAAGAAGAGGGAGGAAGAGAAATGTTTTGCTGAGATTACCGTGGTCTTTCACGCTCACAGCTGGGAGAAGATGTTACTTGGCTCTTGCGACATCGTGGACTGAACATGAATTTAAACGTGGACATCCCAAAGCATTTGTTCAAATCCACTGAGGCTCAAGCAGGGTTTTCATGAGGGTGTCGCTGGTGTCCACAAAGCACCCGGTGTCTGAGGCTGGTCCTGGTCCTGGCACACCCCGAACTGGAGGTCTCCTTGGCTTGATGGGTCCTGTTGCAATGGCTGTGGCACCTTTCGCAAAATATTTTTGCTTTTTTTTTTTTCTTTCTCATGTAATTAACGTCCTTGGTCATCGTCTCCTCTCGGGTTTAAGGGCTTACGTCATGTGGGGTTTTTTTGTAGTAAAAACTGGTTTTTGTCTGAAGCACTGGAGCAAAAGTCTCGTTTAGGGTTTTACTGCAATTCGTATGTACGTTAGATACGGGTGTGTGCTTGTCTGTGCATGTGTGTGCGTGTACATAAGTATATACAGAAACATACACTAGGAATATGTAGTACTTTGTTAATTAAAGCAGCCCAGGCTCACAGGGTTTGCTGGTAGAACCTCCCTGCTGCAGACACCAAGTTCCCCAGACAAACAAGGCACAAAGTTCTTGAGGATTTAGCCATGTAACGGAGATGCCTGTTGCTAATTTAGATGGCTGAAAATAAGCACAAATGCATTTCTTTTGCCTTCCTGAGCCTCCTCTCTCTGCAGCTAAAGCAGCAGATGGGGCTTGCAGGAACCGATGCAGGCTTCCCATAGGGATGGTGTTCACCCCGCAGCCTCCCCTTGGGACAAGTCTCTGGTGCCAGGAATGGGAAGAAGGAAGGATGGGAAGTGTGCAGGTGGGGAGCATGGAGGAGCCTCAGCCCGGCTGAGGAGGCTGAGCGTGCCAGCAGACCCTGCCAGCCCCTCGCACTGGGGTCCCCTGGCTGCTGCCGGGATGGTGGGGTGGGTGACGCAGGTTGCTGCCAGGGCACCGTCACTTGCTGCTGCTTCATCTGTTGCCCTTTCGTTCACTGAGATTTGGTCGGCATCAAATCAAGGAGAGCAACGGTCAGGAATCGTCTGTGCTAACATGTTTCTCCGTCTTGAAAATCGGGCCTAGCTCGTTTTTGGGGCTTGGCTGATGTTCACAAAGCCCTTGAGCTGCGCTTCAGCAGAGCAAACTGCAGTGAGCCACCACCATAGCTCCCTGCTGGGCACGGGGAGGGGGGCAGAGCCTGGCTCCCCACACCGTCCTGGGAACGGATTGTGCAGATTTGTGGCAATCAAATTTTGTCAGAATAAAGCAGCCCTGGTGAACCCTCATCTTTCCCCTCTGTTGGGACCTCCAGGACAGGCTCTGAGCATGTTGGATGAACCATGCGTGCTGTGGAATCTCCCTCCCAGGGTGTGAGGAAGGCTTTGTGCTCCTCATACCTCCCAGCACAGGCATTTCTTTCCTCTTTTCTGTGTGCAGGATAGCTGGGGCTACACTTCTTCCTCTTAAATGCGTCTGACATGCAATCCTCTGTGCAGTCTGCTCAAAGTTAGCGTTGCCCGTCACTCTGCAGTTGCACAGCACGGCTCTGTGTCAGTCCTGGGGATGTACTTAATTAGGGAAATATCTTCCCTCCCATCTGCAGCAGCAGTGGGAATATCCGAGTGGAGTTCATCACTGTTTTAAGGAGGCTGATGTGCGAGAAGTCTGGTGGATGATTGCGTTGGCAGACGTGGTTCCAGCTCTTCCCTGGTTGAAGCCTGACGGGTTTCTGTGCAAATCAGAGATGGGTGAAGCGCGGAGTCCTCCTTCTCTGGCAGGTTTTGGCCGGAGCCGGCCATCCGGAGCCATCCTGCAATTCCACCGGGAAGGCAATGGTGTCGTAATCGGCTCTTCCACTGACTAACCGTGGTGCGGCCGGGCCCTGCGCTGCTCTAGCCGGCTGCTCCAAGGGTTTCCTCATCGCAGCTGATCCCGCTCCCAGACCGCAGCTCGGGAGAACCGACTGAAACAACAGTTTTGTAACCTTGGCCAGAAACCAGACAATCAGCGGCATCCAGAAATGTAGCAATATCAAGAGGCAGCTGCATATAGATAATTGAGGGAAGGGTTTGTGGGAAAAACTGCTCCCGGAGAAACCACACAGGCAGAGTGGTTGTTCGTGGTTTCAGGGTACTGTCAGGGCTCGCTTTTATTTCGGCCTTCGTGGATCCCAGGAACGGTCCCAGCTGGAGTGTTCTGACTCACAGGGTAGTTGGGCAGAAATTGCCAAATATAATCTTGTTGAATAGTAACACTCCATGTAGTAGAAATACTTCAGAGCTGTCATCATAATTTGAGGCCATCGCCTGGTCTTCAGATGCTGGGGCAGGGAACGTCACTCGCAGGTTACATGCCTGGGGACTGTGGCTTAAATGTGACCCGTCAGCAGGGGTGGCCTCCTGTAGCAAGACATGGCCAGAGAACCCTTGAGGAACTGGACTTTGACGGTGCCTGGTGAGGTTTGGGCATCTCCTTGACTGTGGTCCTTGAAGACGTGGGTGCGTGTCCACGTGCACAAAGGGCTCCTCAGGCTGAGCTTCTCCCTTGGGCTGTTTTCTGCAGGTCCTAACAAACACCGGGAAGGGGCATCTGTTTCCCAAATGAGTGAAATGCTAATAGCTGCCTTAATTCATGTTACTAATTCTATTTGGCTGGTGCGTATTTGAGAAAGCGAGCGAGCCTTGCCTGAGCCCCATGCAAATACTTCCAGATGGGAGTAGTTAGAGGCATATCAGGAGGTCAGGAAGCACTATGGGTTAAGGCGAAATAAATATTTGAGAAAGGCGGAAGAAAGGGATGTTTTTGTGGGGACCAGGCAATAATTTTGTGAACAGGAGAGGAGTAGCCATGCAAAGAGATGAAGAAAGCTGTTCCGTCTCTAAGAACTCTTGATCAGGAGCAGCATCTCTCTTCAAAAATCAAGAACAAAAAGAGAACAAGTTCCCCAGGGGAAAGAAGGATGATGTTGAGGTGAAGGTGAGGGCGTGATAGAGCTGTGAAACTGAGGTGACCCCGGATGTGACAGCCTGCAAGCATCTGCGTTCAGAGCAGGGAAATGCAGAGATCTCTCCATTTCCCTTGGTTTGGTAAGGGCTGTAAGAGTTAGCACCTCATGCTGCACTATCTCTTTAGTAGCTAATCTTTGTGATTGCCTTTTGTGAGGCTGCTGAATGAAACACACCTGTGTTTGCCCTGCTGGCCTGCAGGCCTCCTGCTGCTCTCGCGCTTATGTACCCATGGTGGAAAAAGATGGACTTTACTCTTCCGGAGCCCAGCTGGAACGTGAAGAACAATTGCTCCTTGTTCCCCAAGGTGCAGGTCCCGCTGGGGCACACAGGCAATTCTAGGTACTAACCAGGAGTTATATTGGGCTAACAGGTAAAGGAAAAGCTGGTGCAGAGCAGGTCGTTGGTGGTGGGACTGTGTCAGTAAACCAGAACTGACCAGGACGCACATGGGCAGTGCTGGGTTGGAGTGAGGGTGGCTTTTTTGAACACGGGACCTGTCAGTGACACACACTGTGATTTTAGTGCTGACTCAGCCGCTCCCACCATCCTGCACAGCTCCGAGATGGTCTTTGCTGGGCTGGCAAACGTATCAGCAGGGTGATGGAGAAGGGTGTGGTTCAGCATCTTGTGAGATCTGAACTTCTGTTCTTTTCCCTGTGCTTTCCAGTGCGAGGGGTGAAGGACCAAATTCTGGATCTGATCTGTGTGAGTTGTTGTTTTAAGGCAATTTTCATAAGATTTTGATGACACTTATTTTTCTGGGATAGGGCCCTCAAAAGGAGCCTGAGGTTTTAAAATTTTCATGTTAGGATGGGACTTGTTCATATTCCAACCTTTTCAGACCAAACAAATGTGTTGGATTTGTGCAAATAACGTCTGTGCCTCTAATTACCATCCTTGCACTGGAGTTTTTTTGTAACGGGTAAGAGCCTCCAGCCAGCTTTCTTCTTATTGTCTGGCATTTAAAGAAGTCTGCACAATCTTTTTTACTCCAAGCTGGCAGGGTACAGGCAGGCTCCAATGAGCAGATCTTGGGCATGAGCTCATTTGTTGTGGCTTCAGATAGAGATGGCAGGAGCCGGGCTGGTCTGTGCTGGGAGCTGTGGGAGGGTTGGAGGGACGGGACGGTGCCTGTGGTGCAGGCAGAGCTCTGCAGAGCTGTCCCCTCCGCCTTGGAGGTACATCTGAAAGCCTTTGAGGACTTCAGTGCTGTTTGCATTTTCTCTTGTCGCAGACAGGGATGTTGCTCACTGTGCCCATGGAAGCGTAGGGATAGTTGGGACCCAAGGGACAGGGTCTGTAGGGTTTGGGAAGGAGAAATCTCCTCTCCTCTCAGGCATGGTGTTGGTGGCTCCAGCCGTCTGCATCTGTGCCCACCCTCATTTGCCTGTCACCCTTACTGGGAGCCCAGTCCTGGCTTGTGGGTGTGACTGGTCCCATGCTGCCTCCCAGCCAGTCCAGTGGGATCAAGCATGGAGCCAGCAGAGCTCTCTTCCTCATCTTCTTCCTCCCACAGCTCCAAGGGACAGATGACACACACACACACCCCTTCCCTTCCTGTCCCTTGTGGGACCATCCATTGCCTTTTGAGGTCCTCCAAAGAAATGTTTGGTCTCAGTGTGTGGCTTTGGCTTGGCGTGCCCTGGGCAAAATAAAAGCCATTTTCAACTGGTTCCTCACCCTAGCAAGGGGAGATGAGAGGATAGTGGGGGGGTGTGCCCAACTGGGGCTGGCTCTGCAGACCCCTCCCATTCCCACCAACCTCACTGGGCACAGCTCCAGACCCGTTCCTGGTCATGCTCCCAAAAGTCCTGGATCTCCACCCTCTGGGGAGGTGCTCCAGGTGCTTGGGGTGCTGTGGGGGCCCTGATGGCTTAAGCAGGAGCAGGAGCAGTCCTTCTTCCCACCACGCAGGGTGACCAGGCTGGCTGTCATGTCCGCTTTTCCAGCTTTCTCCCTGCAGGCGAAGCCGCGTGTGCGATACTCCAGGGGCTGGGATCACCGTGGCTCTCCCTGCCGGCACCTGAGGCCGCTGGCTGGAGCTGGCCATCCCAAACTAGCGGGAGATGCCGTGTCCAGTCTGTCATGAGTCCCTGGGCAGAATCCCCCTCTCCATAGCTCTTTCCCAGGGGCTGGCATGCGTGGGGATGGAGCGGCGAGCAGCCGGGGCTGGCTACGGGCCAGGGGCAAACGGCTCCTTTGTTTTCCCGGTGAAGTGTGAGGGATTATATTCTGTTGAGCTCGCTCGGTCTCCCACTTGTTATTGTGCGGCAGACGTGTAATCATCTAGTTCAAGGAGCTTAGTTAATTGTTTACAAAATAGGAAGGGTGCTGATTGTCTCCTGGTAGAGAGGTGAGGTTGAGAAGGGGTGTTCGTGGAAAAAGGGGGTGGCTTGTCCGGCTCTCACATCAGGAAGGACTGAAGCCAAAACTGTAATTCTGCAGCCTGAGATTTGCCACTTTGAAACGCTCTGCCGTGGCTCCCGTGAGCCAGGGGATGGCTTTTCCAAACTGGGAATTCGTACCTCCCCTCTGACTCTTATTAAACGTGCTTAAAAATGAAACGAGAAGACTGCGAGCCTTGTTGGTAATTGTTGTGCAAATGTAATACTCCCTCCAAGCTGTTAACCAGGCCAGTGCTCTGTTTACACGGAGAGGCAGCCAGCTTTCCAAGTGTAATGAGTCAGCTAGATGAACAGAAGGGGTGCAGAATTAATCTGGCATCCGTCTGGCCTTTTCTCAGTTAAACAGGTTTTCGAAGCTCCACGTGAATAGGTACCTACCCTGGTTACAAACAGCCACAAAGACATGGGGAGTGGGCAGAATATATATACTTTTTTTCTCTATTGAGGATAAATTGACAGCATCACAAGCCGTGAAGGGGTTTTAGCGAGGCACTGGGAACGACGTGGTGTTTAATTTTTGGCTGTTGGTGGCTGGGAGCGGAGCGTGCCCTGGTCCCTGCCCTCGTGACTGGCATCAGTGAAGCTCCTTGTTTTTAATATCCTTTGCAAAGCACAAATAAATTTCCCCTGCCTGGCACGTCATCTGAATTTTCACCTCTCAGATTTGCAGTGAATATTGAAGTGAATCTGTTGAGGTGGCTGACTCTGTGTCCTCCGCACTGACCCAGTGCTCCTGCTGGCTCCTGCCTCCTCCCAGCCATGTGCTGCTTTCTCCTTTATCTGCACCTTAAAAAGCACCAGTAGGTGAAAACGAGGGGGAAAAAATTCTTAAACTGTACAAATTGGTTAACGATGGCTGACAGAGTGAGGTTCCTGAGGCTGTAAATGGCTGAAGCTGCTTTTAGAGGAAGCAGTTGTGGCACCCAGGACCCCACTGGTGTGCCACATTGAGGGGACACCTTGGGCTCCAGAGCAGTGCCTTTGGTGGAGCATCACCAGCACCAGGAAAGCCACGCTGCTGTGAAATGTGACATCTGGCTGGGTGCAGAACCCCTGGCTGGGTGCGTGGGAGCACGGAGGCCGGGGCTGCTCGCTCTTGGCTTCAGGTTTTGCGAGCTCCAGCCTCTCCCTGCCGGCGCCGAGCGCACCCGGGGACGGCTGAGCTGCCTTTTTAAGGTGGTGTTTTCAGTCAGCCCTTGGTGGTGCTTGAACTTTGGCACTTGTGCTGGGCTGCGGGCCCTTCAAATGATGAAGAACAGAAATTTGGAGACTCTAGCAGAAGATTTTCTGTTTTCTCTTTAGGGATATGCTGGGTGGGTATACTGAGTTTCCTGCACTTTGCCCTCTGGTTGTGCTTCCCATCTGCAGGGATGAGGAGGGCTGATCAGCCTGCTCATGTCTTTGCCAATTTGGGTCCTTTCCTGCTCTCACATCTGAAAGGAGAGGGCTGGGGACACCTGTCTGGCAGTCCCAAACTCAACACGACCACTTTTCTCTGCATCAAGCAGGGGGACACGAAGTGGCCTCGGTCCCCAAAGCTTCCATTCCTAATTGTGGGTAACTCTCCTCCCGCAGTCCGGGCGGAGGAGCTGGGGCAGGGGATAGCTGCCTGGGAAAGCACAGTCTCCCACTGAAAATGCCAGTGCCGGGAGGTCTTAGCGCTGCCTGTGTGCGGTGCTTTGGTCTGGGAATCTGTGCTGCTGCAGGGCTGGGCTGGGGCCTCTGAATCATATTTTTTATGAAAAAAAACCAACCCAAAACTCCACAAACCAACCCAAAGGCCCTAAAGTCTCTTGAAGCGTAAATGAAACATTTAAATTATGAAGGGTTTTCCAGGGAACTTCTAAAATGAAAAGCTGATGAAAACACTGCTCTCATGTTCTTCCAGCCTTTAACCCTCTGTCCTACCCTGGCTGCCCTGGGTGCGGGGAACCCAGCACCCAGCGAGATGGTGATGGGCTCTCCTGGTGCTGCCCGGGATGGAGTGCACAGTCCACACTGCTCCGGCCCCCAGCCCCGAGCAGGCAAGAGGGTTTGGCTCCTCTCTCCTCTCCTCTGTTTTCTTTCTCTCTGCCCGCCCACAGAATTCCCATCTTGTGATGGAGCGCTGCATGACTTTGTTCCTGGACAATTTCCTGCAATTGTAGCTCTGCAGAAACCCGGCCGCTATTATAAGAAGTTAATGGGTGCAATGTGTAGTGTTGTCAGGTGGCAATTAGCTGGGGAAAGAGTTTTCAAATGGTGCCTGTTTATGCCGTTTCAGCGTAAGTACAACGAGACCTTTGCTGTAGGGATTGATGTGGGTCACTTCTCGGAGATATACTGTTGCACAGATGCTTTTTAGCCTCTGGTCTCAGGAGAGGAGATATTTTTGTTCACCTAAAAAGGCCTTGCCTGCTTCGGCTCCAGCCGGTATTTCTGATCCCTGTTGTAGCTTGTGCTTTGCTGTATTTCAGATGTCAGTTGTCTTTTCAGCCCTGTAACCAGGCAACCCATGGCAGGAGCAGGGAGTGCTTTGTTATTCTCCAAATTGTCTTACCTAGGCCCAGGCAGGGCAACAGCGCGGGTACCGAGGTGAGGGGCCCGTGACAAACCCCCCGGGACCGCTGTGCCCCCTTGGCCTGTTCTGGTTCTGTCTCATCGTGGTAACACGTTGAAAGAGTGTGGTTTTATAAATAGGTTTAGTAATTTAGCCATGTGTGTGTTGGTCCTGTGAGTGGCTGGGACTTCAGCCTGACAAACCAGGGGAGCAGGGCTGTCCCTGCCCCAGACATCTTCTGGGGGCCCCTCCCCATCTCCCCTCGCTCTGGACAGAGCTGGAGCTGCAAGAAGCTGTGTGTAGGCTTGCAGTGATGCTGTAGATGGAAGAACAGGAGGGATATTCTTTGTTTGGGCATGATCCATATTAAACTATCCCTTGCACATGAAACAAGTCATGTTTGCAGCTGCAGGTCCCAGCTTGCTTCCCGTGCAGAAGGTGGCAGATGCCAGCAGTGGTTTTGCCCGCTCTGGCCCACAGTGTTCGGCACTTGGAGGTGCTCTGCCATCCCGGTTTTGCCGTTGAAGAGTTCAGTGGGGGTTTATCTCCATGGGAAGTGTCTTGCCTTTTTTTTCCTCCCAGTGGAAAGATCCTTTTGAGATGTCTTAACTTCTCTTTTCCTCTCTCTCTACAGACGGTTGATGATGAAGCGATGGCAGCATAAATGAAGATCAAGTAAGGAAGGCAGAACGATGCCCAAGGGTGGGTGTTCTAAAACACCACAGCCAGAAGATTTCTCTCTCAGCAACGACATGGTGGAGAAACAAACGGGGAAAAAGGTAGCGTGTTTGGTTCACTTGCCTTCCTTTGGGGATGCTGCCCACTGTGCCTGATGTCTTCAAGCCGTGGCAGTATTGCATGTGGCAGGAGGTTGCCCTGGGCTGTTATCACCGGAATCAAATCCCATGTATTGATGCTCTGCCAGCTGATGGAGTCTGCTTTATTTCTTGGTGGCTGCAGGACTGCCCGGGAGGTGCTGTGGCTGCATAGACCCCACTCGGCCAAGAAACAGGGGGATGCTTTGGAAGATTCTCTCTCTGCATTTTTTAAGTCTTTCTGCAGTAAGCTGTGGAAGGAGCAAGTAATGCAGTGATCTTGCAAGTGCGTGCTGTGCGAGGGAGGAGTTTCTCCTCCTCCTCTGGCTGTAGATGCCGTGTCTGTGTCAGACTCGGCTGCTCTTGCTTCACCCAGAACTCTGGGCTCTGAGTGTGGCCTGACCAGGTCTCAGCGTGTGAGCTGCTCTGCTGAAATTACTGCTTCTGGGGTTTTATTTGAAGTGTTTAGGTTTTGACTGGGCTTGAGGTGAGGTTACTGAGATGAAACCTGAGTTTAAAGATAAATAAGTTTGTGCTTCTCTCCTACATTTCTTGATATCTTGGTTTGCTCCAGACTAAAGCTCTGTCTCCTCTCATTTGTTTTTTTTCCCATCCTTCTCAGTATCAGTAGTAAATAATAGTGCGGAAAGCTGTGTACAAATGTTATGTTTAAATAAAAATTAAGAACTCCATCTGATATATTCTGCTGTGGAAACAAATATCACCCGTTTTCCTTTCACCTCCTTGCTCCAGTTCCTCAGCATTCCCCCGGGGTCATCCTGCCAGGCCCCAGGAGCTGAAGCTGAGCTTTGCCAGCAGTGGCGGTTCCGTGCCTCTTGCTCTGTCACATCCCCTGCCATCCCGCCCAAGTGGATGACAGTGACTCCTCTTGTGATTGAGATCTTGTTATTGACAAAATGAGGGTAATGACAAATAACCAGTGGGGAAAATCCCAGGCAGAAATCTGATTATTGAGCGTGTTGGTGGCATCTGCCCTGTTCCCCCTTCTGTGTCCTTTCTCCCCTTTCTGTGTCCCCCCTCTTTGTTCAGGAGCATCGCTCCTGCATGGGCGTGTTGCTGGGGCTTCCAGAAGCGGGGGACAAAAACAGGGAGCAGGGGTGTTGGAGCTGGAACAGCTGCCCTGTTGCG
Source organism: Thinocorus orbignyianus (assembly GCA_013400375.1). Classification (NCBI taxonomy): domain Eukaryota; kingdom Metazoa; phylum Chordata; class Aves; order Ciconiiformes; family Thinocoridae; genus Thinocorus; species Thinocorus orbignyianus. Next base: position 130,359 of record VXBW01008511.1, read on the forward strand.
CCGGGAAGATGCCAGTGTTTACCCTGGCAAAGGAGGCTGAGCCCGGCAGCACGGGGTATGTAAATATGGGGTTTTGTCTGCGCCGTGTAAGAAGCTTAATGTTGGCGCAGGTGCTTCGGGAGGGAGAGGATCAGTTATAATGTGAATCAGCTCCCATTTTATTTCATCCACTCGCGCCAGCTTAAAGGCTGCCTGTTATTTACAGAGCAGGTTTGTTGAGCGGCGCTGGGGACGCCGGGAACCGGCGTTATCTCCCGCTGGCTAAATAACTAGGACACAAATAATTTTGTGCTTCCCATTCAGAGGTGTCAGCGCAGACCTGCGGAGAGTGGCATTGAGTAAGGAACGGGGGAGAGCTCACTTCATTCTGCTCTTCTCAATGGAGGAAAAACTTGCAGGCTCGTGTCCTCCGGGGGCTGAGCTGAGATCCAGCCTGAGCGGCCAAAGGACACGGCGCTGCAAATCGCCCCGTTTCTAGTTAACTCTGGAGCGGTGACTCAGGGTTAAAGCACTCAGTTGTTAGAGCCTCCTCCTTCCAGACGCTGTTGTACCTGCCTGTCAAGCGAGCGGCTGCTTTTAATTTATCTTGCCTTTGTCAACACTTTCAAAGGCCCGAGGCTGCGGCTTGGCAGAGGCTGGCTGGCGAGACTGGCCGGGGAGGGCAGAGGAGGGACCCGCTCCTGCGGGGCTGCCGGCCATGCTGCACAGGGCGAGGGTGGCTGAGCAATAGCTGCGTGGCCACTGAAGTGTTTGTCTCTTGGTGTCACCTTAATACCGACAGTTGTTTTAACATCAGCTTCCTACGTTTGGGCGAGTAAGGGTGCAGGATGCTCGGTGGTCCTGGTGGGCTGAGCCACAGGAAACATGTGAGTTCTGTGCTTGAAGATGTTACGGCCAAGCTCTCCTTGGGAGGCTGCCCTCGTGCTTTGTGGGAGAGGATGTGAGCTGCTGCCTTTCGGTTGCAGAGCTAATTATAAGGGGGAACTCCTTGCTCTCCCCACCGTGCCCTTCCAGGGGAGGGACCTATTAACTAGTGAGACATCACTTGTGCTGGTGCAGCCACAAGAAGTGGTTTAAAGACTGTGTCTGTGTTGCCCTCCGTGGCTGATAGCGTGAGATGCTTCATCTGCTTTGCTGCCGTCACTGGAGGAGCCGTTTCTCCCGGGGTTGGCGGAGGCGGCCGGTCGGTGGGTCGGTCGGGCCCTGCCATCCATATATGGCTGCACACAGCCTGCCCGGGGCGGGTGCTCGCAGCCCCGCAGGCTCCTTCTGCTTGAGTTCAGTCTGAAGGGTTTTGTAAAAATCTGCATGCCATATATGAATAATTCTCCTTTCTGGTGTAGATCCACAGAACACTCCCCCCCCTCCATACCAGAAGCAGATTACTCATGGCTTTAGGCTGAGCAGAACACCGCAGCAAGAGTTACATCGGCTGTCGAAACCATTTCCTGATGTGCCTGGGACCTCTCGCCGCGTGGTTACACCGTGTGCTCAGAGGCTGCGGCGGAGGATTTGTCTCTTTATGGGCAAATGCTACCCCTCGCATAGTGGGAACACTGGTTGAACACGGAGTTGAGCAGCGCTTGACCCCTGGTTTTTGCTTATAGGAGGCAGCAGAGGTTAACTGAGCAAACCGGGCAGAGAAGACTTAAGAAAACTGCTGGAAGGTTCTGCCTTCTCACCCCCACCCCTCCCCATGTGATGGGGGGTGGTTCCCCAGTGAGGGAGCCTTGCTGGGGGAGCACAGGACCTTGCTAGTTTGGATTGGGTCAAACTCAGTTGGCTTCCACAGGAGAGAAGGGGGAAAACTACTACACTTTTTATCTGTAATCGTTTCAGTTGCATGAATAGGTTTTGCTCCTATTTCATTATTTTTCTTACCCTTTAAAAAAGTGTTTGCTTTTTCTCCTTGCTATTCTCCCAGTTCCAGAAAAGGGAGTGTAGTCCTCATTTCTCAATTCTTCATGAAACTTGTTAGGGCTTTCCTCTGCTGTACGAACAAGTGCTGGGCTGTGCATCCAGCACAGATTCACCCGCCAGGGCCTGAAGTGTGCAGAAGGGTAACTTAAATACTGAAGAGCCAACTTTTCAGCGAGGAGAAGCAGCCCGTAGTCGTTGCAGGGTAATATTTCTTACAAACCTCTGCAAAAGCCCAAGGCACACAGGAAAGGGACTTCAGTTCCAGTTGTCTCCATAATGTTTAGCTGCAACGTTGATCGGGACCCAAATTCAGACTTTGGGAAACTTTGCATACATGTGTATGTGTTGCACTAGGTTTAGGAAAGGCCACAGGGGTCCCAGATTTTGGGGATACCAGCGTTTGGTTTCCACCATGTGCACTGTGCTCTCTGCATAAAATTCTGTCCATCCCTTATTGTAACACAGGGTGTGAACCCTTCCCCTGCCCCTTCTCTCCCTCCCATCCCCAGCAGAGACGTGTTCAGGAAACTGTTGTTTATTACAGGGAAATTCTGGCTCTCAAAGCATTTGCTTTTTGCCGTGTGGGGTGTTTTTCCTGCGGCAGGAGTTCGGTGTCCCACCTCGGCGTGGGGCATCGCCCAGGGGCAAGGGTCTTGGAGAAATCCTTCCAGGCTTCTCTCCTCCCAGGCTGCCAGCCCTGGTTTTGTTAGTCACTGCTTATTTTTTACTAGCACTGCAACCTGAAATGCTTTCAATTCATTTTGGGAGAACAAAAGGCTTTGGGGATTTCCATGGCTGGCAACGCGAGCCTCTGCATCAGCGGCTGGGAGGTGAGTCAGGCTCCGGCGCGGGCTTGGCATGGGGGTGCCAGCACCACTGTGCCTGGATCCAGCTGCAGGTGCTCGGCCCATCCTCTGAAGCAGGCTCAGCTTCTCTTCTGGAAATACACATTTCGGGGTTTGTACGTGACTCTACCTCACAGAACTTTGCATCTAAGAGAACTGCACATTTGGTTTTGCTCTTGAGAACCTAGGTTACGCTGCCCTTGCTGGAGTTCTGCCCCTGAGGGTGGGAAGGGGCTTTTATTTGAATGTATCATCAATGACCTGAACAGATTGATATCAGGGTCTCTTGTGGATTAGACATCTTTGTCGTAAAGAGAAGTCAGCACAGACGCAGTGAAGCATTGCCAGTCTATACTCTGCCCACGTGGCTTGTCGCGATGTGGCATCTCGTGTCGGGCAGCTTCTGGGGAGCAGCTCCTGATGGGTTTGTGCTCCAAACCCTGGTGGCTGATACCAGCTTGTGATGCGCCTTTTAACTGCATCGAGTGTAAATCGTAGTGGGTTCAGTTGTTCATAGAGTAAATCTTACTAATAATAAAACGTGACGGTAGGGGATTTTTCCTGAAGTCACGGTCTGCTGCTTGCCCTTTGCCAAAGCTGCTTTCTTTAACACCTACAAAGGGGAACTTGTTTCTGCTGCTGAGCTGTTGACAGTACCCCCCTTCCCCAAACTCCTCTTCTGCCCTCATCAAGAGCTGTCCCGGCCTTCAAGAGCCCCAAGTCAGCCTTACACAGAGTTGTTCATACAAGTTTCTCTGCAACATTGATTAATTTGGACTTGTTCCTTTTGTGAAACCTGTTTCAGAGGAGTCTGGGTTTACTTTAAAGAGGAGAAGAACTAAAAATGAAAACAGCTTTTACTTGGGGAAAAGATGACATTCTTCATTACCAAATTGGATGTAATGAGGGGAGGGGAGTAAAGCTTAAAATAAGAAAATGAAAACGTGTGTTACTTTCAGGAATATGATTCTCCAAGATGCCTTGATTTCTCTGCAGTGGTTTCGCCGCCAGCTGCTGCAGGCATCCTCAGCAGGTTGCTGCTTTCCAGGGGGGAGCAAAGTTTGGATCTTCTTTGCTCCAATTAGTATAAAAGGTTATCGTTGTGCTACTGTACAAATTAATCTTCAAAGCAGTGCCGAGACTGCCGCCACTTCCTTGGTTCCTTGGTATTTAAATTTGCTGAATTTACTGGATTAGCAGCTCCGAGCATTAGGGCGAATGCAAACGAAGCGCTGCCCGAGCATGCCTGACGCTGGGATTCACACAGCCATTTCCATTTCCATGTGGGGCTCCCTGTCTTGTCTGGGAAGAGTTTTTGCTCAGTTCCTCTCTTTGTCGTTCCTCCAACATGGAGCTTTTATCAACATCACAGTAACTTCCTAGAATAAGTTGTATTTATACCTGTCCTGCATTTTTTTCTAATTCGTGAACGTGCAGAGATCCCGTGTGGCATTAACACAGCAGACCCGGCTTGCAGATTCAGGCTTTCACACCAACAGTAGCAAAGTCCAAAGATTAAGGGTATTTTAGAGAAGGTATGTTTTTTAAAAAATCTGCCACCAGTCATCATTTGCTTTTAAGTGGGGTGCAAGCACAGCGGCACTGCCACCTGATGCCCGGAGCCGGGTTGCCTGCGAGGCAGGGGGCTCTTTGGGCAGCGGAAGACGTGATGGGTTTGCTCCAGCTGAAATCTATTTTAAGGTAACAAACAGTGAAGGAATTTTTATTTTTTGTGTGGAGCACAATTGACCTCTTGTTGGAGCTCTCAACGTGAAACCAGTGTCTGGAAGAAATGCTGGGAGTGTAGGAAATCCCACCGCAGGGTGCCGGGGTCTCAGACGCATCCTGACCTACTGCTGCGAGAGCAGGCAGAGAGTGTCCTAGTACTGAAATTCCAGGTGAAACCGTATGCTTGAAGGGTCTGGGTGAGGAAATCACAGTACAGACACCGAGCACGGTGGCTGATGCAGGGAAGCGTCATTTTTGAAGCATCTGCTATGGTTGAGCCACCTCAGAGTCTTCTAGAAGTACCTCTCTTACCAAGGAGGACTGCCAGCACTGGGTGCTGGCAAACCTGAGCCACAGGAGCTGGGTGTGAGAGCTGCAAATGTGCTTCCAGAGCAGGAAAAGGTGCTGGGTTTCACCGGCACTTTGTGCCCAATCCTGTGGCTCCTGTGGTGGAGCAGCTCAGACGCTGCGTGTGCGAGTGTGCCCATAGGCATGGGCAGCCAAGGAAGACACATGCCCATGGTCTTCTCTGGTTTTATGCTCCTGTGTCAGGCTCTGACTTTTGAGAGTAAAAAATACTGGGTTGATGGTTGTCTTGACGTGCAGTTGAAGTTTCGGAGGGGAACACTGCGGACACATCTCTGCAGCCGTTACACCCTGGGGAGATGGTGTTTACCCAGCATGGATGCAACCTGTTGGATGCAGGGTTAGTGGGGTTTGGGTGTACTGTACTTGTGTTAAACTGGGGAGGGAAAGGATGGATCAACTTAGGGGAGACCATCAGTGGTCCCTGCCACTGCTTACACCGGACCAGCAGCTGGCAATGGAAGTGGCACCATTTGTTATGGCAAACTATTTTTATTCACATCAGAAATAATGAGACAAATACGTTTAAGCCCGGAGTGTTTAAACGAAATGCTGGAGTGTTTATTTTGGCTGTGGTGACTTCGTCCCGTCGCTGCGCTGGCTCCCGTGCCGAGGAGGGGCTCTTTGGAGCAGGGCTGCCCTTCTTCAGCCTCCCGACGTGAGATCCCGTGCCCCCACAGCTGAACATGCCTTGGCTCCCTCCGACCCACAACAGCCTCCGTCAGATCAGTTAGTTTAGCTCACTTTACCAAAAAAGGGATTCCCCAACCCATTTTTTTTTTTTCAATCCCCACTGGAGCGCGGGTGACAGGGGCCAAATATCGGGCAGGCAGCCGCGGGGCTGTCACATTGCCCGTCCCGAAGGGGATGTGTGAGCAGAACCCCTTGGTCCAAGCAAATGGTTTCTCTTTAATCTGCGGGTGAAGCTCTGGTTGCCAGACAGCAAGTGGGGAAGAGGAAGGAGCTGTGTACACAGTGACGGCGTGGTCTTGTGACTGCTGGCACAGGAGCCACCTGCCAGGGTGCTGAGTCTGAGGCATGACTGGGCTTCTCTAAACAAGGGAATTTCTGTTTGATTCGCTCGTCTGAGTTTCCAGCGATGGTCTTGCATGATCTGATCTACGGAGGTTCTGTTATTTAATCGAACTTTAAAGCTTAGGCTCTAGGTTTTGCTGGGTTGTTGAAATCAGACCTGTCGCAAAGCTGCTTGCTCTGGCTTTGTTTTCAGAGTGTTGGCACAGTGTTCAGTCCAGAAGTGCCTGCTTAAAATAATTCTGTTTCTCATATAGAAAAAACCACAAGTGCGTGACTTCAGTCTGTATATATTCTCAGCACGCTGAACTCCTCAAGCTTGAGTTATGTACCAGCTCTCGCTGTTCATGTGAGAAACCTTGCCTGTCTCAATACTTGGGAACTTTGTCTGGCTTGGGATGTTTCTTCAAAATTTCTTCCTGCTGCTTGTACCGAGCAGTCCCCAGCACAGAATCATAGAATGGTCAGAGTTGGAAAGGACATTAAAGATCATCAAGTCCCAGCCCCCCTGCCATGGGCAGGGACACCTCCCACCAGACCAGGCTGCTCAAAGCCCCATCCAGCCTGGCCCTGAAAACCTCCAGGGATGGGGCAGCCACAGCTTCTCTGGGCAACCTGTTCCAGTGCCTCACCACCCTCACAGCAAAGAATTTCTTCCTCGTATCTAATCTAAATCTCCCCTCTTCCAATTTAAAACTGTTACCCCTTGTCCTGTCACCCCACTTCCTGACAAAGAGTCCCTCTCCAGCTCTTCTGGAGCTCCCTTCAGATACTGGAAGGCTGCTCTAAGGTCTCCCTGGAGCCTTTTCCTGCATCACCTGCTTCGCCTTCCTGCTTATTAATATCCAAACCAGCCTGAATAAACGACACCAGTACAAAGCAGGCGTAGGTCTGCCTCTCTGAGAAAGCAGCGAGTGCTCATGCAGTGTCTGCATCGCTTGCCGTCGGTGGGTTTGTTGTTAAGGTAGCTTATCCTCTTAAAACCCCAGTAGAAACCAGCATGGGAGAGGGGCAGGGGCAATGGGGGACCCTGCCTGCCCTGGGATGGTGAGTGCCGCCTGCGGAATTCGGGCAGAGCTCCGCTGGCCTTTCTGCTGGGAATCGTTAGGCTGGCTGTGCAACACAACCCTTCTAAGTGCATTTGGCTGTGGCGCTGAGCCTGTAAACGGTCAGCAATGTTAGCAGGCTTATCGGCTGCCAGAATATGCTCCAGAATAACATGTTATCACGTAAGCTCAAATAGTAATGCTCTGTGCTTGTGCTGGAAATACCCAAGGAGAAGCCCTCAGCTCTCCATGTTGGACAAAGGGTCTTAACACCGCTTTTTGTGTGTCCCCTGGACATGCTGCACACACTCCTTTACATCCCACTTTCGCCTGGGATTGGGAAACCTTTCTCAAACCCTGCCTTTCCCCTGCCACACACAAGGCATTCATTGGCTCCGGTTTTCCCATGAATGGAGGGTTTGGCACCAGCAGCAACCCCATGGCAGGGGGGTTGGAACTTGATGATCTTTGAGGTCCCTTCCAACTCTAACCATTCTAGTGGTGTTTTAGCTTTTTAGCTACATGGAGGCTCCTCTCTGCAAGTTGCTGAAAACCCTGAAGCTGGAAACTCACAGTAGAAAGGAGAGGACAAGTGCTGCCTGAGGCTGGTGTAGCTGGGGGGATTATGTGGGCACAATCTGGGGAAGGGTCTGGTTAATCTGATCTCTTCTCTTCCTAGGATAAAGATAAAGTTTCTCTAACCAAGACTCCAAAGTTGGACCGGAGCGATGGCGGCAAAGAGGTGAAAGAGCGAGCGACCAAACGGAAGTTGCCTTTCACTGTTGGAACAAATGGAGATCAAAAGGACTCGGATACAGGTACAGAAATGATATATTCCATCCTCAAAATGTGGGTGTTGGGGCTGGTGGGGAGCACACAGTATCCAAATATACAGGCAGCCCATACTGAAGTGTTGTATCAGATTTTCTGTATCTTTTAATTGAAGGATGATGTGCACGGGAGGATAACTGCTGTGGTCTGCGTGTACCCGTCTGGAACTGAGCAGATTAAGGCTCTTATTTATGTTCTTAGTAATATATTTAACTGGACCAAGAGGTGACTCTGTGAGGATGCACCCCTTCCTTTGACTGGTGGGCTATTCTCTGTCGCTAACTGGTCCAGTTCATAAACTGCTCCATAGACAAGCAGGGAAGCAGTGCTGGGCCTGTGAGTAAGAACTTGGGAAAAAAGAGTATAAAGCTGAGTACTCTTTAAAAGAAAGCCAACAAGCAGTAAAAAAATGAGCTTGCATGCATCTGCCTCAAGTAAACCTGATATATGTACGTATGTATGTCTGTGTAAATACATATGTGTACCCTTCTAGCCATGTTTTGTTGTTTTGAGCCTTTAAACTTTTACTGCCTGTCTTTGAACAATTGTTTGCAATTGGTGTGTGCGGGGGCATTGTCAAACATGTGTAAAACCGTCTGGAGGTCGTACTGATGGGCCAGAGGTGTGGCTTCGGTGATGGGGCCATCTGAGCCTGTTTGAGTGTTTAGGGTGGCTCTTTGGGGCTGGTGGATGTGGTCCCCAGGACCATAAGGACATAAGGACATGACCTGTTTTCCTGTTTGTGGGACTGCAAGGGTTGCTTTGGTGGTTACAGCGTGGGTGGTCAACCTGTTCTCAAGACACGCCTGGTCTCCAGGAAGCTTTGGTGCTGCTGTGGGTATTTCATCCTGGCTGTGTCATGGTCAGGCAGGTCACTTCTCGTGGCAGAAGAGTGACTGGTACAGGTGGTTCTTGCCCACCATGACCCCGTGTAGCTACAGAGACACTGGATGGGCTGTTGGATTTGTAAAGCAGTTGGGAAGAGCTGTCGCAAAGCTTTGACATGGAGAAAATAATGCTGCTTGGTTGCAAGGGGTTTAGCTTTGGCTTTATGGGCAGAGGTTTGCACAGGTCCCTCCTGTACATTTCTGGGAAATCTGTGTTTGGAAATAGTTCTGGTGAGGTAAGGATCAGTAATAGTGGCAAGAGATAAAATGGTCTAAAAGTTGGGAATATGCTTAAAAACAGTAAAAAAAAATTATTTTCTGTTACTCTCTATTGAGTGTGTGAGGTGGTCTGATGCTGGACATGGTGCGTCAGCCTGTGTGAGCTGTCAGCCAGTCTCCTCTGGTCCAGAAGTCAGGAGGACAGATTTTAAAAGGTCACAAGTGCCACCTGGGTCACGAAACCACCACAGCGGTGGGGGCTGTTTTGCAGGCGAGGACACGTGGTGGCGTGTCCTGAGGCTGGCCTGACATTTCTGTGGATTTCTGTGGGCTGAGTGCTAATTTTCTCAGTTGCTGAACTCCCCGTCCAGAGAGAAGGTTTCAAAACATGAATTCATTTTGTTAAACAACAGCTTGTGCTGATGGCTGTGCAGAGGGCTGAAGTGTCGGGGTTGTGTTCATGGCGTGCATTATAGAATCGTAGAATTGCCTGGGTTGGAAGGGACCTTTAAGATCATCAAGTCCAACCATGGACCAAACGCTGCCAAAACCATCACTAAACCATGTCCCTCAGCACCACGTCTACCCGTCTTTTAAATACCTGCAGGGATGGCGATTCCACCGTTTCCCTGGACATTGCCAAATGAATAAATCAAGGTTTGTGACTGTGGGAGGAAGGGTGGCCCCAGCCATCAGGGAGGAGAAGGGGTTACAGCCCGACACGGATGATCTTCACTCACTCTCCAGGAGGTGGGTGGGGAGTGCTTTGGCACAGATCGTGGTGCTGTAGCGTCCCACTTGAATAAATGTAGAGATGTCAGATTTGGAGGGAGGGTGGCCAGGGCAAGGCAGAGCTGATTAGCCAGAACTGTGGCTGCTGCTTTTTGTCAAGGGTGTTTCTGCCATGTTCAGTAATTGGTTGAGAATTTAAACCCAAACTTGCTCCAGGGCTGTCTGACCCTCGTGACAGCTAAAATGTCATGGTAGGGCTCCACCAGCTCACTCTCCACGTCCCCCAGCAGCAGTCATCTGCCTCTCACAGGGCTCTGGTCTCTCTCTGGCTGTAGAGATGTTAGAAATGTTTCTGCTGGCGGCATCGAGAAGGAAACCAAATTAAAAGGAGAGCAGCAGGGTGTGGAGAGCAGAGTGCTGCTGGGGGGAAGCAGGGGCTGCTGCAGCGCGCAGAAGAGCATCAGTGCAGCCATGAGACACCCTTGTCCATGGCCTTACCCCTCTGCTTTCAGCAGGCGTGTGACCCTACATCTTGGGAGACCTCTTCTGCTTCCTCTTCAGAGCTTGTCCTTCCTGGGGAAGCGGGTGTGCAAGACAGGGGGCTGAGCTGAGGGGCGGCAGCAGCTCAGCTCCCTGCCTGCAAGCAGGATGGCCGGGGACCTGGAGGTGGCCAGGGTGCTCAAAGATGCATTTAAAAACAAACTGAGCTCGAGAAACGCTGGAAAGGTGTAGGCGAATCTCTAGCAACCTATTTGGTGGAGACAGAAGAGAGGAAGTGACTCAGCCGCTGGGGAGGAGATAGCAGCGGGGAGCTGCAGATAAACGCGCGGAGGCAGACTCATACTTAGCAGGAGCCTGTTTCTCTTCTCTGAGGTCTCTTACTTCAGGAACCAGATGCCTGAGATGGGAAAAGGCTTTACTGGCACCTTGCTCCTCTCTTGCACCACCCTGTTGCAACCCTGGGGCGTTTCAAGCCCTTCTCCTCCTTGGCCTGGCTCGAGGCCGGCGTTCGTTTAGCAGGTAGAGACGTGTCTGTAGGTGCCCAGAAGTTGCCCATGTCACACGGGGATGGAGGGGTGCCCTCGAGCCCCCATGTGCAACCAGCGGTTGATGACACACCTCTGGCAGTGCGTGGTGAGCAGGGGTTTGTCACCAGCACAGGGGCTGCCACACAGCCCCCGACACCTCCTCGGGCAGAAACACTGCTTACCCGCATCCCCCAAGGAGGGGGGAGGCTGCTTTTGCTTGTTCTGTTCCTCAGCTTGGGATTTCAGCTCCTGTGAGAAGAGGGATTGCAACATGGGTGTTTTCACCCTGCCAGTTGCGGGGTTGACCTTAGGTGATTTGTGGAAGGCAGTCATGCTTCCCGGGCTGCTACGCACAGGCTGTGGGGTTGTTTGAGGGTAGTTGTGCTGGGGTGTTCCACAGCCGCCTAGAATTCAGCTGTGGGGACGTGGGAGCTGGGACAGCTTTCTTTTGGCTTATACTGGGATATTTTGTCCCCTCTTCAAGCGTTTAAACAGTAACAGGAATCCTCATCCCGATTTGTTGTAGCAGCTCATCTTCCTTACAGCACAGTGTATCTGCTGCATTTTTTTCCCCCAAGTAGCTGTGGTTCAGCTTTGACATACGTACAGTGTACGCGGTACAAGAAAGCGTCTGTGATGGGTTTCCTCACCGTTGAAGGGCAGTGAAGCCCACCCTGGCCGGGTATTTGGCAGCAGCCAGGTGCTGACCCCGTGGTTGCCTGTTGGTCGCCTTCGCATGTTTGGTTGACGTGGTGAGGGCTGTTGGTGTGCCAGCCTGTGCTGGGACAGGCAGTGAGAGCCCACGGGTGTTAGTGCCTCTCTTCGCCTCCTCCATGTGCAAACAGCACATCCCCTCACCGGCAGGTTGGGAACGTTAACTCACATCTCTCCCATGCTCACACCACCAGTGCCTCCCCTCGCCAGGATGGCTCTTCCAGTGGCACCCAGTTGTTCCCACAGGAGGTGTGTGTTTGGGGGCAGAGGTCTGCCCCGGTCCTTGGCTCACAGAGCCGGGTATCTCACCTGCCTTTCCTTTAAGCCTGTTCTTACAACCCACTCCTTGAGTTGGGTTAGGAGCGAGCGCTGCTGGCAGAGCGCTGATGTGTTCAGAAAGCGAGCAAGTAAGCGATTTCCTTCTGGATGTGTTTTTCTTTGCAGCAGGCTGCCTCCAGCACAGCGTGCCTTTGCTGCGCCCTGACCCCTACCAAGCGCTCCCAGTTTGTTCCCATACGGAGACGGGCTCAGCGTGGGCTGCGGGAGGTGCTGCTGGCCAGCACTGTTTAGAGCGTATGGTTTGGGTACAGTAGGTTCAGTGCTAAATCTTTTAAAATTATCTCCTTCAAAATGGTTTCTAGAGCAACAATTCTGGCTCTCGGGTTCCTCAGAGTTAACCAAATAAACTATCTTTAGGAAAAAAAATAAATTGCGTAAAGCTGTGAGCCTCCAGACTGTGCATGTTACAGATCCAGCACCGTGGGAGCAGCATCTCTCTGCCTGAGACTTCTCCTTCCTTCTCCTTTCACTCGTGCAGCATCTCCCCACATCCACAGACGCTGCCGAGAGCCTACGTGCTGCCTGGCAGCTGCCGAACGAGTAAAGCCAGCTTTTTTTCCCCAGCAATTTCAGCAGCTTGTGAGCCTTCGTGCAGCTCATCGTCCGTGTGCTGTGCTGGAAGGAGGTTAGGCATTTAAAAAAGAAGAAATACTAGAAAATCATAGTATTAAGAAGCATGTGGAGGAGTGTCCCGTGGGGGGAAAGGGACAGTCCTGCTGGGAAGGCACGTTTGGGGATGGGTGGGGAGAGGAGGGCAGGGTTGGTTGGCATGGGGCGCAGCGGCTGAGCCACGGTGACTCAACAGCACTGGCTCCAGCATGGGGCGGGCGCTCCCCGCTGCCCCCCAGACCCATTTGCTACTGCCCCGTGTCCTGCACACCAGACCTGGTAATGCTGCTCCAAGGTCAGCTGTGAAACTCAGGGTCCAGAGTGTGAAATTCAATATATCCACTTACACCGCAGGCAGTTTCTTTAGTTGGATGTTGGGGTGTCACTCAAGTCCCTTGGCTTGGGGTAGAGCTGTGGTTTCCAGGCCTTTAGTCGTCACTGGGGAGAGTTAGGACTTAATGCAAATCTCCAAGCTCTGTGAGTTGATTTTGACCTCTGGGAGCTGGAAAGGCCTGAGCAAGGGTGGGAGAAACCTGCGGGTCCACAGCAGCGCTGGGTGCCCCGTTGCCTGCCTGGGTGCCGATGGTCTGTCTCCTCTGAGGATTTGCTTGGGAGAAGTGAGGAATACACTGGAGTTTGTTTTGCTTGTGCAGGGTTGCTTTTGGTCTTTTGTGCCTCTGCTGTTCCTTGAGCTCTTGTGAAATCTCGAGGACTTGGTTTTGGTGGCAAAATCAGTGCGTGTAGAAGAGCAGCTCAGTTTTGTCCAGATCATGCCCAGACCCTGCCATTGCTAAATAATTCCCAGGCTTAAATAAATGTACTCTTAAAAACAGAGGCCCTGGAGCAATCCCGTGCTCCTGCTTCCTGCCATGTCCATGTAGAGCTGGCACAGTATCTGCTGCTCTTGATCGATGAGAACTGCAACTAGGTTGCCCACCTCGGCAGCTTTAGACCACAGCCAAATGTCTCTCTTATGGGAGGTTCCCCAAACACCAGAGAAATCCTAATTTTGAAATGTTTTGTCGTGGAGACTTGTGTGTCTCTGGCAGCTCTTGAGTCGAGTGCTTTGCAAATCAGCCCTCCTGACAGCCTCCCCGAGGAGGGACAAGCAGGAGGTGCTCACGTGCATCTGGAAGTGCTGCAGAAGGGGGTCTTTGGTGGGTTGGATGCCATTTAAACCCGGCGGGTGGTAAGCTGAAAGCTGGAGCCCTAAGGTCCAGCAGTGATGACGAGCTGCCTCCTTCCTCCTCCATCAGCCCGACCGTGGCTTGTGGCTGAGCAGAAGCCAGGTCCTCCCCTGGCAGCACTGCCTCTGACCCCAGCGCCACCGCTTCCAGTCCCTGGCCGGGGTGGGAAGGATGTTTGGTGTGTGGTTTAGCAGCGTTGTGGCTTCATGTCATGGGATTTCTCAGCATCGCTGGATATTTTTGTTGTTGTTGTTGTTGCTGCAGTTGTTTGAGATGAACCAAATGTCACGGCAGGCTGTGCTGCCAATGGTGGCGCAGGCGGTGGTGGCAATGCCAATGCCATGAGCGCCAGGGACCGTGGACGTGGGGAACAGAGGAGGAAGAGGAGGCTTCTCTTCTGGAGATGAAGAGCAGCAGGCTTCCTGTGCTGACAGAAATAACAACAGCATCATCGGCATCTGTTGTGGCCTCGTGGCCTGTGATGGTCATCTCAGCTCGGGGGTGGCGGGGAGAGTGGCTGGAGCCTGGATGGGGAGGAAAACTGGAAAACATGGCCCGAGAACCTGGCAGGTCCCGCAGCTGAAATGTGAAAGTCTTTAAGCTGTTTCTGTCTCTTGATTTAAAAAAAGAAATAAAAGCAACGCCGTGCTTTTGAGTTCTTGAATAATGAAGCAGGTGTAAGTTGGGAATAAGAAGCTGGTGGAACTACTCCATGTCCCCAGCCCTCCTGCATCCCCAGCCCTCTCTTGCCACCCCTCCCAACAGCCCATCACCCTCCACCAGTATTTGGAGGGGGTGCTGGTGACCCCCTGGCCACAGGCTGGCACTGCCACAGGGCTAGGGCGATGTCCATGTCCAGCTCCTCTCTGACCTGGGATGTCTGGCAGCTTCCTTGCCCTCAACCTGAGGTCCCTTCCCAAGCAGGCAGCAGGTTTCTGAGGTTGTGTGTTGCAGTCCCCACCGTTTATTTAGACCCCGTGATATATTTATTTAACAAGCAGCTGTACCCCCACAGCAGCTACTGCTGAGGGTGCTGTGGGTGCCCCTGCCGCTCTGCAGAGCACCTGAGGGCCCACCCCAAGACTCCACCATGGCACAGGAGGGGTGTGCTTTTTGGGGAAGAAGGGAGAGACAAAACCCCAGCCAGCCCTCTGCGCTGGTCCATCCACACCAACCTTTCCCTGGCTGTGGAGGGCCGTCTGGGTGCCCAGGGGCCTGGGGAGATGCCATCTGCAGACCAAGGTTAGCATGAGTACGGTCAGCAGGACCTGGCCTCAGAGCTTCAAACCTCCCCTGCTTTTCAACCCTCCTTCGTGCTAATCCCTCGAGTATATTATGTGACGCTAATTACTAGGTTAGAAAAGGCTTGATGAATCAGATGACCTAAACCGTTGTCCTCTCCTGGAGCCGGCTCTTGGGTTGCCTAATGCCTGCGAGTGTTTGGAGCAACATTGCATGGGAACGGGCTCGTTAGTCACAAGTTGGGAGGCTGGCGAGGGAATCCGTGAGAAGCAAATTGCTGGCTTATTAAAAAATGCATCTGCGTCCGAAACTGCTATTTGTGCGCGATTTCTGTGGCTGGCTCCGGTCTGATGTGTGCAGCTGGGGGACTCTGTGCTGCATTGGGTCTTTCTTTGGTTGTATAATTTCAGCCCTTTTACTAAAATAGTCAAGAAACTGTTCTCACCTAGCAACCAGGGAGAGAGTGAATGTCAGAGCTTCTCCGTTTCTAGCTGGGCTCCATAATGCCGGTACAGTGTGGATAGACTGGCAAACACCAGCCTTCAGATCACCCTTAGAAACTCCCCGTGTGCATCAGCCATCTGGGAAGTGCTGTGCGGAAAAGCAGGTCGTTTTATGACAGGAGCTGCCATAAATCTCCCTCCTCCCCCCGCATCACCTCCTTAACATGCAGAGTGAGAGGTTGCAGTGTGCTGTGTCTCTGTGAACCAAAAATCTATCAATGATGGCTTTTTCCTTAATACAAGAGCTTTTATCAGGGCTGTCTGCAGAGTGTCCTGCCCCCAGCTCCCAGGAGGGGAGAGCTGGCCGGGCGGCTGTGCGGAGCCTTCCTCCCCCGTCCTCCCTCCTCCGGCTCTTTCTGTTTCGTGGGAAATGAAAGGTTTGGACCTGAAAATTGGTCTCTCCTGGAATTGTTCGCGTTTAACATGGAGATTGCTGTTTCTGATAGAAGCCTCTTGGTTCCTTCTCAGCAGTTTGTTACCCAGTGGCCACTCTGGTGAGAAGATGCATTTACACATTTCTGCACGACCGTGTTGTCTGTCCTACAAGTCTGGGGAGAAGTGATCCAAACCCAGTGTTTGGATCTCAACCTATTACACAGCAGTAAGCCTTCCTAGATGAATTATGCTTTTAAAAATAATGCAACCACTGGGTCAGGGCCTGCAGATCCCGTGTCCACAGGGAGCCAGGATGAACGGTGAGGAGTGTGGGCTCAGTGACCTGACCTGATTATAAGTGGGGTTGTTCCCTCCCGCCAGCATTGCTCCTCCACTCCTGACTGTTGAAGCCGATGTCTCCACCATCCTTCGAGCATAGCTGTGCAGGATGAGTCTCTCTCTGGACCCTCTCCATCCTTCAGATTAGGAAGCAGCACACTGCTGTACGGGAGTGGCTCAGGCTGCCTTCCGTGCTGTTCTGCCGAAGCAGACCCTGCTACAGCTTTTCCTGAGTTTCCTTTTTGGCATCCGCTTTCATTTGGCTGATTAACCAGACATCATCTCCCATCTCTGCCCCCCAGTCTGTTTGTGCTGCAGGCTCTGCAGCACATCCATGGGCTCCTGGTGCAAAACCTGCCTCCTGCGCTGGCCTTCAGGTCCAGCTCTCCAGCCTGAGTGCCATGTTCTTCTGCTTTATGGTGGTCCCCGTGCAGTCGTGCCAGCCCTGTTTGCCCTTCTCCCTGTGCTCCTCAGCCTCACATTTGCCTGGCTCCTGTCTTGCTCCCCTGCTGCCCTCTCTCGTTTATCTGCCCATGCTGTGGTGCTGCTTCCCATCTCACGCCACTGCTGCCCTGAACCTGCTGCTGCTCTCCTCCCCATGCCCCTGCAGCAATGCCACCTCAAATCCTTCCCCTTGGCACCGTCCCACGTTGCTTGTCTTTAAATTCTGGGGTGCCCACGGAGCTTTGGGATGTGGCTGTAACCATGCTGCTATAAACCTTTTAGCTCGTGATCTTCAGTGTCTTCAGCACATGTTGGTCCACACCTGCAGATGCCCTGCAAGCATGTGTGAGCATCCACATGCCAGGGCTCCGGGCTGCCCGCGCTCAGGTTAAACCTGATTTTCCCCTGCTTTGAGCCGACATGCTCCGAAACGTTTTATGCCCTACAACTCCTGCAGTAAAAATGAGTCACTCTTACGCATGCAAGGCTGTGGATGGGGAAAGCAGAGGCTTGTGCGGTCTCTCGGGGGTGCAATGCAGTCTCTATTGCTGTCTGTGCCGTTCTAATTTATTCTTATTGATCTTTTGTTTGTGTGCTTGCTCGGCAAATAAACTGTTGAAAATCCCGACTCATTGGCGAGCCAACAGCCAGCTTCTCCGTGCAGCGCTGAGACGTTCAGCGTGAGCTGCTTATTTGGGAATGGTATTTTTCCTCAGGGTACCACCTTATATGCGTGTGTTGTCATGTCGGAGCAGTTTAAACAGATGCTTTTTGCATTACAGGGTACGACGCACTCGTGGGGAGCGAGAAGCTGTGCTGCTCAGCTGCAGCTCTGGGCTGGAGCTCCCATCCCCGCAACCTGCCAGCGTCTCACACTGCGTGTTTGAGAAATCTCTGAAGGATTTTTCCATCGCTTCCCTTTTCTCTTTTCTTCTCTATCCCATTCTGGCCAGGACCAGGGGTTCAACCTGCACAGTGGTGCTTTGCACCCAGAGCCAGCCCAACAGTGAGCACTAAAAGCCTCCATGCGAAGCATACCCTAGGACCTCGGTGGAGCTGCCGATGGGCTTCCAGCGGCCCCGCATTTGTGTTTCTCATTGCAGCAGCTTGAGTGCTGCACCACCCAGGGTCTCGTTTGGACACGAGAACCACCTATGGGCTAATGCTTAGCCCCATTTGTCCCAGGGACCCGCTCCTGTTCCGTTTTTCGGAACCTCTTCGGGTTTAGTGCAGTGAAAGGAAGGAGCAGCAGTTCCCTGGCTGCGTTTGGCAGCCGCAGCTCTGCTCAGATCCTGCTTTTCCCCTTTAAGCCCGTGCACGCGGTTCCTGCTGGCGTCAGCGTGAGGGAAGAGCCGAGCAGGATCCCCGAATTAAACCACGGCAGCGCCAGGCTGGAGCTTTGCTCTGTAGGTTTGCAGGAGGCTGAAGGAAGCAGCAAACGAGCTGCTTTAAAAATAGCTAAATGGAGGTGTGGCTCATCCCCGGGCGGGCGCACGGCTCCACGCTGGGTGGCTTTGCTTGTCCTTCCCACCGGGATCTGTGTCTGCGTGGTCCAGACACCGGCCCCAGTGATGGGCAGAGAGATCACCATGGCAGGGGGGCTCCTTGCCTGCACACCCTCTCGTCCCTCTTGGGTTTTGTGCTTCCCTGGAGGGCCTGGCGTGCGTAGAGCTTTGGCAAAGGAGTTTCAGTGTAAAATAACCTTTGTTCCTGTTTGCTGAGGTATTTACCCACAGTGAGCATTTCTCTTAATTTAGCTCCGTGTTGCTGCGAGGTGTTACAGAAAAGCATTTAATTAGAGGCGAAGGAGCAGCCTGCAGGAGCCGGCGGCACTTGAAGCTGTCGAGCGGAGGAGATCTTTGTGCTGATGCCCCTTTTAAATCAGGATTCTCGGTAAAAGTCTTCCAGGTTGAAATGAAATGCGTTTGCAGCTCTGTTCGCCCAGGACTGGCCACTGCCGGGGAAGCCAGCCCTGAGCCTTTGGGCCACGTTGCTCGCCCAAGGCCAAGCAGGACCCTGCCCAGAGCTTTTGCTGAGGATGAGGATGGGAAGCAGAGCTGCCGGCGGCACAGCACGTCCCCGCTGGGAGCAGCTCCTTCTCCATCCTTCCCGCTCACGTTTCAGACCCTCCCGCAGGCTTCCTTCTGCCTGGGTGTCATGCCCCGCAGGCTGCTGGTGCTGGGAGCCATCGGACGCCGGGCAGAGCCCAGCCTGGCCTCGCTCCTTATGCCACCAGCGCAGGAGGGGCAGCCAGCGACCTGCTTCCCTCCGAACGCCGACAGGAGTGGGGTTAACCTCTGTGCTGCGGCAGCCGAGCCTCTGACTGCCACGGGGATGGTTTCTCTACTGCCTTCCCCTTGGGGGGAACGGGTGGGCAAAGCCCTGGCATCAAAGGGGGAAATCCCTCATTTCTGGGCAGAAGGTGGCACTGAGGAGTGTGGGATTAGATGCCATCCTCCACCAGCAAGGGACCTGTGCGGAGCCAGGCGATGCTGCTTTCCCAGTGGGAAGGCACGCGTGAGCCCAAGTCCTTGGCTGCCTCCTCCAGCCCTCGCTGCCTCACCACCGCGAGTGAGAACGCGGCGGTCGCTCTCCAATTTATTTTTATCTTGTTGATCACATGCTTTTTAATGTTAAATGTTCTGTGGAGGAGGAAATTTCTGCAACTACAGAATTAATAGGAGTTTAGGGGGTTTCGGCTGAACTTGGTAATCAATTCTTGCAAATCAGGGGCTCACGCTGACAACCTGCTGCAGCCGAGTCATATTAATGAAAATGTTCCCATTCTAATTGTGGCTCACACGTAGGGACAGTGCAGCCCTCTGCCACACACCACCCGGGTGGCACAGCTGGGGTGTCAGCTAGTGTCACCCCCTCTTTATGGCACAGCTGGATGTGGCCAGGAGCTGCCTGCTGAGCTGAGCTGTGGGGAGAAGCCAGGTCTTTACCTACCACCTGCCTGCACAGGATTTAACCGCGGCTCCGGAGCCTCACAAGGAGCAGGGAAGCACTGTGTGTGTGGATCAGGTGTCCCTGGGCTCGGGGCGAGCATGCCTGGTGGGACACGCTGCTCAATGCCATGGCTCCTGGAACTGCCTGGGCTAAATTGTTTTCTTACCGTAAGCACATTGAGTTTAATTTTATTTTAAGCCATTAAAAAACTATCCACTTTCCTGTGATCTGATTTCATCTCCTAGCTTTGTTACGGCTGCCAGGATGACCGAGATGTAGCTTCAGAGAATTAGACCAAGGTTTTTCTTCAATGCACAGACTGTTTCCAGGGCTTGTATTTGGAGAGGGGTGGCTGGTACTGTCTGGTGGGAGAGGTTCCCTGGTATGGAGTTGTTATTTCTTGGATGTACGGGATCCCAGGTGCAAGGGGTGGATGGAAATCCTCGGCTCTGGATGAGACCTTTGCAGTGGGAGGGCACCAGAGTATGGCACAGGGAAGAGGTTTTTGGGGCTGTCTGCTTGAGGGAGTATGGGAGATAGGAGCGGCAGGAATTGATGGAGCAGCAGAGATGTCCCCACACGCTGCTGCCCTCATCTGCTGGAGACTTTTACTCCACTGGCAGTTTGGTGAATGAAGGAGGAAACGTGTGCTTCAGCACAAAGTCCAGTGACTGAGATTAAACCCGTCCATTGGCAGTTTCACCTGACCTGCTGGACTTTGTGCAGAGGCAGAGCAGGCTCTGTCCTGCTGGTGGCCGCACGCCAGTGACTCCCATTGAATTTGATATAATGACAAGTAGGACTGGATGAGCAGAGCTGGGTTAGAGCTGACAGCTTGCGGGGTTTGCCTTTCCCTGGGCTGCTGGCCCCTGCCCTGGCACAGGGGTGCTGGTAGGGGAGGAGATGGATGCATTTAGTCCTTTAGTCCATTAAGCTCACGTTTATGTGATCAGTTGCTGGACCTCTACATCTCCCCCAACACTTTTGACTCCCAGTTTCAGGGTGCTGGGGTCTGGGTCTGGTTAATGGTGGGGTTTCCCCTCCCTGGCTGCTGGGAGTTGAAGCCCTGTTTCTCAGAGGGTGATGCCAGACATTTGCTTGTTTGCAGACCTCCTTGTATCGTCCCTCTGATACTTTCTGGGATTCTCAAAACATCTTCAGCAAAATAATCAGCATATCTAGAGTCAAACATTGGGGTGGGAGAGCCCTTGCCTGTGCTCCCTTGCTGGAAGGCTTGGCGTGCAGTATCAGCAGGGTAGTCAGCCCTGATGGAAGTACTCAAGGTCACAGCATTCCTTTTCGGTGGGAGCAGGTTCTTCCAGCCGTGCTGTGATAAATAACCCCCTCGATTCCTCTGTCTCTTTGGCAGCATCCTGGTGAGCACCAGCTCCTGCCGAGGCTGAGCCTGGCAGGACCCAGCGGCTGGTGGCTGGTTGTGCGAGACAGAACCTCTTCTCATTAACAGTATTTTTACTTTGCTCTTCAAAGTCATGGGCAGGATTTGCTCCCTTGCAAAGTGAGTGTGGTCAGTTTGAGGGCGGAGCTTCTGCTGATGCAGGAGGTTTCAAACAGCTCACCCCTGCACGGTGCTTGCATTATTTTGGGGGTGCAGCCGGGGGTTTCACTGCTGGAGTTTCTCCAGCCTTGGTTTGACCTGGCATTTGAGCATCAGACATGAGGGCAGGAGCCACTCACCTGCGTGGGGTAACTTCTGTAGGTGTGGTTACTCAGTGTGTCTTTCCTGGCCCTCTGCACCCAGAACGAGCCCTGCAATTAGCTTGGTTATAAACAAAACTATCAGTGCTTAGAAATAGGCGTGAGCAAAGTTGGATTTTCCACTCACATGTCCCGTATCTTCCTTATGCTTCTTTGTGGGTTGAGGACAGTTGCCGGGTAGGAGGGCTGCAGCTTGGCTGCTGGCAAGGAGCTGCCGTGCTGCTCTGCAGATACATATTCTGTCTCTCCTGCTTGGCTGGCTCCTTGAAAGGAAACTTAATTTTTGTCTCCTGAACTGGCACCTTGAAACTTCCTTCGCCAAACGCGTCCCCGCAGTGGGGCTCTGGCGTGGCTGCAGCTCTGCAGAGCACACAGCAGGATTTGGGCTTCCTCTGGGCATCATGGACCAGCAAACAAACCAGAAGCACAGAGGAAGGGGCTACTGACTTTCCTCACACAGGAAAAGCTCAATACTTGCATAAAGGAAACTGGAAAAATCACAGAATGATATGAGGTTGGAAGGGACCTCTGGAGATCGTCTGGTCCAACCCCCTGCCAGAGCAGGTTCCAGCCAGAGCAGGTTGCACAGGAACGTGTCTAGGTGGGTTTGGGATGTCTCCAGAGATGGAGACTCCACCACCTCTGTGGGCAGCCTGGTCCAGGGCTTTGTCACCCTCAAAGTAAAGAAATTCCTCCTCATGTTTAGATGGAACTTCTTATGTTGGTGTCCATTACCTCTTGTCCTGTCAACTGGGCACCACTGAAAAAAGACTGGCCCCGTCCTCTTGACACCCACCACCACCCAAGTGTTTATAGGTGTTGATCACATCCCCCCTCAGTCTTCTCTTCTCCAGACTAAAACCACCCAAGTCTTTCAGCCTTTCAAATGTTTAAGAAAGCACACCTGCAGCAAACACTGGCTTCAGAGGCAACTGCACAGTCCCTCGACAGGAGTTGCCTTTGAAGCTGGATGATTTAGGAGACCCAAGTGTCAGGCTGGGCTTTGAAGGATGACAAACTGGGCACAGGGATTTTTTCTCCCCTTGTATTTGTTTGGGGGGGGTTTAGAGGGGTGCAGGAATGGATGTGGCTAAGCAGGCATTGAGCTGACCACACGTGGGTGCTCTGCACTGGGCTGGGAGCAGTTTCTTCAGGAGGAGAGGGCCAACCCAGTGGCACCAACCACTGTCTCTGTGGGGGCTCCATCAGTGCTGATGATTTGGCTGCAGAGTCCTTGGTTTGATGATGATGAGGGGGTGAGATGGCAACGTTTCTGAGCTGTCAGCCTGTGTCTCGTTAGCACTCTTTGTGGATGCTTTTAGATGCCTCCAGTTCAGTCCATGCTGTGGTGGTGTGAGGCTGTGTAGGCTCCTCGGAGCACCATGCATGAAGTGGAGGCTTCTAGAAGCAAGATGGAAAGTGCAGACCCCTCCAAGGACCTGCTCGCTCCCTCTTGTGCTGCTGTTTGATGGTGGTGGGAGAACTGGTAGCAGCCTGAGACGCCATTGGAGGAGCTGGTGGGCAACAGGAATGATGCATGTCCCAGCTGCAAACCACGGTGGTGTGAGCCTGGGCAGCTGCCCCAGGTCCCAGCAATCCCACCATATGGATGCATCCCTCACCGCAGGCTTTTTTGTGAGATATGGAAGGGGAATTAGAGAGATGTTAGCACTTTACGCACAAACTAACATGGTTTTCAGTTACAGCGACATTCACGGCTTATGTTTTTGTGTCTTCTTGCACCACAGAAAAGCAGGGTCCAGAGAGGAAGAGAATTAAAAAGGAGCCTGCCACCAGAAAGCCTGGCTTGCTCTTCGGAATGGGCCTTTCGGGGATCCGGGCAGGATACCCGCTCTCCGAACGCCAGCAAGTCGCTCTCCTTATGCAGATGACAGCAGAAGAGTCTGCAAACAGCCCAGGTGAGATCCAGAGGGAGAGGCTTGCCAGTACCTGGGCTTCTTGGTGCCTGGCCACAGAGTCACCAGGCAGGTCAGGCAGCTCCTCGCTGGCAGCAGGGATGAGCTGCCACTCCTGCCATGGTGCCAGGGGTGTGATACACTGCTCCATGAGGTCTTCCTGCTCCCAGTAGCAGGAGATGTCCCACAGGCTGAACCCAGGCTCCACAGAGGCTGCCTTGGCCACCTAACCAGAGCTTTGGTTCTGTGGGAGTCTCTTCCACGTCAGAGCGTCACATTTTCCACTGGTGTTTCAGGCTAGCTCAGGAAAGGAGCACTGTGAATAAAGTTAAAATACCATCCTCTGTGGGTTTTTTAATGTTTCTTCTTGTGGAGAGGAGCAGGACATGTAACCAGTGCGACTGTAACTTGAGATGCAGAGCAGCTGGAATGTGTTTACCACGGATTTTGTATTTTAGTAATTTTTATCTGTTGCATACATGACCCCCACGGGGCTGTTAGAGGCTCTGTGCTATCTGTGTGCGCACATCTGCATCCTACACACAAACACTGGAGCTTTTAGCCACGTGTTTTGTTGTTCTTAACACCAATTTGGCTGCTTATGTTGCTGTTACTAGGTGGGGGGAAAAAAAAAAAGGTGAAAAGCTGTGTAGTCTTCAGAGCATTCAGCCTTTCTCCCAGGAAATGTGCAGTCTCCTCCCAAGGCTGTCAGACCTCACATGTACTTGGTAAAAGGCCACTTCCCTTAGGAAATGAGCTTTTAGGGTAAGGAGCTTCATTGTGTGCTCCTAAATCATGGGATTGCCTACAGTCTTTGCAGGGACTGCAGTTCTCTCCAGTGGGCTTTGGCAGCCTGCAATTAATATCTGCATTATACACACACAGGCTTTCCTCTGTCTTCACATCGACTTGAGAGGTTCTGTTGCCTCTCCCTGCCTTGTGGTGAGCGTTTTTGGGGAGAGGCGAGATGAAACGTGTTGCAAGAGCTCCCTCTAAGGGTTTAGGGCTTCCTTCGAATTGCGGGTCTTGACTCTTGTTTCTCTCCTCCACGCAGTTGACACAACACCAAAGCATCCCTCTCAGTCTACAGTTTGTCAGAAGGGAACTCCTAACTCTGCCTCCAAAACCAAAGATAAAGTAAATAAGAGAAACGAGCGAGGAGAGACTCGGCTGCATCGAGCTGCCATCCGAGGAGATGCCCGGCGCATCAAGGAGCTCATTATCGAGGGTGCAGATGTCAATGTGAAAGACTTTGCAGGTAACCAGCCCGGTGGGAGTCCTGGCAGGGCAGCCCGTGGGGCTGAACCTTTTCCCACATGGTTGCAGGTTCCACCTCTGAGAATGGCTCTTACCAAAGAAATTAGTTTCTTTATAACCTGGGTTTGCTACTTGTGAAGAGGATTAGCCAAAAATAATGATTTTGCCCTTTAGGGAGGAAGATGTCTTGCTGTCCTTTTTTTAAAAATCTCACAAACTACTACAGATTTGTCAGAATAATAAAACCCTGAAAAGCATCAGTTCCCTGTTGGAGTTTGGCAGTTAAATTTCCAGGCTGTCCTGTTTGCCCTGAACTTGCTCTCTCTTGGGGCGGTGATGCTGGGCTGGGCTTGATCCTTAGCTATCCCTGGGGCTGCCGTGGCTCCACACTCTGAAACGGATCACAGGCACCCTCTGGTCCTGTTCCCTTTTGTCCTTCCATATGGGTGCTGTGTTGGAAGTCTGGAGGGGAATTTGCAAAGGGGGGCGAGCTGATTTAGTTCTTGTTTTTACTTAAAATATGATGTGCACAAAAATACTGGCAAGAATGGGTTTGTAGAATCATTGCTTCTGAATTGAATGGCTGATGCCTACAGCGTTCTGGGGTTTTCTTTGAATCATAAAATCATGGAATGGTTAGAGTTGGAAGGGACCTTAAAGATCATCCAGTTCCAACCCCCCTGCCCTGCGCAGGGACACCTCCCACCAGAGCAGGTTGCTCCAAGCCCCATCCAGCCTGGCCTTGAACGTTTCCAGCAATGTGGCTGAGGAGTGGCACCACCTCCTCCTCCTCCTCAGCAGCACTGCCAAGCTCCTGCTTCTGGTGGTGGGAATGGGGAAAGGAGGCTGGGTGAGGGGCTGTGGCCGTGGCAGAGCCTGGGATGGGCTGCGGTGGGGAAAGGGGCTGAATTAGCATGAGGCAGCCTTTCTCCCGGCACGTCCGAGGGCTTGACTTTGCTCTTCACTGTTCTCTTCACACGATTTTGGGGCTATAAATAGATAGGCGCGCTCCTCCGCCTGTGTGATTAATATCAGCACCAGCCTGAACTATCAGCTGTGATTAATTTTGGTCACAGGTGCCCCTTTTCAATGCTCCCAGTGAAGGTAACAGCATGAGCTCCCACGGCACTATCAGCAAAATACCGGAGGAGCCACGCACATTCGCTGGGAAACTTCAAAACAGTTTCTGCTTAAAAATAGTCTGTTTGAACATGATAAAATATTTCATTCTGTGCTCTTCGGAGGTTTGTTTGAGAACTAGAGCCGCTGTTACTGCGGAGACCCGCTGTTTGGTTTCTCCCCAAGCCGGGGGCCTGTTGTGCAGCGGAATGGCCGCTTGCTTGGGAGAACACACAGAAAATATTTATGAGGGCTGCGTGGGGGATGTTGCAGGGCGATGTCTGCAGTTCAGAGCTCAGCCCTGATCTGGGCGGCAGCCTTTCCCTTATAGAGGAGTTGGAAGAGGAAGAAATTTGAGACCTGACTTTCCTGCAGCATCAGCAATTCTCTTAAATTTCTACATAAAACTTTGCCTTTCCATTTCCCGGGGCTGTGTCCATTCTGGCAGATGATCTGTCTGTGGCACGTTGTGTGACCAGAGGGAAGAGTGGGATTGATTTAACTACCGCCTGGTTAGAGAAGCAAGGCAGAGCTGCAGGTTTCTTCCTGCTGTGCCAGGGAAAGCTGGGCCAACAGGACCGTATTCTGGGCCATCAGAGCCACACGCAGAGTCCCTTGACAAACTGGTATCTTCAAATGGGGGTTGATTTTCACTTTCCAGCTCCTCCACGAGGGTGATGTCCATGTTCTGAGTGTCCCTTTGCTTGCAGGCTGGACGGCGTTGCATGAGGCATGCAACCGGGGTTACTACGACGTCGCAAAGCAGCTGCTGGCTGCCGGCGCCGAAGTCAACACGAAGGGGTTGGATGACGACACCCCGCTGCACGATGCAGCCAATAACGGGCACTTCAAGGTTGGTTTTTGCTGGATTTCATACCTGTTGTTTTTAGTGACTTTATTTTCTCCTTGTGCTTCAAGCACCAGACTGTGCAAAGGCAGAGACTGTGGTTATTTCGTTGTCATGTGCTGCTGATGGCCGTGGAGCAGGCAAGAATTTTCTTGCCTGAGTATTTTACTCAGTGTTCCCCTTTGCAGAGGGATAGTTCATTCTTCTGGAGGCAGTGGGAAGGAGCATGGATTTCTGTCTTGTTATTCTCCCTTTTACCCTGTCCAAGTTGGTTTGTGTTGCTGTTTTTCGTCTCCTTTCTTATCAATGACTGTTAGTACCATAAGGCACGTCCCAAGGACAGGCCGCTTTCTGGCTTGAGGACATCCCTCTTTCAGCTGTATGTGAAAGTCGTATGAAAAGCCTGGAATCAGAACATCCTTCAAGTCTCCTTTTCTGTTTTCAGGTGGTGAAATTGTTGTTACATTATGGAGGGAATCCTCATCAAAGCAACAGGAAGGGCGAGACACCTTTAAAAGTAGCTAATTCTCCCACCATGGTGAATCTGCTCCTGGGAAAGACCACGTACCCCTCTAGCGAAGAGAGCTCGACAGGTGAGATTGACCTTTACGTGAACGCGGGAGTGATGTTCGTGGCCTGCAGCTGTCTGTTAATACAGAGACGTTAAGAGGACAGTGAAGTTAGACTCTTGTCAGAATACCTGCACGCTGCTGCCACGGTCAGGAGCCCGTCTGTAGCTGTAACCCAAATTCAGACAACATAACTGCCAGCCTTTAGCTCCGGGAGCTCTAGCTGTTTGCCCTGGAAGCCTACGTTGAGATCACTTGCCTGGTACAATCGAGATGTAGGATTGGAAGCCAATTGCAGGTAAATGGCTGTCTTACCTTTGAAGTGTGGGTAATGTTCCAGCTTCTGCCTGGAGAGGAGGAGGTTTGGGTGCAGGTGTTGTATTCCTGTCCCTCCCTGGTGACAGGGTGCAGTGTTCGGGGATGTTTCAGGTTGTCTCCCGGGCTGTCCCTCAGCAGAGCACCCTGCTAGAGCTTGTCCCATTGCAGTTGTGCCAGGTGGGAAACACTGTGGGTTTTAATTAATACTAATTAGAGTTCCAGTCATATGGGGAGTCTCGACCTATGCTGTGTGCAGTCATAACCCTGTTAAAAAGTTCTTTGGATAAAACTCTGGGTGTTGTTTTGAGGAGCACCCCATGCAGGTTGGAGGCTGGATGGCTGTTCCTTTCTAAAAGATCTCCCAGCCCAGCATCTCGAGCTTTCGGCTGCAGATTCAGCACAGGCTGGGTGAGGCAAAAGGGCGGCAGGGCCGTTGGCAGGGGATCCCTCCTACAGCAGACCCATGATGTTCCCTCCCTGAAGCCCCTCACAGCCCTTTAAAGCATTGTTCTTCTTTCTCCACAGAGACCTCAGAAGAGGAGGATGCCCCTTCCTTCGCTCCCTCCAGCTCTGTTGATGGCAATAACACAGACTCAGAGTTTGAGAAGGGTTTGAAGCACAAGCCCAAGGCCCAGGAGCCCCCCAAAACCATCACCCCGGTGAAGGATGAGTATGAATTTGATGAGGACGATGAGCAGGACCGGGTCCCGCCAGTCGATGACAAACATTTGCTGAAAAAGGATTACAGAAAAGAGACTAAAGCAAACAGTTTCATTTCCATACCCAAAATGGAAGTGAAAACTTATACTAAAAATAACACAATTACACCAAAGAAAGCTGCCCACCGCATCCTGTCGGACAGCTCGGATGAGGAGGAGACCAGCGTTGCTGTGGGGACGGGGGAGAAGCTGCGACTTTCGACCCACTCGATATTGCCCAGCAGCAAGATTCGGGAGCCTGCCAGCACAAAGGCACAGAAGGAGAAAAGCAAAGTAAAAAAGAAGCGGAAGAAGGAGACAAAAAACAAAGAGGTTCGGTTTGGCAAAAAAAATGACAAATTTTGTTCCTCTGAATCAGAGAGTGAAAACGTGGAGAGTGAGGAGGATGATAGAGACTCTCTTCAGAGCTCTAGCTGTGTAAAGGACTCAAGGCTAGTGCTAAAGGAATCCTCCTTGTTTAACTCTCTGTCTGCCTCATCGACCTCTTCTCATGGGAGTTTAGCATCCCAGAAACATAATCCCAATCTTACAGAACAGCACTCCAAGCACTGGAGGACGGACAATTGGAAAACCATATCTTCTCCAGCTTGGTCAGATGTCAGTTCCTTATCGGACTCCACCAGGACGAGACTGACGAGCGAGTCAGACTACTCGTCCGAGGACTCGAGCTTAGAGTCGCTAAAGCCAGTCAGGAAGAAACCAGAGCACAAAAAGAAAAACACCCCACACAACACTGTTTCTGAGAAAAAGAATTCATTCCATAGCAATGTGGATGGAGCAATTCCAAAGCTGGACAAGGAGGGGAAGGTTGTTAAAAAGCATAAAACAAAACACAAACATAAAAACAAGGAGAAGGGGCAGTGCCCCATCAGCCAAGACATTAAAATAATCAAAACGTTTTCTTTTGAGTTTGAGGACTCTAAACAAAAGCCTGAGAAAGGCTTGATAGTAGAGACAGAAAATCCAGTCGAAAACAAATTGAAAGTGTTAAAGCATGAGCGAGAACACAGTAAGAAGGAGGAAAAGCTCCCCAAAGGTAAATCGGAGGAGAAGGAATGGTTGTTTAAAGATGAGACTGGAAAATCCTCAAAAGAGGATAAATCATTAAGAAAAATCAAAGATGGTAGTAAAGACATGAGCAAATCCTTCAGAGAAGGATTAAGTAAATCAGAAAAAGAGAAATCTGTAAAGGAGAAGTCTCCCAAAGAGGAGAAGCCAAGAATACACAAGGAGGAGAGAAAGAAGAAGTCAAAGGACAAGCAGTCAAAATCTGAAAAGAAGAACGAGCTGAAGGAGGAGAAGGTTTCTAAACTAGAGAAAGAAAAATCCTTCAAGGAGGAGAAAGAAAAATGCAAAAAAGAAAAACTTTACAGGGACGAATCTGGGTTTGATGAGTTTAATAACAAAAACCAATTTCCCGAAAGCGAGGACACAAAGTTCAGCCTTTCGGATGATCAGCAAGAGAGGTGGTTTTCAGACTTGTCTTCTGATTCATCCTTCGATTTCAAAGGTGAAGATAGCTGGGATTCTCCAGTAACAGATTTCAGGGAGATTAAAAATGACACTGTGGCAAAACTAATCATAGAGCCCGTGAAAGAGGAAATTAAAGACAAGAAAAAGGAAAATAAAACGAAAGAGAAGAAGGAATACAACGAGAAACGTAATGAAAAGGACACTTACTTAAAGAAGAAAGAGAGGGACTACGTGGACAAAAGCTCTGAGAAGAAAAAGGACCAAACGGACAGACACAAAGTTACTCCTAGTTATTTGCCTGAAAAGGATAAGAAAAGGAAGGATTCTGCAGAGAGCGTCAAGGAGAGGAAAGAAAAAGATACAGGTGAAACCAACAAAGACAGAAAAGATTCTTCTGATGGCTCTAAAGATCGAAAAGATAGCAAAACGAAGCAGGAGGAGCCCTATCGAGATGACTTTAAAGAATATGGCTGCGAAACGTTCTTCAAGGATAAGTCTGACCCTGAATTCAGCAGTAAAACTCTGGAGAGCTGGGAGAGGCACCATTCTGGGAAGGAAAAGGAGAAGAAAGATGCTCCTGATAAAGAAAAAAAAGAAAAGGTGAAGCCAGAAAAATACAAGGAAAAATCCAAAGAAGGCGACAAGGAGAAAAATGAAAAAGTTGCTCCTGAGAAAATCCTGAAAGACAAAGAACTAGACAAGAGTTTCAAAGAGAAAAAAGAAACTAAGGAGAAATACAAAGACCTGCACAGCAAAGACAAGGAAAGGAAGAGCTCTTTCGACCAGGTTAAAGAGAAAAAAGAGAAAAGCTTCTCCACGGATCGAGAGGACTTCTCCGAGAAAAAGGATGAGAAGAAAGGCAAGGAGAAAAGCTGGTACAGCATTGCAGACATCTTCACAGACGAAAGTGAAGACGAGAGGGATGATTACAGCTTGACTGGGTTCAAAGTTGGTGACTCTGCTGGGAGCGAAATGCATCGTCTGGACAGTCTGCAGGAGAAGGACGACGGCACAGCTGCTGAGAAGGAGCTGTACCCCGACAAGCACCGCAAGTACTCCTCTGACCGGCAGCACTCGGGAGAGAAGCAGAAAGATAAGGACTCCAAGGAGAAGAAGAAGGACAAAGGAACATCAGAAGGGGGGAAAGAGAAGAAGGAGAAGAGTTCCTTTGAAAAACACAAAGAGAAGAAAGATAAGGAGTCTACTGAGAAGTACAAGGACAGGAAAGACAGAACATCCATAGATTCCACTCAAGAGAAGAAAAACAAGCAAAAGCTCCCAGAAAAGGTTGAAAAGAAACATGCCAGTGACGACAAGGTGAAAAGCAAACATAAGGAGAAGCCAGATAAAGAGCATTCCAAAGAGAAAAAGTCGTCAAAAGGAGGGGAATCGGAGAAGAGCCTGCTGGAGAAATTGGAGGAGGAGGCTCTGAATGACTATAGAGATGACTCCAATGACAAAATCAGCGAGATCTCTTCTGACAGCTTCACAGATAGAGGACAAGATCCAGGACTGACCAGCCTCTTTGAGTCTTCTAACCTCTCTCTTACTGATGCCGCTGAAGAAAAATTTAAGGACTCTCTGCCTTTACCCTGCTTGCAGGACAAACTCAAGGAGAAGGAGAGACACAGACATTCCTCATCTTCATCAAAGAAAAGTCACGAGAAAGAAAAAGCAAAGAAGGAGAAAACAGAGAAAAAGGAAAAAACAGAAGAATTCAAAGACTCCAGCAGCAGAAAGGATTCCTCTCATTATGAAAAAGATTTCTCTGTGGATGGGGAGGCTTTTAGCACTTCCTACAACATGAAGGCAGAGCCTGATGAGGAACCAGAGAAAAGCATTGATTACTTATTTTCCGAAAAGAAAGATAAAAATGATTCTGAAAGAGAGCTGTCAAAGAAGGCAGAAAAAGAAAAGACTTATGGTTCCAGCACCATCAGCACAGTTAAAGAGAAAAAGAAGCGAGATAAACACAAGGAAAAATGGAAGGAGGAAAAGGAAAAGCATAGAGACAAACATGCAGATGGTTTCTTTAAACATCACAAGGACGAGCCAAAGTCAATGCTTAAAGACAAGGACAGTCCACAAGTTACCGCCTTTAAAGATAAATCGAAGGAGGACAATCTCAAATTCGGTGAAACCAAACTGAAGGAGAAGCTCAAGGAGAACCAAGAGAAAGACAAATCGGAGTCCATAAAAATAAGCAATGGGAATGAAAAAATAACCCTATCCAAAGACAGCGGCAAGAAAGATGCCAGGCCAAGGGAAAAACTTCTGGGAGATGGTGATTTGATGATGACCAGCTTTGAGAGGATGCTGAGTCAGAAGGACCTGGAAATCGAGGAGCGCCACAAAAGGCACAAAGAGAGAATGAAGCAAATGGAGAAAATGAGGCACAGGTCCGGAGACCCCAAATTAAAAGACAAACTTAAAAGCTCAGAAGATGTGCGCAAGAGGAGTCTGGATCTGGCAACAAAGAAGCCCTTAATGCTGGATACTCAGCTCAAGGACAAGAAGCTTAAAGAGTTGGGTCCACTGACTCCTATATTGTCACCAGAAAACAAGGCACAGCCTGCTGTTGGCACAGACTCTAAGGACTGGATTACGGGTCCTCAGCTGAAGGAGATCCTCCCAGCATCTCCCAGGCCAGATCAGAACCGGCCAACGGGAGTCCCAACCCCGGCATCCGTCGTCTCTTGTCCGAGCTACGAGGAGGTGATGCAGACGCCCAGGACTCCTTCGTGCAGCAACGAAGACTACACGGACCTGATGTTTGAATGCGCCGACTCGCAGCACTCGCTGCCCATATCGACCATGTCCATGAACGCCTGTTCTCCATCCTTCTTTGACAGGTATGCGAATGTTTCCAGTGGGCTCCCCGAGAATCCGAGTCAGACCCCGACTCGTACCATACCATCCTCAAACCTTTACCGTTCCATCTCGGTTGACATCAGAAGGGCACCTGAAGAAGAATTCAGTGTCGGAGATAAGTTTTTCAGACAGCAGAGTGTCCCAGCGACATCAAATTACGACTCTCCGGTGCAGCATTTAGTAGAGGAGAAAGTTCCCCTTCCTTCTGTTCCTGCTGAGAAGTTCCAGTGTTTATCTCCTGGGTATTACTCACCAGATTATGGGGTTTCATCGCCAAAAGTGGAAGCTTTGCACTGTGCACCAGGAGCTGTCAGTGGAGTCGCCCAGTCGCCCGAAAGTGTCTTTTCTGGTTTACAAGCAAAATCCTCCCCTTCGCACAGAGACGAATTGCTGGCTCCTTCGGTAGAAAGTGCTCTTCCCCCCGACCTCGGCATGCCCTTGGATACCACGGAAGAGCAGCAAGCTACTGCCTCCATTATGCCACCAGAATCAACCTACTTACCACCCATTGAAGAAAACCATTTCACTTCGGGTATGCCAGAGCAAAACAATATAGACTGGGATAATCCTCCTTCCAGAAACCCTGACCCTGCCATACCTCCCAGCCTGATGGGCAACCCAGCAGAGCACTCTGTCAGCTGGTCCATGGGCTCAGAGCTTCTGATGAAATCTCCCCAGAGGTTTTCCGAGTCCCCTAAACCTCCGCTCTGTTCCCTAGAGCAAATTCATCCCGCACCGGTAGCCTTCATCCCCACAGATACTTCCTTCCCCGTTTCTCCCATATCTTACCCTCTGTCAGTGTCTGAACCGGGGCTCGATGAAGTCAAGGAGGATGCTGAGGAAGCAGTTCCAGGAGAAATAGCAAATGCCGAAGAGCAGGCTCCATACATGTCCCCTACTCGGATAGACACGTTCTTCAATAACTGCAAGCCTTTACCAGAAGAAGCACCTGAGATACCTCCAGAGCCCCCTTGTATGCCAGCAGAACCTCAGGCAGAAGTTGTTAGTGCACCAGAAAACAACTACTTGGAAAACAATAATGTTGTGCCCGCAAACACAGAGGAGGCAGTAACGTGGCCTGATCCCTTCACCAATACAGAAGATGATTTGGACCTTGGCCCCTTCTCGCTTCCAGAGCTGCCGCTCCAACCTAAGGATGTAGCAGAGACAGAGATGACAGAGGCAGAAGCAGTAGAAGAAAGCCCAGCAGCAGCTTCAGAAACAAGCACTGGGATCATTAAAGCGAGCACATCTGTAATAGCCTCCGGAGAGCCGGAGGAGCCACCAACCAGCCAGGCAGCTGCTGTCCTGCCCGTGGAGACAGAGCCACAAGCAGAGGAGCAGAAACCAGAAGTGGCTGCACAAGAAGCCACTTCGGAAGCGTTGAATGTAACTGAGGAAAAAGGAGCGGAGGACGCAGAAGCACAGATTTTCCAACAGACCCCGTCCGAGTCTGCTCAGGCAGAGAGCAAAGAGGTGGAGGCTGTGCACGAAGACCTGTCCTCTTCTGGTGGGGTGACAGAGAGCAGCTCCCAGACCTGTCCCCCGCCGGTGGCCACCACCGAGGGCAGCGTTTCACAGGAGGGGGCTGCGGCACGTGGTGGGAGCCAAGTCCCTTCCTCCCAGGCAGACGCACCCCCGGGCAACGCTCAAGCAGAAATCGTTGAACCAGTACAAAAACCAGTAGCAGAAGCTCCCAAACCGCCCAAAATAGAAGAGATTCCTCAGCGGATTACCAGGAACCGGGCTCAGATGCTCGCCAATCAAAACAAGCAGAATGCTGCCTCTTCTGAAAAGGAATTTCCTCCCGTGTCTGCGCCTGCCACACGTGCCAAAGGCCGCATTACCGAGGAGGACGATTCCCAGGCTCAGCACCCGCGCAAGCGCCGCTTCCAGCGCTCCAACCAGCAGCTGCAGCAGCAGATCAACACCTCCACCCAGCAGACGAGGGAGATGATACAGCAGACACTGGCAGCTATCGTAGACGCTATAAAACTGGACGACATTGAACCTTATCACAGTGACAGGTCCAACCCCTACTTTGAGTACCTCCAGATCAGGAAAAAGATCGAAGAGAAGCGGAAAATCCTCTGCTATATTACTCCCCAGGCTCCACAGTGCTACGCTGAGTACGTCACCTACACGGGCTCCTACCTGTTGGATGGCAAGCCTCTAAGCAAGCTCCATATTCCAGTGGTGAGTCACCTTCTCCCTTTAAACCCCAGCATTAGGGGCTGTCCCCTCCCCTGTGCATCATGAACACCCTTGCAATGCCGATGGCACCCCAAGCCATGGCTTTAGCCTACTTTTAGAACGTGCTTATGATGACAAATCTAAGCCTGGATAAGTGGACGGCTGCGTGATAAAATGCATCCTCTGAGATGCTGTATTTTTGCAGGCAAGACCTCAGGCTGTGCTTGGGAACCTGAGATTTGTTCAGGCTTTAGAGCAAGTTTATATGAATCCACTGGATTTGAGGCTGGAAGGCAAAACTGCTTTTACAAGCGGTAATAGTAACTGGATAATGAACCTAGAAGAATGTAGGAAAAAGGTGGCTCATAACTCCTGCCTTCCTTTTCCCAAGCACCAATATTTGACTTGCCGATAGCACACGCTCCTGGGCAGCGGGATCTGCGTTTCCCCGCTGTGCTGCATGAATGGGTTTGCCAATACAAGTGCATCAATAAAATTACTGCTGCAGGCAGTAAATCTGGGACCCAGCCTGGAGGGTCGATACGAGCAGCCACGTGTCAGGCTTCGCTCCCTGCTGCAGGCGGGGAGCAGCCCCCCGGTCTGCGGGTGTTTCTGTGGCAGTGTAGCCTCTGCATGAGCTACTGTTCGTGTGAGTTACCGTGCCCTGTCTGCCCCAGCACCACGGTGCTTGTGCCCAGCGTTCACATCATCTTGTTCCTTCTGGCACTAACCCAGAGCCACGGGCTCCTCTGTTCTGCAGCTTGGGCTGTGCTGGGGGAGCAGTTTGCAGCAGTATTTCTCCAGCAGTATCATCCCCTTCTTCATTACACACTCAGACCCCTTTACAAACTGCCCTCGAAGCACATGGGCTGATTTAGGCTCTGTCTCTGCAGCCTGAGCTTATCTTTCGGCACAGGACACGTCCTGCCCCATTGTCTCACCCCTCACTGTGGTCTGAGAACAGGCAAGACGTTGTCCTGTACCACTTGCCCACTGAATCATAGAATCACAGAATGGTTAGAGTTGGAAGGGACCTTAAAGATCATCCGGTTCCAACCCCCTGCCATGGGCAGAGACACCTCCCACTACACAAGGTTGCTCAAAGCCCCACCTTAAACTCTTCCAGCGATGGGGCATCCACAACTTCTCTGGGCAACCTCTTCCAGTGCCTCACCACCCTCATGGTAAAGAATTGCTTCCTAGTATCTAATCTAAATCTCCCCTTGTCCAATTTAAAACGGTTACCCCTTGTCCTGTCACTGCACTCCCTGACAAAGAGTCCCTCTCCAGCTCTCCTGGAGTTCCCTTCAGATCCTTCAGATCCTGGAAGGTTGCTCCAATGTCTCCCCGGAGCCTTCTCTTCTCCAGGCTGAACAGCCTCAGCTCCCTCATACTGTCCTCATAGGAGAGGTGCTCCATCCCTCTGATCATCTTCATGGCCTTCCACTGGACCCATTCCAACAGGTCCATGTCCTTTTTATTTTGAGGACCCCAGAGCTGGACACAGTACTCCACCTGGGGTCTCACGAGAGCAGAGGGGTAGAATCACCTCCCGCAACCTGCTGGTCACGCTTCTTTAGATGCTGAGGAGATAGGCAGACCTTCTCCCTTTTTCCTCTGGCGAGCTCCATACAGCAGCCCCTGGGGTGGCACCGACTCCCCCTCTGAGCCTGTGGCCGAGGTGCATTTCAGCTGGGTGGCCGGGGGAGCAGGCACCCCCTGGGCTGTGCAGCTGCTGGCTCTCACCCTGTGCTGTTGTGTGCCCGCAGATCGCCCCACCACCCTCGCTCGCGGAGCCGCTGAAGGAGCTCTTCAAGCAGCAGGAAGCCGTCCGGGGGAAGCTGCGGCTCCAGCACAGCATAGAGCGGGTAAGGGAGCACTCCGGGGAAACTCCCGCTGGGGAAGAGATCCCTGAATTTCTTCTGCTGGGGAAACTGAGGCTGCCACGCTCACTGCTTCGTTTGCTCTTCCTCAGGAGAAGCTCATCGTCTCCTGCGAGCAGGAGATTTTGAGAGTTCATTGTCGGGCAGCAAGGACTATTGCCAACCAGGCTGTGCCCTTCAGTGCCTGCACCATGCTGCTGGACTCTGAGGTCTATAACATGCCTCTAGAAAATCAGGTCAGTACCTGTCTTGGTGGTGGTGAAGTGTCTCAGAGGTGCTGTGCCAGATGCCGAGGGAGACGGTGCTTTTCTGGACAGAGGGAGGGATGTAGGCAACAGCTTTCCCTGCTCAGGTGCCTGTCACCCACCATGGCACACAGATGCAGGACATCCTGCAGGAGATCTCCTCAGCATGTGCCCAAGTTGCCTAATGTGACTCAGTTTCTGGAGTCGTCTGTTCTTGGATACCCCCCACATGTGCTCAGGGGAAGGAAATGCATCTGGGAACACGGGGATCCAGGGAGCATTGTGTCTCATTAGGAGCAGAGATGACTCACATTTATCAGTGAGTCTCAGGACCCTCTGCTTTTCTTCTAGATCAGGATCATCTGCACACTTGAAAGGTTTATTTTACTACACTCTGGGATGTCTTTTCCTGTTGAAGGAAGGGGAGAGAGCCATTAAATTGATTTGTGTCTGAACAGTGGCTTTGAAAGAGCCAGGCTCTGTCGCACAGCCTACAAAAAATAGCCATTTCTTCCTTCAATTTCACGTCCTTCTGTGCTGGAGAAGGGGTAATCGTGTCCAGTTTCTGGAGCTGGTGGCCATGGGGCTGCAGTGGTCCTGAGCCATCCCACCAGCACCCTCTGCAGCCCATGCCCCGCAGCTGCCGCCAGCCTGGCTGCTCGGGGAAGCACCCTGCTGCATTGCAGGAGGGATCCTGTGCAGGCCTGGAATCCTGGAATTTATTACAAACCCAGCATATTGATCCAGGAGCCTTGATTCATCCCTCAGCATTTCCCAGCCAAGTGTCTGTGCTTCTCCAGCGAAGATGTTATGATCTTGGCCGTGAGTTGAAGGAGGCAGAGGAGTGCAGGTGCTGTGAGGAGCTGGCACAGACAGATTCTCTGCAAAGAAAGCAAAAAATGGGGGGTGCGTGCAGGCGTGTGTCTGTGCCTCTCTGAGACCAAAGTCCCCGGCAGCTGGGAGCAGAGTCTTCTGTTCTCCCTCCCTGCAGGCACCTTTCTTGTGCCTGATGAGTCTGTGCCCTAAAGAGGGGTTTGAGTATGACCCGTTAGACCTGAGACTGCCCAAGGTAAAAAAAAATAATATAATAATCTATGGTGTAATTCCACTCTGCTGTCCTTTGCTCAGGGAGATGAAAACAAATCGGTCAGAGACCGTTTCAACGCGCGACAGTTCATTTCCTGGTTGCAAGACGTGGATGACAAATATGACCGGATGAAGGTGAGAGATGTGGTAGCCCCGGTGCTGCAGGTCCTGCTGCTCTGCCTCCTGCCGGGAGGGTCTCCTGAGAGGGGTCCCGGTTATTCCTGTGGCCACTTTTCTGGTTTCCAATACTCTGCTGGGAGCTGGTGTCCCAGGATGGTCTGGGGAGCATTAGGCGGTGGGGGACAGTTCTGTGCATGGCATGGTGGAGAGGTGGGAGCTTCTGCAGGGACTGCGGGAGCGCAGTTGCCTCTGCTGGTTCCAAAAAGGGAGAAGAGAGGCACGTTCTGCTTAGGGTTGTCTGTCTGACTCTTACTCTGCTTCCTGCCATCTGCTCTGGAGCTTTCTCGGTCAGATCAACCCCTGGAGCTGGCTCTTTGTCAGCAACACATGGTGCAGCGAGCTCAAAACCTATGGCAGACTTCAAGGTGGCAGGAGCCTGTGCAGTGATTTGCAGAGTGCTCTGTGCAGCTCTGGGTGGCAAACTGGCACGGCAGGGAGCAGGGGGGGTTGTGCTTTCAGCTGGTCACACGGAGGGAGTTGGCAGCTCCCACGAAGGGAGCAGGACCCTGCTCTTGGACAGCCAAGGGCCATCACTGGGGGCAGTGGTGACTGTCTGGAGGCTGTCACCAGCAGCATCAGTTCTCTTGAGTGCTTATGAGCCTTTCAAAGCTACCCCACAAGGCCCTTTGGGGTTTGCCCCCGCTCCTGTTGGAACTGCCCTCAGCAGGCGTCCCCAGTCCAGGTTTTCTTCCTCCAGGGATGCATGTGACGTCCCGTGCTCCATCCCTTGCTGCTCTGCCCAAGGCAATGGCTGCAGGTCTCCTGCCTTTGCCGGGTGGGACAGGCAGCAAGACTTTTCCTGCCCTCTCCTGCCCATGACTCATCTCCGCTTGGTTTTCTCTTCCCGCATCTAGACATGCCTGCTCATGCGACAGCAACACGAAGCTGCTGCCTTGAACGCAGTGCAGAGGATGGAGTGGCAGCTGAAGGTGCAGGAGCTGGACCCCGCGGGGCACAAATCCCTCTGCGTGAACGAGGTGCCCTCGTTCTATGTGCCAATGGTCGACGTGAACGATGACTTTGTGCTCTTGCCGGCATGACAGTTCACAACCAGGAGACATCACTGAACACTGGCAAGGACGGGAGCCCTCCGAGGTCGGGCGGTCGAGCTCACATTCACCCTTACCGCTTGCTGATGAATCCCTGGTCAGAGGAGGAGGAAGCAGCTATCGGCAGAAAACAAAACAATAAGAAAAATAATTGCACTTTCTTCACAACGTGTCCCTCGCTTCCGGACTGACGGCCGCTCCGCCGGGCAGCGGGACGGGGCGCATCTCCTTTCCAACCGGCTGCTGCGG
>VXBW01008511.1:183261-289325 GCA_013400375.1 Thinocorus orbignyianus
AGGGCGCAGCCCCCGGGGCGAGGAGAGCGGGAAGGCGGCAGCTGTCGCCAGGGATGCCGCGACGGGGCGGGCGGGGAAGGAGACACCCGGCCCCGCTGCCCCCCGCCGCCCCCTATCCGGCACCGCCACCGGCCCCGGGACGGGGACATGGACCAGGTCTGCCCGCCCCGCTCCGCCGCGCCCCCCGTCCAGGAGAGGCCACCCGCGCCCCCTCGGCCGGGACCGGGGCCGCCTGCGCTGGCCGGTGCGGGCTCCGGAGGGGGACGGGAGCGTCCCGCTGTGTCCCGGTCCCGACGGGCTCCCACGGGGCGGAGTGGCCACGGGCTGCTGCAGGAGTCCCGGTAAAGCCACCACGCCCGCTGACCCGGTTCTCGGTGCCAGTCGCGGTGCTGCCTCCGAATACGGGGGCAATCTCGTTGCTACCCCCTACCCCGACCCCTGCTGCCGCTCCCGGTGCTTGCCCCGTCCACCAGGGCCGGTCCCAGTGCTACCCTCCGATCACCGGGACCGGTGCCGGTGCTGCCCCGGCTCCCGGGAGCGGTCCCGGTGTTTCCCCGCGGCCCTCGCTGTTGGTCCCGGTCGTGCCCCCTCGACCCCCGGTGCAGGTCCCGACGGCGCTACGAGACCGCGGCACCAGGTGGCAGCATCATCCCGGCCACCGGCCCCGACACCGGCCATCCCCGCCACCGGGGGTGCCTCAACGGGGAGCGCCCCCCGCAAGCTGACGCGGGGTCCCCGAGCATCCTGGCTGGAAATCCGCCACCCCCCCGTTCAGGGCGGAGAGGGGCTGGAAGGTTCCTCACCCTCCCGGGGAACCGAGCCTTGTGCCTGGCAAGGGAATGAGCGGCGTTTTGCTGACACTGGTGGCATCAACATGTCCCCGCTTGGCTGCTGTGGGGACCCCTCCCCGGCCAGCAGTGAAAAAGTGCCCTTGGTGTCACCCCAGTGCGGGACATCGTTTGGAGCGTGGGGCACTGACGTGGGGGTAGGGCACAAGGCGTGGGAAAAGGGACAAGAGACACAAAACATGGGATGCAGGATGTCTTCTGTCTGTCCCCAGCAGCTGAGCGATGGTGGCAGGGGTGTCGGTGTCCCCAGGGACAGCAGGAGGGGACGTGGAGTTGCACCATGAGTGGGTGAGTGTCGGGCACGGGTGACCTGCAGCGTGGCTGGGTGCTGGTGTGGGCAGCAGCGCTCACTTGCCTGTCTGTCTGTCTGATCCCATCCGTCCTTCCCCGCCTGCCCTGCCACCCTGCATCAGTGTCACGGCGCGGAGCTGCCCTGGTGGCACTGGCTGGGGGTCCTGGCAGCTGCCCCTGACCCTAACGCACCGAGGCAGCGGGGCAGCCGAGCAGATGTTCCCTGCCACCAGCGCTGCGTTGTGGGGGCATGGGGGTGGCAGACGTGACAGGCTCTGACAAGGTGCCAGTCCCTGGTCGTGGTGTGTTGCTGCTTGCCACGGGAGATGCCTGGTGCCCGTGGCACAGCTCTGGCTGCAGCACAACAGCAGGACTCCCAACCTCCAGCCCTTCACTGCCATCTCCTGCCCCTCTCCCCATGAAAACCAGGGCTCCCACTGTAGTGAAGGGATTTGGGGTTCCACAGAGACTGGGTCCAAATGGCACCAGCCCAGGCCTA
Organism: Thinocorus orbignyianus; assembly: GCA_013400375.1. Classification (NCBI taxonomy): domain Eukaryota; kingdom Metazoa; phylum Chordata; class Aves; order Ciconiiformes; family Thinocoridae; genus Thinocorus; species Thinocorus orbignyianus. The sequence continues at coordinate 184,900 of VXBW01008511.1, forward strand.
TGCTGTGCTGGGTCAGAGAAGGGGTCACCCGATTTTGGAGGGGCCATGTTCCCCCACCTCCCAACCCCGGAGGCTGATAACCTCTGATCTTCTCAGGCCAGTGCAAGAGCTGTGGATGTTGGGACCAGCTGTGTCCCCACAATGGTTGTTCAGACCAGTCATGTCCCTAATGTGGGTGTGATAGGACCAATTGTGGCCCCAGTGCAGCGACTGGGGGGGCTCTGGGCAGTGCCCCATCCCCACCATGGCCAGTGATGGGGGGAGTGAGCAGGCAGGAGCGCAGAGCCGAGCAGTGAAGTGCCAAATGCCAGCGCAGCAGCCATAAAGCCACTGGAGCTTCGGGTTTTTATATGGCAATAAAAGATAATGTCAGCTATAAAGCAAGAGAGCGGGTCCCGGCGTGCTGAGCCACCCGCTGAGCCCGGGGCAGGGGCAAGCTGCTGGGAGCAGCTGGGGGGGCACGGGGGGGAGGGCAGCCCCCAGTTCCCTGGAGACACCCCAGCAAGGCCATGCCCTGCTCTGGGTGAGCGGTACCCCGGTGGGCTGTGCTCGGGGGGACGTTGCGGTGGGGCAGGGGACACTGTGGGATGACCAGCACCGGTGGCGGGGCCGGCGTTACAGCTGACTCATTAAAGATGCTACTTTGGGTTGTTGTTGTTGTTTTAATGGTTTTATTGCGCGATGCCGGGGACGGGCCTGGCAGGCCCTAATGAAGGAGATTGATGGCTTAATAGCCTGTAGCCATTACGGGGTAATTGAATGGTTGTGTACATATGATCAGACCGTCGATGCGGACGTGGCTCGCAAGTGAAGCACCTAGGGGCTGCAGGGGGGGAGGATGCGTGCAGCCCCTCCTGCACCCCAGATGGATGCAGAATGGGGGAGCAGAGCCTTGGGGACCCCCATCCTCTCCTGAGCTGCAGGCTGCGATGGTGTCCTGGAGCCTCATCCAGCAGTGAGGGGATGGAGCAGGTCTCCAGGTTCATCCAGTGGCACCAGGCCACCAAAATCCATCTCCAGCCAGCTCAGCTCCCAGCCTGGGCTTTGGGGCACTGAGACCAGGTGCTTTAATGAGGCTTTTAATTAACAGGTCCCACCTATAGTGGTGGGGGAGTGGAGGTAGGAGCCTAGCATGGATGGCAGCCCCAAACCTGGCTGCAGCTGCACCCCAAGGCTGTGCTGCCAACCACCCTCCCTGCGAAAGCCACCACCGAGGAGAAAACCCGGCAGAGTCACAGACGGGTCCCCATGCCGAGGTGTGAGTCAAACTACTCATTTTAGTGTGTGACAACCAGGTGTTTTACAGTATTTGCTACCTGTGATCATCCATCAAAGCAATCGATAGCGTTCCTGCAGAGTTTTATTAATGATCTTGTCACCGGGCTGGTGCTGGGTGCCTGGGGTTGTCGAGAATGATAGATCATTAAGAGCTTTTGCTGCTATTTATTCTCCAGTGACCTTGTCTCTCTCCATTGTTGCTTGCTTAAGAGTTATGAATGTGAGACATGATAATTTGATATTGATCTATTTGGTAAGTTAAAAAATTTACTGCATCGTTGATGTTTTAACAAAGGATCCGCTCCGTCCCTCCTGCAGACCAGTGTGAGCTGCCGGTGCTTGGCTCTGCGCACCACAGCCAGGGGGCAAGCCGTGCACCATGCTCCTGTGCCCGTGTGCCCAAGTGCTGTGCCTGCCCTGCCTGGGATACCCAGTTCCAGGTGCTGGGAGATGCTGCTGTGGGCAGGGTGCAGGGCTGGGCAGACTTGTCCATGCAGGAGGGTGGGGTCGGGTGGGGTGGAGGGGCTGCGCCGGAGGAAGCCTGTCCCCATCCGCATCCCCTTCTCCATCCCATTTCTTGTCCCTGTTCCATGCCTGCTCTCTCTGCTCAGTGCCACATCTGCCAGCTGTCCCCTCCGTGTCCTCTCCATGCTCACTGGTTGTCCTCCCAGATGTCTGGGGCTCCAGTGACCCTAACAAAGGCGCTGGATGTCATTATTTGTGCTCCCCATTCCTCTTGCCCTCTCTGATGCTCCCAGGGTCCCATCAGCTGGCAGGGAAATTTGGGGCTTCCTGTCACCCCCTTGGCACCAGATAGGACGAGATCAGCATCCCACCAGTGTGCTGCCTCCCCAGTGCACTGTCCTCACACTGGGGATGGACCATTGGGTCAGGAGATGCAGGGCAGGACCACTGTCCGCCCCCTGCCCCGGTGTTATTGATCCCCATCGCCTTCTGCCGCGTGGCCGGCAGCTCCCCCACGAAGTCAAACAGGGACAAAATTCCATGTATTAAGGTAGGGTCTATCGATACCTCCTGTCCTCCAGAAATCGATGACCTTCAGACTTGGACGCTGGTGTCAGTGCACTCACACACACACACAATATAATTCACGCTGCATCTGCTCCCCGGTGCCTCCAGCTCCCTGCTGGGCTCTACCCCCACCCCATGCCAGACCATGTGCCCACCATGGCTTGCACCCCTCACCATGCTGTGGTCATGGCCAAAAACCAAGCCCATCTCCAGCACCTGCCCATCCTCACTGCTCCTCCCCATCTCCTTCGCCTCACTGCATGTTATTGCAATGCTTCACAGCTCTCCCGTCACGCTGAGGTCACTGCAAGCCCCTGGCAGCCATCCCTGCCCCTTCCTCTCCCACCTTTCCCCCTCATTATGGCTGTCGCAGGTGGAGGAGCACTCCCTGGCACAGGGCAGGGCAGTGGAGCTCTGCCCTAGTGGTGCCAGCATCTCTGCCATCCAGCTCCAGGCTGGTGTGGGAGCACCTGGGTGGGGGAGATGCACTGGGTGGGAAGCACAACCAGCATTTATTTGTGATTTCCTATTTATTCTTTGCTTCTGCTGGGTAATGGGAGGCGGCACCTGGTGGAGCAGGTTCACAGCAGGTTATGGGGCACCCCGGGGTGACCTGGCTCCCACTGGTGGGGGGATGTGCTTGCTCTCTCAGACTCTCCCTCTCTGTAAACCAAACTACGAGGATAGTCACCCAGTCCATGGGAAAGGGCAGAGAAGAGGCAAAATTACCAAGCATCACCACAACTGGCCAAAGACAGGGGTTTAATTTAAAGAGTAATTTCACCTGGTGATGAGTTACACCTGGTCTGAGGCAGAGCTGTTAACAGGAGGAGGGGGATGAGAATCCAGAGAAGCAGATGGAGGCAAGGTCGGGGAGCTGGGATGTCCAGATAGTCTTTCTCAACATGGCAGAGCAGCTCCAGAGGGCACCACAGGGCTAGTGGGGCTTGTCTGCCCCTGAGCAGCTGCTGCTGGGACTGGCTTGGGGTGGATGTGGAGGCATTTGTGGTGTCTCTGCTTTTTACCTGCCTTCTGCCGCTTTCACGGGGGCCAAGTAGAGCAACTTTGGCCAGCGCGTGCCTGCTGCCAGCACTGGCGTGGAGGGCAGTCCTGGGACCCCCTAGCATTCGTCCCATGGTTCCCTTCCAGACCCAGGATTTCCCTGAACCTTCTGCAAACCGCTCCTGCTCAAGGAAGGTATCCCTGCAGCTCCACCTCAGTTCAGCCAAAGAGAAGACCATGTGGGATGAATCCTGCTTTTACTCGGCTTTATTTATGGACCAGACTGCAGTGAGACTAGACTGGCACTGCTAATCACCTGTGGTACCTCATCAGTACTGTTGTAGAGGAAGAATGGATGTGATGGAGGACCAAACACCCCCTGTGCTCCCAATCTGGGTTCAAGGCTATGCTCTAGCCTGGGTAAAAGCGCTGCAGAAGCTCCTTCTTGTTGACTTTTCCCATCTGATTGCGTGGGATCTCCTCCACCACAATCAGCTCGGTTGGGATGGTGTATGGTGCCATGGTGTCCCTGCAATGCAGAAGCACAGTCCATTATGGCCAACAGACCAGCACTTCTAGCTCCTCCATCCTACAAGGCCTGTTCTGAGACTTCCCAAACACCGCCAGATCCAGCAGGGTATTCACTCCAAGACCCTGCATTCTGCAGCCCCAGCAGTAGCTCTCCAGGTAAGCAGCTGTGATTACCCTGGGGAACCATGCCCTGGCTCTCTCCTCTAAGGGTTCAGTGCAGACCCCAGGAGAGCAGCCGGATGAGTGGTTGCACCCTTCACTGGTCACACATCTCTGTGCTGCATAACAAGGGGGCTGGAGAGCGGACCCTCTGCAGGATGAGCTGTCCTTGGGGTGCTCACAGCCCTAATGGCCTCAATCAGCCCCACCTGAGCCCCCCACCCATGTCCCAGGAGCCCATTTAGGCTCAGCCCTGTGTCCCAGCCCTCTTCTGAGCTGTGTCTGCTCCCAGCCTGTCTCTGCATGGACAGCCAGCCCTGTTTTGCTTTTCTCCTAACTATGCTCCCACTTGCTGTGTTTGGGACTGCCTGGTACCTGGTCCTCCCTGCCATGCTGTGCCCCATCGGCGAGGGCACTCCCTGTGCTGGGTCACCCCCTCCTGGGTCCCCTTGCCCTTTGGGAGCAGCCAGCCCTGCCACGCAGCACCCCAAGAGCATTACACACTCCACCAGCACCCCAAAACACCAAGCCAGAGGCAAAGTCCCCTAGTGCAGACCCATCGATCCTCCTTGGTAGAGACAGGAGTGGGGAAAAGAGCGCAGTGGTGTGATGGATGCTGGACCCCTGCCGTGTGTCCTGGTGCCAGTCCCCAAGGACCTCAGGAGGGCCACCTCCCCAGGCATGTGCCGATGACTTGCCAGTGACTCACGATGGTCCCGGGGGGTGTCTTCCCACTGCAGAAGGCAGCCTGAGCACCGAGCATCATCCAAGCATCATCCCTGTGCCCTTTGCAGAGCACAGAGGGGGGGCCCTCCTGCCTTCTGCTGCCTGTGTGTCACCAACCTGGGGCTGTGCCCAGCTCCGGCAGTGTCCTGGCACTGACTTTAATGCAAGATGCCAAGTCTGCTGAGCCCTTCAACCACGACCCGGCCTGGCTCTCCTCCCCCAACCTGCCACCAGCACCCCCTGCCATATGGATGCCTCTAACTCGGGATGGCGCCTGTCGCCGGGAAGCAGGATTGGAGGCGAAAGCAGCAAAATGAATCACTCTGAAGAGGGACATGTGTCTCCTGCCAGGGTGTGTGAGAAAAAAGGCCGAACGAACGTAAGTGACATAAAAAATAAAGGGGAGAGACAGAGTGAGAGGGAGAGGCGGGTGGGGGGAGGCAGAGCTGTGCCTGGAGGTGGGCAAGGAGCAGCAGCCCTGGAGGAGCCCAGGCAGCCTCCCTGACCCTCCGGGGGCTTCTGTTTCAAGGGCTCCTGCCCTTGCTCTGTGTTGGCAGAACAGCACTGTTTCTGCCCACAGAGCTGGGGATGGTGGTGGGAAGAGAGATGGAGGGACAAGGGGGACACCCTGGGAGGGGGACAGACAGGGGAGCACACAGGGGGCTGAGTGCAGCCTCCTGCCCTGTGCCAAGCATCCCCGGGTGACTCGCAAAGCACAGCCATGGGTGGCAGACAAAGGGATCTGCTGGGGTCAGCAATGTCCCTGCCAGGAAGCTTAGAGATAAGCAGCCACCACACAGCATGGTGAAGATCTCCCTGCCCCGCTGTCCATTGTCCCTGCCCCATGATGAAGCCACAAATGGTCCTGGATGGAGAACCCCAGAGCACCAGACCCTGTACTGACCAGGACAGACTGAACCTGGCCAGGAAGGGACATCTCAACTTGCAAGAGGACATCAGTAAAATCAATCTGGCAGTTGCAGGCTGCCCTGGGAGGAGCAGGAGTCCCAGCCGAGTGGCAGCCAGACGGTTAACATGTGCACAGCAGCAGGAGGGGACGCCCTGGCACGATCTTGGCCCCTCTGCCCCAGCAGCCACCCTTGTGGGTTTGGTTTCTTTGTTTGCTTCTCTTCCTCCAGTACGTAGCTGTTTAATCAGAGCAGCAGCCGGCCAGCTAGCATCCTCCTTGCATTTGCTAAATCGCAGTCCACCAACTGTGATTTTTGCAGATCCAGGGGAAATCTTTAATTGGCTGCTGCGCAGCCCCTGATGAAACAAGTGCTCCTGCCGCTTACAAAACAGCGCCAGCCTCGCCAAAAATATCCACAGCCCGAAGGAGGGAGTTGCCAGGAAAAGAAAGAATCGGCTATTAAATATTTTGCTAATGGAATATTAGTGATAAACAAGGTGATTCTGCTTCCTGGCTCCCACGGCTGATGCCTGAAACCTCGGCTCTGGCTGCTCTCTGATGATTTGAATGAGGTGGCACAGGTTTCCACACTGAAACCTCGCAGGATGGCAGGTGGCTGCTCTGTGCCAGGCTCACTGGTACTGCGGTGACACTGTGCAATGCCTATGACCTCTGGTGTGTGTCTCCCTCCCCAAACCCCATGGCAATGGTCTCTGAGACTAACAGGGACTGGGTTGGACTGGCTTCCAGCAGGTAGGAAGGCAAGCAAGGAGTGACAGCAGCAGCAGAGGGGAAAAGCTGAGCAAATGTTCTTGTTGCTGAGAAAGCACGAAGTTTTCCCTGCCCTGGTGCTTGGTCTGTGCTGTGTTTTCTTGCTGGCAGCTGGGCTTGGGGCTGCTGGGAGCTCCTGCCATGTGGGGTAAGAGCTGCCTGGCCACACCACACGGGTCATTTGTCAAAGGCACTTTTGGGGTGAGAGGCCCATTTATTTCCATTATCTCACGTGCTTGGTGACCTCCTGCTTGGAGCTGCCGCCTTTTTTCCATGCCCAGTGCTACGTTGCTGCTGGCCACCCCTTCAGCTCTCCTCTGACATGTACTTAATGAGGCTGTAGGCTTGGAGCCTGCTTTCTTCCTGCCTGCTGCCCATACCAGCCCTCACCAGGCACTGCCCTGTGGCATCTTGAAGTTCAACCAAGCCAAGTGCAGGGTCCTGCACCTGGGATGTGGCAATCTCAGGCACAAATACAGGTTGGGCGGAGAATGGCTGGAGAGCAGCCCTGAGGAGAAAGACTTGGGAGTGCTCGTGGATGAGAAGCTCACCAGGAGCTGGCAGTGTGTGCTGGCAGCCCAGAAAGCCAACCGTATCCTGGGCTACATCAGAAGAAGCGTGACCAGCAGTCTGTGGGAGGTGATTCTACCCCTCTATTCTGCACTCATGAGACCCCAGCTGGAGTACTGTGTCCAGCTCTGGAGCCCTCAACACAGAAAGGACATGGACCTGTTGGAACAGGTCCAGCGGAGGGCCATGAAGATGATTAGAGAGATGGAGCACCTCTCCTATGAAGACAGGCTGGGACAGCTGGGGCTGTTCAGCCTGAAGAAAAGAAGGCTCAAGGGAGACCTAATAGCAGCCTTCCAGTATCTATCTGAAGGGAGCTCCAGGAGAGCTGGAGAGGGACTCTTTGTCAGGCAGTGTGGTGACAGGACAAGACATAAGGGTTTTAAATTGGAAGAGGAGAGATTTAGATTAGATATCAGGAAGAAATTTCCTGTGAGGTAAGAAATTCTTTCCTGGGCCTGAGACCCTGGCCCAGGTTGCCCAGAGAAGCTGTGGATGCCCCGTCCCTGGAGGTGTTCAAGGCCAGGCTGGATGGGGCTTTGAGGAACCTGCTCTGGTGGGAGGTGTCCCTGCCCATGGCAGGGGGGTTGAAACTGGATGATCTTTAAGGTCCCTTCCAACTCTAACCACTCTATGATTCCATCTTACCTGGCCCAGTCCTTCAGGTCCTTCACAGAGAGCATCTTGCCCTTGCGCAGCTGCACGACAGCGCTGACCCGCTGGCCCCAGACCATGTCTGGTGGCCCGATCACAGCTACATCTGCAGAGAGAGCAGAGGACTCAGCCTGAGAAACCCCAGCAATTCCTGGGGTCCCAGTGTGGGGTGGAAGAGAGGCTCAGCACCGCCGGTGGGTGCCAGCACCAGGAAGGGGCAGGGCTGAGCAGCGTGACAGCGAAGATGCTGTGGGATGTTAGTGCAGGAAAAACACCGGGGACTTTTGTGCTGACACAATTTCCAAGAACAGAGCTTTTCAGCAAGGAAAGCGCAGGAAGCCCTGTGGTTTCAGCAATTTAGAGTCAACGGGGAGGAATATGATGTACAGAGTGGTGTGGAGCCGGGGGCACCCCTTGCATCCCCTCGTGCAGGGTCATGCACAAGGGCAGGACAGATTTAATTATAGTCTCGTTTTCGAAATCAGATGAGAGCTGCTGCTGACTCGGCACCCGGCCGCAGGCTTCAGCCCCGAGAGACAAGTAACGGCAGGCTTTAAACGCAGCCTGCTCTTTGCTCCGACCCAGCCTCGCTAATGGGAAGGCTGGGAAACAGCCTCCGGGCATGAGCCCTCGGGCAGCCTCATGTCTGCACTTGCTGAGCCAGGGCTGTTGCTAGAGCCAGGCTTCGTGCTCCATCCCTCCTCGGTGTGGCATGGGGATCTGGGGGAGAGCAGGGTACCTGTGATGTGTGGGTGTGCGAGCAGCTGACGCTCCACCTCCAGAGCACTGATTTTGAAGCCCCCGTTTTTGATGATGTCTACTGAGGTGCGGCCCTTGATCCAGTAAACGCCGTCTTTGTACACTGCCGTGTCTCCTGCAAAGCAAAGCGGGCTCCATCAGAGGCTGTGCCCTTGCTTCTCCTCTGCCTTCCCTGCCATGTGGATGTGATACTCGGGTGATACCCTGAGCCCAGCTGCCCGTACTGACACACGGGGACAGCCATGCTCAGCATGATGGTCCTGAGCATCTCTGCAGAGACCCCTGGGATGAGCTGTTAGCCTTCCCCACGCAACAGCCTGCTCCTGGGGACATGCGGAGAGGAGAGATAGCCCAGGGCTTTACTGTGGAGGGAAAGGGAAGAATGGCTAGGCACCCAGAATTCCTTTAATGTGGAAGCAATGAAAACAGGAGCCATAGCTGCAGGTGGACACGTTCCCCAGCACACTCTTACCATAGACCAGAAGACAAGAAGGCTCCAGTTCACCCCCTTCCTCATCTGCACACATCACATAGTCCCCAGCCTCTTCTTCCTCCCACCCACATGCCCATGCCAGTGATGAGACATGGGCCTCCAGCAGCTTGCAAAAGCCATGGTGGGTCTTTCCTAGCAGCTCCAGCACCGTGTGCATGCCCTGGCCACAGCCACCAGCTCCTACCATCCCCCAGAGCCGCCCTTGCTCTGGGGACTTCCAGCTGTTAACGCCACTGCTCACAAGGGGGGCTTTCCCTGGCTCCTGCGTGGCTGCTACTAATAAAAAGAAAGGTGGGGGATGACACCGGGAAGATGATTGTCCTGAGCAACACGTTGGATGCGACCTGTCCTTCCTGCAGGGGGAGAAGGCGTGTGGCAGGTGTGATCTGGTAATTAGCTGCTCGCGCCGAGGCTGAGAAGATTGAGGAGAGAGGTCATGTCAGCACAACCTGGCTAAATGCTTAACAAGCTGGTGCACTTTGATAGCTACTTAAGATGATTACTCACATCCTGCTAATAGAGCCTTTGCCAACCGGTGGGCGAGGTGGGGGGGCTGGGGACCTCACATTTCCATTTCAGAGCCTTGATGGCAGCACCAGGGGGGCCCTTAGCTCTCCCCTCGCATGTCAGTCTCCAACCTCTCCTTAATGACACCGGCTGCCATTGTGTCCACACACCCAGCCCGCTCCCTGCTGTGGTGTTGCTTGCAGATCTCATCTCGCTGCCGGCTGGAAAGCTCGAACACAGAGATGAGACAGAGATTGGCAGCGGGGAAAAAGCAGCTTCCAACAAAGCCAGGCAAACCAGCACCGCTGGGGCTGCAGGAGTTCCCACACGCTCTTGCCTTGCCCTCTGACCAGGCACGTGTCCCGTCTTTGGGGAAGGAGAACAGCCCGAGGTGCTGGACCACAGCATCCCTACAGCTGGGAGCCTGCTGAGCCAGGAGGAACTGCTAAACCTTTGGTTTGGGTGAAAGCTGTGCAAGGAGCATGTGGGTTCCGATAAGGGTCAAGACTTGACGGCTTTGTTGGGTGGACCAGAGAAGAGCATCCCCACTGCCAAGTGAAGACCCCAGTCCTCTCCTTCACAGATGAGGTCCCCTCTCCTCCAGGGGACTCACAGTGTCACCCAGCAGAGGTGAGCACACCTCCACTGTTCACATCACTGAACCCCACCTTTGCCTCACTCCCCTCCTTGCCAGTTCTCTTTCTGGCCCCCCCTTCGCAATGTTCCTGGTGCACTTCACAGCCCAGGTACCACAGGACATGTCCACCAGCCACACAGTGCCACTGAACCCTATTTCCAGCTCGCCTCCAGCGTGCCACAGAGTTTGCACGTGGTGTGTGCAAAGGCAGCAACCACCCAGAGATTTTATGGTGTCAGAGCAATGAAATACCAGAATCAGTTCTGAAATTCAGGTTGCTCCCCAAAAGAGCCATGTCCCTGCTCACCTGGCACATGCCAAAATCCTGAGCAGCTCATCTTGCTCAGTTTGGCCAGGGAATGATTAATTGTTCCTGTATTTGCCTGCCTGCCTCTTGGCACTCTCCTGGATGTTGAAAGCTGTCTGTAATATTTTAAAGTTGTGGGAGAGTTTTAAACTTGGGCTCTCTGGGTGTTTGGCTGCTCGGGGTTGAAAGGATTTCATGACTGCTGTGATAAACTACCTTCTGTGCCCGGTATCACTGTGGCATGTGTGACTGACACAGGACTGGAGAGTGAACATTAATTAAAATGTGGCACTAGGGGACTGGAGAGCCACGAGCTTTCGTCAGGGAGATGAGGAGCTGCTTATTCATACAGAGAAGACAGGGAGAGGAGAGGGAATTCAGACCTGGTTCAGTGACATATGGTTCCCAAGTTGCTCTTCAGGATTTAAGCACATGGAAAGCTGCCACATTTGCATTTTTCCCTGCTCTGTAATGGGGAGAACGGTCCCAGGGACAGGTCCAAGGGACAGTCAGGTCCATGAGACAGACCTAGGTGGGGGTAGGAGATTTCTCTGAATCAAAGTCTCCCTATGTATAAGCTGAAGGGCTCTGCACCTGCCTGGATGACTTGCTCCCCTTATCTCTCCTTGCAATAAGCAAGGACTGAATTCACATCCCTGCGTGCCCTTGAGTCTGCCGGGAAGGTGTCAGCCACGGCTGATTTCCCTGGAGCCTGTTTGCAAAGCCAACTGCCAGGGCAGAGCCTGTCACCATGGTCTCGTCTCTGCCCTGCTTCCCAGCACTTCCTGGCCTCAGAGAGCGTTTCCAGCCAGGGAAGCCTCTGGGCTTTGCTTGCAGCAGCAGGAATTCAGGGCATGTGTGTGCCACAACCAAACACCTGAGCTGGCAGCAGCCTGAGCTCCCAGTACAATGTGCAGTACCCATCCCAGCCCCCCAAGCTGTGCCGAGGCCACGCGGGTGCTGCGATGGAGCCTGGCTGTGGAGCAGGCTCGTTAGGCTGGGCACCATGCCCGGCTGGCTCAGCTGGGTGGCAGCTGGAGCCAGCCAGGCTGATGGCTGGCCTGTGCCAGCATCCCTGCAGGGCCACCGCCACCATCCCTGCACAGACACCACCAGCATCCCTACAGGGCCACCACCACCATCCCTATAGGGTCATCGCCAGTATCCCTGCACAGCCACCGCCACCATCCCTGCATAGACACCACCAGCATCCCTGCACAGCCATCCCCAGCAGGAGCAAGGGCAGGGTCTGCTCACACCTGCCCACTGGAGACATGCCTCCACACTCACGGAAGTGCCACTGTCAACTGTGAAATGTGCTTTTAGAAGGAGACACGATGCCAAAGCTGTCGCCCTCCCAGATGTTCCCCACAGCCAGAGATGGGAGGAAGCATCGATTCAGGTTGGGCAAGGAGAGGGAGGGGAGACCCGCTCTCACTGCCCACCTTCCATGCCCATGCTCCCCACAAACACCATCACTGCCTCTCACGTGGATCCCCCCAGCCCTGTCAGCAGCACGGCAAGGCGGGCGGCTGGCATTATTATTGTGATTATTGTGGGCTTCTGGGACGAGCTCTGTAATTTCTCCCTGTCTCTTTCTTTCCGTCTCCTCTCTCCCATAAGCCGAGCATCAGGGTCTCGCTGTCACTTCCCGTGCTGACAGGACGGAGCACGCTCCAGGGGACCGCCGTCCGCCGAGGACAGCCACATTACCCTCTGCCCTGCGCCATCTGCTACCAGCCCAGCACATCAGGACGGCGTGTGCACCGGCACATCCTGCACAGCAACACTCGCTGCCTCCCAGGCCAGCAGGGATTGCCTTGGCCAGGGAGACTCGTTAAAAGGATGCTGTCCTTTGCTTAATGACTCTCCGCCCCCACATGCTGCTGTTAAACAGTGCCACCAGCATCCTTTCCAAACCTGGCGCTGCACCGAGGGCCCCATGGCATGGGCTGTGCCCTCCTCCCCAGGGCTCCTGATGAGTGTCCCTGTGCCTGGTGGTGCATGAGCCCACCCATCCCAGCAGGCAGGGGCAACAGAGGTGATTGTGGAGGATTTCTGAGTGGGGAACAGAGCTCTTCCCCCATGAGATGACACCACCTTCCAAGCCACATTTCTGCCAACTCATCTTTCCAGTTGGCCACGCCAACTGGATGGGACAAGACAGGAGGGATGCTGTGGAAAAGGTTCATCTGTTGGTTCACGTTGTGCTCTAGCGCAAGCTGGCAAGTAGAACCACACAGTCACTTGCTCACCCCTCCCTTTCCCCCACCCCCCAAGAAGGAAGAGGGAGAACTGTGGGGAAAAAAGAAGGGGGAAGGGAGAAAAATCCCAATCCTTGTGGGTTGAGCTAAAGATTAATAGAAACAATAACAGATAAGGAAAAATACCAATACCAATAGTAATAACGACATGGGTCACTCTCACCACCCAGTGCCCAGTGAATTGGCACCATATCGAGCACTGATCACGAATTACCATCCCTCCAGCTAACCCCCACTTTTATACTGAACATATGTCTATGGTATGGAATATTTCATTGGCCGTTCCACCCTTCTCTCTATTCTTCTACGGTAAGCTGTAAAAACCCCTTGAATAGTGTAAATATAATTTAGCAACAACTAAACCCACTAGGTATTATTGACATTCCTTTCACAGCAATCACTAGAAAGAAAATTAACTCTTTCTCAGTTGGAAAGTTCAGGGCAGTTCAACACCTGTGTGATCCTGCTCCTGAACCACCAGCTCTTCTTGTGTGAAATGGGGACAACTGCCCTTGTTTGCCTGGCCATCTCTCCTCTACGTGCATACCTGGTCAGTGTCCCTTTGTCCAGCCTGGCTGGAGCCTCAGGGTTGCTCTGGATGGAGAGGAGCCCAGGACCAGCTTGTCTTCCTGCTACACCAGCTTCTGGAGCTGCTTGGTTCTGCTCTGATGTGAGCCCACAGCAGTGAGACAATCTCATCTTGGGACCAGTGAGCCCCAACAGCACCCCACCACCTCTCCATCCTCCTCCCAAAGCCCTTCCCTCCAGCACAGGAATCGCTCCAGCAGCGCACAACAGCAGGGTCAGGACAACCCTTCCCATGCTCGGCTGCTTCCCGCAGCACAGAGACAGAAACAGTATTTCCTTTCTCGCAGCCAGCTGTGTGAAGAAGGAGATTTTGGCTGATGAGAAGATTATGGTCTCTGACACCGTGTTCTCCACCTCTGTTTGCCTGGGCTACCTCCGACTGGGCTCTTTTCACCAGACAAAGCAGGCGGCGGCGGAAGCCTTGGCCGCACGTGGCTCAGCTCCGGTGCTGCGGCGCAGCTGATGCCGGCGAGGCCATGGGATTATTGTTTCCCTGACAGCAGCCGTCACCGCTACCTTTGGATTTGTTTCAAGATGCTCAGTGGGCATCTGTTCTGCGAAATGTTAAAGGCTCTGCTGAGCTGCATACTGAACAGGCTCCTGCGCTGGCTGAGCTGGGGGTGGGCTGCACTTTGCTGGAGTTTCAATTATACATACATATATAATCATAGGATGGTTTGGATCGGAAGGGACCTTAAAAATCATTGAGCTCCAACCCCCCTGCCATTGGCAGGAATACCTTCCACTAGACTAGGTTGCTCAAAGCCTTACTCAACCTGACCTGTTTTATATATATATATATGTATATATATAATACAGATCTAACCTGCAGCAGGGTGGCTTGAGCAGCAAAAGGGGATGCAGCTGGGCCAGACCTCCCCACCAAGCTGCCAAGGGCTGCCCGTTCAGCACCCTGAAGCAAGCTGTGGACATCTCCATCAGCTCAGCAGGTCCCATGCCACGCCAATCCATGGCTCAGCCCATGGAGACCACAGGCTGGCAAGAACCGTGCCATGAACAACCAGACACTGTGTGAAGGGCGTAAAAGATCTTTTCCAGGCTAGATTTGTTTTCAAAAGGAGGCTTTTTGGTAAGATCTATTTAGAGGGAAGGGTTGTCTATAGATAGTTACTTCGACTGGAGACGCAGTCCTTGCCCAAACGAACTCTAAAAAACAGACAAGCTGCAATGGAGATCCTATTTCCAAACTCAAACCCCAGAGATTTCTTCAAGTTGCAAAATACTTGTTGCAAAAATGAAAGAGCCCTTGTAATCCTGACACTATGGCCTTTAGTTTGTACATCTCCTTTGCCCAGCAGAGAGATCTCTCAGTGACTAACAAGATGCCTGAGCTGCTTTCCCAGGCTGTGCTGAACAAGAGGCTCTTTGCTCCCAAGAGCAGAGCTGCAGGAGCAAACCCTCTTGGGCCAACACCCTCACCCATGTGTCAGCTTGTCCCTGGCAAACACGGCAACGTTTCTACATCAAAGGTGTCATGAGCAAACATTTGAACCAGCTATTCACCAAGAGTACACTTTGGTTGGGGAAATGAAGCAGCTTGGTGAAGCTCTGAGACAGCAGAAGTGCACAGGAGAAAAAATGAGTTGAAGTAAATCACAAGGAATGGTGTCTTCAGCACAGAGTAGATGCAGAGCTGGGACTGTCTCAGGATTTGCTGGAAAAACCCAATGAAGGGTGATAGTGTTCCCCTTGTAACGGGTCTGGCCCACGGGGCTTCATTAAGCACAGTTCTCAGCCCTGAGAAGGCATGCTCAGGAGAGGTTGGCACCCAGGATTTGTCCCCCCAGGAAGGAGCCCACCCTCAACACGGCTACTACTGACACAGCATCCCTGCTCACCGGGGACAGATGTCACTGGGATGCCTGGGAGGACAGCGAGAGGGAAGACTGTTTGGTAACACGTGTCACCAGCTTTGCGGCAGTGACAGTGTCGGTGGGTCTGTGACGTGCCAGCTTCAGCCACGGGGCTGTGAGCTGAAAACTGGGGTTCTGAGATGACACAGGAGCAAGGTGGCACCACGCCAACTGGTAAACTGTCACATGGCCCTTCTGGGTTTTTTTTTTCACCATCCCCACATTATTTCCGCACCTATTCCTTCATGTTTAAAGCTCCCCAGAAGAGAGGTGGGGTTTCCCAAGCTGTTTCCCCAGTGGCTCACCGTGTCCCCCCTGGCAGATGGGAGGCAGAGGACACCTGAGGACACGCACTGTGAAGTTTGCAAACCAAAGCCCCCCAGCCTACCAACGCCACCAACAGAGCCTGGCCTGGGAGCAACAGACGGAGTGGATTTTGCTGTTGGCAGCTGGAATACGAAAGACTTGCTCAGGACCTCCCTGGCTGGGCAGGACTGGAGCTGGGCAGATCTGGCACTGGTGGTGCTTGGCACAGTGGCACTTGTGCACGTCAGCAGCGGGGAAGGGATAGCAGTGCCCTGAGCTCCTCCTGCAGTGTCGGAGGAGAAAGACTCAACCCTGCTTTGTCTATTACCAAACCCAGTCCAGTTTGAGGCTGTGGTGCCTGAAGGACAGGAGAGCTGGGACACTTGTGACTGTCTCCCCAGGGCAGCCCACAGCAGAAGGGTCTGTGAATGTCCCTGACACTCCTGTCACAATTCCACGGTGCTTCTGCAGACCAATTGCTGCACAGCAGAAAATACCAAGAAACAGCAAAACATCCCTTTGAAAGGGAACCTATTTTATTATGAAGAACATAAAAGTAGATTATTTTTACCCTCCTGCCATAGTGGCAGCAGATAATGCTCTCATGGGGAGCTCCAGAGTCTTGATCAGATGCTGCAAAACATCCCCCTGCGTGGGGCACAGCCCTTGTCCCCCTGGTAAATGGTGCTCTTGGGCACGGCTGGTGCTGCCTTCACTCGCCCCACGGTACTGGCTAAGTGATTTGCTCCTGGTGGAAAGTGCTTGCTGACCCAGCAGGCTGGAGCTGCTTGATTAACAGTTTCCTGGCTGCTGGAGTGGCTTTTCCAGGTTTCAGAAGTGCCTGCGGAAAAATATGAAGGTGGGGAGCCCAGGGAGGCAAGCCGGGTCTCCGGGGCCAGAGTGGAGTGGGGGTTGCTGGTGGGTTCTTCCCTGACAGCAGCAGAATGTGGTTTAAGCACTTTATAATATTAATTAGACCTTTTGGCTGTTAATGAATTGTTCCAGATTTTGCAAATTAAGTCTTTTGAGTGCTTCATGCAGAGATCAGCCTAGTGCTGCTCAGAGAGCTGGGGAGGGGGTGTGTTGCAGCCACTTTTCCAGGAGATGCTGACCTGCAGGCACTCAGAAGAGACCTGTATGGCAGCTCCTTTGGGAACAGTCCTCCCATGCTGCTGGTGGACACTGCAGGATGGCAGGGAACAGCCAGCAGACCTCCCTCAAAACCCACAGTGTGCCCCGGAGGGTCTCCATTGACGCCCCAGCCTAAATGGTCCCTGATCCATTTTGATGGATCACACTCCTGTGCCACGGCCCAAAACTGTGCCCCCAGCCTGACTCAGGACCAGGAGGACATGGGACTGCACCAGTCCCATAACCACCACGAGAAAGCAGCACCGGCTGCTCCAGCTGCACTGAATGGATAAACAACCCAGAGTCAATCCCATTCCCCCTGATGGGCATCTGCTGCCAGGGTGTCAGGGGTGTCGGGGGGGAGCGGGGTGCTGCTCCCCACCCAAACTGCATCCTGGCTGCTCCCAGCTCCGTGCTGCTGGCTGCAGTGAGCTCCCAACCCTGCTGCCACGCTGCCGATGCTCCGCTCCTGCCAGGCTCAACACTTGCTCTTTCAGGAGCTTTTAAGCTTTACTTTGTTATTTTTGTTGTTGGGGTTTTTTGGGTTTTTTGTTGTTGTTTTTTTTCCCCCCTCCAAACTCCAGGAGGAATCCCCTGCTGTCAGCTGCTCTCCTGGCACTACAATCCCTCATTTCCAGAGATAAGAGACAGAGCGAGGCGCTCGCCCTCCTGCATTCCTCCGCACTGCCTCTACCTGCAGAACTGCCGCTCCTCACCAAAGCAGCATGTGGAGGGGACCGGCAGGTTCCCAGCTGGAAGACCCCCGGGAAGCTTGGAGGGAGGCAGTCGGAATAATCAGCCTTTGCCCTTCTCCGGTGCCTTTCAGCCGAGGATCTCAAAGCACGCTGATCCAGAGGCTAATTAGGCAGAAATGGGAACAGCTGGCAGGACAGAGGCGGGATGCGGAGCGGCCTCCCTGGCTGCTCACACCACAGAGCAGTGGGCTGAAGGTTGTGCATCCATCTCTGCCCTACCCTGGGATTAACTCTTACCTGCCTCTCACCTCCTTAAAGTGGTTGTTGATGCTCTGGGTCCATCCCAGACTGATGCAGAGTTCACGCTCTGGCAGCCACACATTGGTAAGACAATGATTTGCTTTCCAGGCAGGGCTGGTCCAACAGTCTGGGCAGGCAGTGAAGAGCCTGAGCCCTGAGCTTTGGGAGCATCCTGCAGCCAACAAGCTCACCATGCTCATCACCCATGGCACTTCTTTCACAGATTTCAAGTTTTCCTGCTCTCCCCAGGGCAGTTCTGTGTCTTACTGGTCTAAATGCACAGAAATTATTTTTTTGGAGGTAACACAGACAGTGGGGCTGGGAAGCTGCAGAGCGTGGGATGACAGGGACACCCCTGCAGCTACTATGCCTTGTCTTCCCATCCCTCCTGGCACAAGCTGCCCATGCTGCCCCCATCCCCAAGCCTAAAGCTCAAATAAATGGTTTCTCCCCACTGCCAGAGGTTCATGTGCTTGAGAAAAGCCAAGGGAGGAGATGTGGGGTGGACAAACAATTAGAAAGTGAGTGCTAAAGGCCATCGATGGGAATTAGACAATTTGTCCTCTCTTCGGCCAAGTGCCCACCTTGATGGGCAGAGGGACGGGAGGCTGTGGGATACGTCTCCGTTACGGACATAAACCTTTCCCTCCCCCCACACAATGAAAACTGCATCAATAGATCCCCCATCTGCTCACATACATCACACACTTCACTCCAGTTTATTAGCTGGAATAAATCATAAATATTTCATTATACATCAACGATGCTCGACTCCAGGAAGGCGCAATCCATCACCTCGACACTCCTTGCGACCTGCCGCCATGCAAT
Organism: Thinocorus orbignyianus; assembly: GCA_013400375.1. Taxonomy (NCBI): domain Eukaryota; kingdom Metazoa; phylum Chordata; class Aves; order Ciconiiformes; family Thinocoridae; genus Thinocorus; species Thinocorus orbignyianus. Next base: position 203,222 of record VXBW01008511.1, read on the forward strand.
AAGCTTTCCAGTCTATTAAACAAGATTGATACAGTGTGCTAGGATGGACTAGGGGAATTTATTTATGGAGCACTGGGAGAGGGAGGGCACCGAATGCCTGGTGCTGCACGGGCAAACAGGAGCAGCTCCCATTAGCCCCTTGGACCAGGCAGCCCAACCAGAAATCCCTGGAGCAGCTGGAGGCAAAGTCCTCCTCTGAGCGTGGTATGAGGTAAGAAGATGCTGTGGCAAAGCAGGTTCCAGGCTGAACCCCGGGGTGCCCAGGTCTGGGTGCAGGACCCCAGCATCCTGTGCAAGGCAGGGGAGCTCCTGCTCCAGGATGGATCACACGGATGGATTGGCAGAGCCCTGGAGGGAAGCTCCCACCTCTGCCCTGCACAGCAGCACCATACTCATTGGCACAGGGAGGAGACCCCAGCACTGTTGTGGCTGCTTTTCCAGGATGCTGTTCAGGTCCCTCAGTGCTACAAGTGCTGTGTGTGCCCAGAAATACCTACTCTAGTGCCAGGATTTTGCTACTCATTGTAGCTCCAGGCTCATTTTAATGCCACACCTTCTCCTTTCCTTCTGCACATTGTGAAAGTGAACACGTTATTCAGCTTAGAAGCAAACAGAGGGGACCTTCCCAGTGCACAGAGCAACCACAGCGTTGCTCCTCACCCTTCACTGTCAACCATCTCCTGTCATGTGGGGCACTGCCACCCGTGCTTCACCCTTACAACCTTTTTGCTATTGCACACGACAGCAATGCTCTTGTGAACTGCTGCTGTCTCCCCTTCATCAGAGGAGCACGGATTAAGTCATTCCGTGAGGATGATGCAGAGCAGTCCTCAGCCCAGCCTGGGTACTCTCAGCCCCTTGGCTGCTGCTCTTTCCATGTTGGAGCTGGAGGAAAGCCCAGCACCAGCCCAGCAGAAGCGTCTTTCCTCCAAGAGGGACCTTGCAGATTGGCTGCAGGTCAGCCCCCAGCTCAGGAATCTAATCTCTCCACCCAAGAGAGACCTTGTCTCTCCAAGCCCTTTAGGAGAAAGAGCACCACTGCTGCTGGTAGCTCTCTGGTTGAGTACTGGGTGTCACCAATGCCTGACGGATGCTCAGCAAGACACTAACCTGGCACATGGTGAATCCGGAGCCTCCGTCCCCGGCGTGCCACGCTGCTGGGATTGATTAGAGGCAGCCCTGCTCCTGAAGGGGATTGACACAGCCTCGGCAACGATGATGTATGTGTACATATCTATTTAATGAAATGCTAAATGATAGGCTAAATAACAGAAGCAACTTTAGCTTGATTTATTGCAGGGAAATGAATAATGTTTGTCACCGCTGTCAGCCATCTTGGCTAAGAACAGAGGTTACGAGCACAAATTGTAGCTAATTAGCAGTAATTAGCACTTCTGAAATTCTGGATTGTGACTCCTTCGCAGAGGCCTGTTGCACAGCACTGTGTGTCCCACCTCACACAGGTCACCTTCCTGGGCCATTGCAGGCTCAAAACCTCTCCCTGTCACACCCCGTGAACCCCAGCACTTCAGCACACACGGTCCCTGAAACCAGGCTGCTTTCCCAGTGCTTGCTCCATTTCTCCTCTACTCTCCTGCTACTGACTCATGTTTCCCTGCAGGAAAACCCTTGGCTTCTCTGGCAGCCTCCTGGCATCCAAGTTACCCAGAGCCAACCCCCGATCTTGTCCTTTCTACAGGTTCTTGGACTCTACTGAGTTACAGGGACACCTGAGACAGGTCCTGTTAATCCTGCTCCAGGGTATAAAGTTGAACCCTTGAACTTCTGCCTTTGCACACCTTTTCCAGCCTGAGCAGACCACGATGGCAGGACCTCCTGAGCTCCCAAAGAGCAGCTGTCTCCAGACCCTGTCACAGCAGTGGCGTGGCTCTTTGGGGCTACTCAAGTCCACCTACCCTCACCTGGTCACTTGGCCCAGCAAAATGCCTTCCCTGGACCCACAAAAGATGATGAACCCAAAATAAATGGGCTGCTTCTGTAGGGACATGGGGCTGCTCCGAGGCACTGCTTCTGCCGTGGTGTACCAAGGGTTTGGTGTGCGCCGCAATCATTAATAAAGCATCAAAGGCTCCTGAGGGGGAGAGTTTGAAACTTCTTCAAAAAACACATGCATATTAATAACGCACCAATTATTCATGAGGAAACCATCTCCCCTCGCCAGCAACTTCCCGGGCTCCTGTTTGCTCAGGTGCTGCCTGGGTGCAGAGCAAAAGCCTCTCCCTGTGACCCAGCCCTGCCCACTGGCATCAGCTCTCCAGGAGAAGTGCTAGCACTGGGATTCTCCTGGCTCCAGCAGTCCCAGCACAGCACCTCAGTGCTCTCCTTGCTGGCAGCAGCCATACATGTCTGCTACTCATCTCACTGCCAAAAAACCTCAGCTGCAGCTGAGATATCCACCTGCAGTGGGGAACGGGCAGGTCAGCTCAGAAAAGAGCCCACTGCTCCCTTTGCAGGTCCCATGGACCTGTCAGAGAGCCTGGTGAGCCCCAGTGCTGATGTTCTGCAGGGGGCTGATGGGTTTCCTAGCAAAACCAAGCCCAGAGCCTCCTTGAGGTCCAGAACAAGCTTCGTTTCAACCCCCTGGATGTGAAGAGATCTTCACCTTCTTGTCAGATAGAGGAGCTACCCCAAGAGGTCTGGATGAAGACCACCGAGCTCAGCCCAGCATGGGAAGGTTTGCTGTTCCCTTTACTGGAAAACTGCCCGGCGGCGGTGGGAGCCCTGGAGGGAGGTGTGAACATCCAAAGACACCAGTATAACGAGGACGGTACCGGTTGCTCCTTTCCCTCCCCCTCAAACAATATCTGAGAATAATAGGTGGCTGTCACGCTTTGCAGGCCACCGTCCACTGAGGCAGAGCGAGATTTTGATGCTGTTACAGATTTCTACCTGCGTGAAATCTGGAGGTAATTTAATGGCTCACAAGAAAGGAAATAAATCTATTAGAACGGAATCGCTGTTTGTTTACGTATCTTGCCATGAACATCACCACGAGCAGCAGCAGCAGCAGGTGTATGTGCAAGCACCATTTATTTACATAATAAAATTGCCAAGTAGATTTGTAGCTCAGGGGCATCCTTGCCTCTCCGCGCGCGTGCCGAACTCCCATTAGCACTAATGGCAGGCGCTGTGTGCTCAGCGAGTGGGGAACAGACCCTCCAACTGCCCTGATGGCTGGTACTAAGAGATGGAGGGATGCAGACATCTCAATGGGCCCGCTCCTCACCCCCGATTTGGCCAGGGAATGGTACCTGCACCGCTGCTTCAAGCTGCTTTGCCGCCCTCCCCATCTGTGGGGTCTGCTGCAATCTGCCTGTTCCCGGGAGAGAGGGGGTTAAACAACTGACTCCCCACTCTTAAAACTTCTCCAGAGACCCCTGGAGCATCCAGCAGGAGGAAAAGAGAAAAGCAGAAGAAGAAAAAAAAAACAAACAAAAAACAAACCAACCCCAACCCCAGCCTGGAATGAATTCCTGTCATGCTCTGCAAAGGGGAGGTTTGTTTGTATTCCACAGGCAGCAGCGCTGAGCCTGCTGTCAGAGCCACGCTGGGAGAAAGGGCAAAACCCTGCCGAGATGAAAGAATGTGAAGCGCTGGTACAGCCTCCCCTGGCATTTACACCTGGAAAAAAAACAAAAAACAAAACCACTCAAGGGCATCTCACATAATAAGGCACTCCTCCCCACGCTCTGTGCCTGTGCCGGCGGAGCGGGAGATGGAGCGGTGCGGGGAAGGCTGGCAGCATCTCCAGGTACCCGGGAGGAGAAAGCTGCAGATAAGACAAGTCTGATTTTAACCCCATAATCGTGAGCTGTGCTCTCCCCAACTCTGCACCCAGTGAGGGGACAGGGGAGCCAAGGACTCACTGTTGGACAGACGAGGGGTGCAGCTACCCACATCTCAGCTGATAAATCAGTGATACCTTCCCCTCCGAGTTATATTTTTTACAGGCTCCCAGGCAATAGGGTGAGAAGCCAGGGTGATGCTCGCTGACCCTGTGCTCCTGGCTTTCCTGCACACCCTATGTCCTTTGCTATCCTGAAGCCTGTTTGGTCCAAATCCCTCTGCTCTACAACCCTGATCCGACCGCTGTCAGCAGGCTCATGTCACCAAGCAGACCTGCCTCTGCTCTCAAGAGGACTTTTCTCCTGGGGCACCCTGCTGGATCAGAGCACTCTGCTGAGCACAGAAGAGAAGGCAAGGTAGTGTTTAGGCAGAGGCAGATGAACCTCTTGTGACACTCAGTCCTGCTGCACCATGTCTTCATGCAGGAGTCCCCCCCAAGGGTGCATCTTCTGGTCACCCTGGTTTTAAAGAGAAAAAAAGCACAGAAAACTACACTACAGGAAAGATGTAGATTATTTTTGGCCCAACTTGCATAAAAATAGGCTACAACCCCAGCCATGGGACTGCATCAGTGAAGTTGTGGCAAACACATGGAGTGGTCTCTTGGTTGTATACCACGGTCTGGAGCCTTGGGCTCCACACACAGAGCCGAGGCTGAGGGATCACCCCAGCAGGAGCTTTTCTGATGCCTGCTCCTCACGCCCATGCTGACTGGGATGGGCAGGCACAGAACATATACCTGGTGGCTTCCTTGTTTGTGAAATGTGAAGCTCACCTCATCCTCAGCACCATTTCACGTTCCTTCACAGGCACAATGGATTCTAGGTGAACACCAAGGGCTGGATAAGGCTGTCAGTGGTGTTGGCAGTTCTCTAAAACTCACAGATGGACAGATTTAGCAGATTCAGCTTCATCTGCAGACACATTAGCAGAGCTTGGAAAGCCCATCTGCCCTGGACCTTCTTCCATCCCCTGCAAGTCAGGCTTCCCAGAATGCCCAAATGGCCAGCAGGTTTTGGCTAGCAAATACAAAGGCCCATCTTCATACTGTTGTTTCAGGGCCTCAGGGAATGCTGTACATGGTTCCTGCTCCAGCCTTGGCTTGGGTTGGTGTCAGACCACCTTACATGACATATGCCAGCAGACAAAGTCCTGGATACCAGCTTTCAGGCAGGAGAGAACAGCACCAAACGGATTAACACAAAATCAGACCTTGGCAGAGTCTGGCAGCATCCTGGGGCCTGCCTGCCTTTGGCAGAGGTGCTGGACTTCACTTACGGGTATGCTCTGCACACGTAGCTCAGCATGAGCAGGAGCCTCTCCAACCCCTCAGCACACCACAGACCTGAAGGATACATACCAGATGAAGGCTCCCCAGCCTGGGGACACTGCACACCCCGTTCCAAGAGCACTGTTCTCCTCTAACGGAAACTAGCAGATAAAGCAGCCAAACCTTTGAACATTTCTGCAAGCCAGGAAGCCAAGACTTTGTAGGTTCACTCATCATTAGCAGGAACTCATGGGTGACTGATATGACACAAGGAGGCTGGGCGGAGGGAGCCCCCCCGCTGCCTATAGCCAGAATTACTGCAGATGGGTTTGCCCAGAGGACAAGCCAGAAAAGAAAATGGGTAAGTAAAAATGAAAAACGTTTCTTTTCACATTAGCATTTAAATATTTATAGAAATCCCTGCAGACAACAAGATGAAAAAGAAAACTCAAAGACTAATAAATAAGTAAATGCTCCAAGGTGTGGCAGCCCAGCTGAACGCGGCTGCCACTCAGCTGGAGGAACTTTGAAGAAGGTTGCAACCATGTGTGCACTGCTCAAAATAATAATTGTAACCCTTCTGCTTTGGCTTCTGCCCTCTGCAGAATAGCTGAGGGATCAATTACACCTTAGCTAAGGAGAGCACTACCTCTGCTTTCCAGAGCAGTGACCTGTCCCAGTCTCTGGTGAGACGAACTATTAAATAAAGCAGAGATAATGACAGGAGGCCATTGACTAAGAGAGGCAGCAGTGGGATATGAGGAAAGATATCTGCCCTAAAATGTTTGCTTAAATATACAGAAGCCTATACTTCTGGTTACTGCAGAATACCATTAGTCATAAGTAAATATGTTCTCAACTGTCTTGAGCAAAACCCAGAGGGATGATTCTTGTTGAAAGGAAAGAACCTGGAGCAATCACATCCTTGGCTGCTCTCTGTCCCAGTGCAGAGAACGTGTGCCAGAACCTCTCAAAGCCAGAAATATTCAGCTTTTCTTCAAGCACTATTACCAGCTCCAACTACAAAAACCCAGCAAAAACCTCAACACTTGGTCTTGGATCACACCTGCTAAAAGTGATCCCTGGCTTTCCTGGCTGGGAAGGAAGGAAATCAGGCCACTGGCTTCCCAGCTTGTCCTATGAGCTGTAATCAATTTGTGCAATTCCCCATCCCTGCTCCACTTACGGCTGCACTGGGTTATGTAAATCCACTGCCGAAAACTGTTCAGCAAGCTAAACAGATTGTGTGGGCACCAGCAGAGTGCCTCGAGCAATGGGAAACCCGGCAAACGACGAGGAAGGGAAAGCTGAGGACACAAACCAGAAAAATGATAGATGGTCAGAGGTGGAAGGAATATCTAGTTTCAACAAATTTCCTCTTGAGCTGGGCATCTCTGGTGACAGGTGGGTGTCAGGACTGAAGATAACCCCCAACACCACCCAGACTTGGAGAACAGGCAGCCTTTCCCAGCTGTGTGCTGCTTTAGGGGAAGCTTCTGGTGTGAGTTGCAGTGCAAAGCCCACCAGGACACAGCGAGCGTGTGGAGCAGCTGGGACATGGACCCACAGGACCATCAAATGCAAAACCCACAGCCCAACTGCTGAGCAGCTCTGGCTCTCTGCCCCAACCTCTTCCAGCCTCTACAAGGTGAGGTTCCTACAAAACCTCTGAGTGAGCAAACTGGCAGGTTGACAGTAAATCCACCCCTTGGTCACTGCTGTAGACAACTCTCTGCAGTGTCTATCATCCCTTCTGAAGAGGCTTCACAAAGACTCAGGGTCACCGGACGATCAGTGACAGTAAAGACACAACAAACACGAAGTCTTCACATGAGCACGGATCAGTGAAAATCGCCACATTCCACCCGTTCACAAGACAGTATGTGCTTTGACAGTGCCTGTGATGGGACCATGGTCCTGTCCTCCCCACGACTGCACAGGGATCTCCCTCAGGTAATCTGATACTGAACTTACCCTACAGGGTTTTTAATTCTGCACTGGAGGAGACATGCTATTTATACAGCAGTAAGTAGCCACTTGAAAGGAAGCCTTGCCAATGATCCAACGGGCTCTGCCAAGTACCTCAAGAAAGACAATAGTTCAGCCCATTTCTTCACCACATCCTGAGCTCAGTCCTGTACTTCCCCTCTCAACCCACTTGCCAGCTTGCAATTCTCCTGCTAGATCTTCCGACAGGCTTGTAGAGCCCAGCTTGATGTCTCTACAATGTAACCCAGCTGGAGCTGCATTCGGGACTCCTTGCATTAATCCCTGAGATGGGAAGGGAAAAGTCACTCCTGGCAGTGATAGCCTGGAGAAGACCCTCTCCCTCCAGGCTGCAAGAGCTACAGCTCGAAAGGCAAAAGCAACTAGAGGCTGAGAGGGAACAGCCTGGATTTTGGAGATGCGGGTGCCTGCTGTTCCCACCAACTCTCAGCTGTGGTGCAATTGCTCCACGCCTCTGAAAATTGGACACTGTTTAGCAGAGGTTCGCAAACAAGTAAAGGGTTGGCATCCAAGATGTTTGATACAACTAGAGCAGAGCTTTGCAGAGAGTAAATAAATTCTGTGCCAAAAAGCTGCTCTCATTTACAGCTACAAAAATCCCAAGTCACTCTCTGAACTGCTGAAAACATCAGTCTTGCGTGCAGTCAAGGAAACACATGGGTCACATTTCACTGTGTCCTGATGACTCTAAGACGTCCGGCCATCGGGCAAACCTGGCAATGTGGTCTCCTCAAGGAGATAAATATAAATAAATACCAACGCAGGACACAGAAAAAGTGAATTCTGTCTCCACAGCATTAGAAGTGTGCGTGTATAAGGCACATTTTCAGGTGACAAAGGAATCTTTACACACAGCTGATACACTAGATGCCATCCTTACGTTTTTACTTCTAGACATGCCTCTTCAGTAAGTGCTGGGTGGAAACACGAGCACAGCTAGTGTGCTTTCACCAGAGAGGCCTTCACCAGCAGCCTCTGCTCCTGTCCCATCAAGATCTGGTGGGGCATCCTTCCTAAAGCAGCACACGGAGCTGCTTGGGACACGCCTGGCATTTTTTGGGTTGTCCTTTTGTGGGAATGTCTGCCATCCTGCCCGACTCACGAGCTTAAGCTACAACAGACTCAAAAAGCAGCTCCTTCAGGCCAGCCTCGGAGGAAGCCAGCGCTTCATCCGGTGGGCTTACCAAACCGGTAAATCACATCATCTGCGGCACATTATAATTAAGGAATCGTTCCTTTAAAAATAGAATTTGCATTAACTGGATTTGTGATTAGGAAAGACACTGCAAACAAACAGAAAACCTGCAGATTAGGATGCTAATTAGATGCATTTCTATTTATAATCTGCCTTGATCAGGCTAAAGTATTTTCTGTTTCAGGTGTCAGTGCTACACCCATGAATGTAAGCAATTCCCCTGGCAGGGAAACACCTGCTTGTCTCTGGGGACAGGCAAGTGCCAGGGAAAAAGCCTGAGCCAGAGGGATGGGGTGCACGTTGCTTGCTATTTCTGCTGCCCCTTCTCCTTGGAGACCAGCCCCAGAGGAGAAATGGGTTGTGTCTGGCCAAGGATGACCTGCCCAGGGTATCTCCTACAAACACCAGATTCCTCTCCACTGGAAAACTGTGGACAGCTTTGCCTTTTCCATCAGAAGTGCTGGAGTGGAAATCGAAGAGCTCGGGCTGGGAACGGCAAGGATCTACAGCTGGTGCCAGCAAGAACCACCCAGTTACAAACTGGAGAGCTCTGAAGAGGACAGATGGACACCAGGAGGTCCCTGAAACCAGTCTGACAGAGTCACTGGGCTTCGCCCCTTGACTGAGAGCAGGCGCAGAGAGATGGACCGTGTCCTGCTGGCAGCATCTGACAGCCTGCCAGAACTGACGGGTGCTTCTCATTTCTCCTGATGATGTCTTATTCCAGATTTATTTATTTATTTATTTGTTTCCCCTGGAGCTCCCTCTTTTATTGCAGAACATCCAGAAGGAATAAAGAGATAGCAGGTCTACCCCATTCTCCTAAAGCCGCCAACAGCAATATGGGAAGTCTTTTGGGCCACAGGAACTCTTGTTAATAGGAACTGGGGGGTGTGTGTGACATGACCTGTGTAAAAGGATCTAGCAAAAATTCAGTGATAAACCAGGACTTAGCAATGTGTAAAACAGCTACAGGTTTTTTTTAAATGCAGCTTAAAGAAAAGAACTTAAAAGACATGAGTCATCATTTTGAAATGTGCATCAAACAAGTTAAATAACTCTTACTTTCTTAACAACATATTAATCAAAGTGCATTGATTCTTGAATCAGATTCTACTACCAACAAGCTTTCTATCTTCTCCATCCTGATGCATGCATTAAGAGAGTTTTATTCTGACAGATACAATATAGCAATCAATAAAATCTTATTATATGGAGCTGAGATACATGGATTTGTTGGAGGATTTATGCACTACTTTCAAACCCGGTGCTATTTCATGTCTCAGCCTTAACCTGTAATTGAAAATAAATCTCCCTGAATACACCAGATTCTAATTTTCTGGATGTATGGGCAAATGTGAATGGAAGCCAGCCTTCCCTAGGGGAGAAGTCTGCTTTCTGATCGTATCACTCCCCCTGTACACACCGCTGTATTGCCAGATTCCTCCAGAGAAAGCACCCTGCCCAGGACAGCACAGGGGACAATGGGCACTGCGCTCTGCAACTCCATCACACTCCCAAACGCTCTGTCCCCAACCTCACGCCTCCAAAGCTGCTCCCTTCCTCCTGGGCAGAGATAACACAATCTGACAGCATCAGAGCCTGAGCGACACGAGCATCGCAAGCCTGGGATGGATGAATAAAGATCAGGGAGCGGCATGACCAGAGAAGCTGGTGTTTGTCTGCTGCTTTTGTCCAGCTCCCGGGGTTCGCTTGGCAATTGCTCATAGAATCACAGGACAGTTTGGGTTGGAAGGGACCTTTAAAGGTCATCTAGTCTAACCCCTCTACAATGAGCAGGGACATCTTCAACAACATCAGGTTGCTCAGAGCCCCGTCCAACCTGACCTTGAATGTTTCCAGGGATGGGGCATCTACCACCTTTCTGGGCAACCTGGGCCAGGCTTTCACCATCCTCATTGTAAAAGAATTTCTCCTTCTTTACTTCTTTGTTCCATCCTTCCTGCTCGGTGGCATGTGGGTGTGCTCGGAGATTGCCTCTCACCTCACAGCGCACGGGACAGCTGGGAAGGTATGGCAGCAACAGGAGACAGACGGCCATAGGCATTTTTCCTTTGGGCTTGTCTCGGTCTCCGAGGGCTTGGTGCCGCTTGGATGTACGACAGCAGGTGGATACCCAGTAGTTTCCCTGGAAATAGCTGGAGGGGACTTTGATCTAAGCAGTTCTGTCAACAGTGTTAATACAATAAAAATAATCAAATTCACTCAGATGGAAATGAGGGAGATGGAGAGATAGGCAGACAACGGTGCAAATCAGAGGGAATAAAGAGAACAGGAGAAACAGTAAATCACCTACGCAACACCGCAAGTTCAGATATGTCTCAAAAGATCTTGAATACATCACAGTCAGTGCAATATTATGCCTTTTTATCTGCTTTTTTTTTCCCTGTAACACACAGATACCTATGTACTTGTTCCTTCTCTGATGGCACAGACTGGGCAGGTTTGCAGAGGGATCCTGCCCAGGCTTCCCGCACAGCGCACACACGGTGTGTTCTCATCCCCAGGGGGAGAAAACACAAGCACTGAATGCCTGGTCTTTCCGAGATTTCCCTAGAAACCAAGCAGGGAGCTACAGGAGCATCCTCTAGAGAGAGTGCTGGTGATCACAGTCTGCATCACTATATTTTGTCTCCTGTCACCGAGGGAATGACCATCCCCAATGCTCAACATGAGGTTGTTTTCTTGGGGAAGACAGTTTCATGGGAGAAAAGGGGATTTTAATAAAGGATCTGTCAATCAGAAAGGAAAATGACTGCTGCCATTAAGTGTTGACTGTTTTTTTCAGTTCCTATACTTTCTGAAAAAACCCCACAATAACCCAATTACAGGAACCAGAAAAAGAGAGCTGACCTGAGGGAGGTACTGGGAAAATAAATTTCCTGCAGACGGAAAAGACTTAAAAACTAAAGATTCATTTGTGAGCCTTGCATTGCAGGAAGCAACCCAGAAAAGGACCTGATGGAACACTTCAGCAGGCACCTTGCAAGGTTTGAGCATCATCTCTCACCCTGGGGGCAGGTATGAAAGGGAACTGGCACTCAGACCACATGAGCCCAGTTTAAAACCATTAAACCTCATCCTATCACTGCATGCCCTTGTAAAAAGTCCTTCTCCAGCTTCTCTGGTAGACCCCCTTCAGATACTAGAAGGCTGCTCTAAGGTCACTCCAGAGCCTTCTTGTCTCCATCCACTTGGTGGGGACCGACACGAGGGTCCTTCAGTGAGAGGAATGCTAGCACAGAGTCAGGTATACCATCTCCTGGCTTTCAGGAGCACCATGCACACACACACAGCTTCACCTTTAGAATGCTGATCTATATGACCTCCAAGAGGTAGATAGAGCAGATTATAGCCCAGCAGTGGCCAGGCTTCACCTTTTTTGGATTGTGCCAGTGTGATCTCCACTCCAAAGTCACCCACCATTGCTTAACGGAGTAATTCACCCTCCAGATCCCAGTCACTACAATGGGACACAACCCCCTCAGTTCCCTGAAGTGAATTTTTACCACCTCAGGGACATTTGCCATCTCTGAGTGATCTCCAAAGGCTGTCACCATGGCAGGGTCAGGCAGAGTGAGCAAGGGGTGACAGGGCTCACTCACAGCACCACCGGCTAAATGAGGCTTGGGAAAAAAATTGTCCCATTGATCTAATATCCATGAGAGAGGGAGGAAGCGGTCAGGAGAGGAATGAAAGGAAAGAAAGCCAAAGAGTGGGGGAATGGGGTGGGGAAGAGAGTTAAAAGCATGCTGTCCTCCCTGGGCAGCTGCTGGGGACACCGGGGAGGCAGCCTGGCTGGGGATCTGCCGCTGGGGAGGGGCTGGACAGGCATCCCCTGACCCAGTCTGTCCCCCCTCCCTTATTTCTAGCTCTGAGCTTTGCTCAGCCAGTGAAAGGGTTAAGTTTAATTTATACTGATTTCTATTTAATATCATTCTCTCCCCGTAGGAGCCGGCAGCTGTGAGCTGATTGTACTCTCTCATTATGCAGTCTGTATCACTAATGGCCTGTGACAAAGGCATGCCATCTTCCCGGCCTTACCCCCGAGAGCCAATTAAACACACATACTCCCTTCCTGTTTGCAGCGCATTACAATGAAATTAAACTGAATTTCAAAATCATTTTCTCCTAAAGACATCTCTTTGCAATAATTAATGCATGCTATTCCTTTGCATTTGAAATATTCATTAGGAGTGTTGACTAAAAAAATTTTTAAAGCTGATTGCTTTGCACCCTGCACTTCGCCTGATGATGCTTCAGTCCCAGCCCGTGGTACCCACCCAGGATGGGGACCCGCGGTGACACTGCTGGCAGGGCAGCTCCACGTCTGCTTCAGCATAACAATAACAATAAATCACAGCTTCTTCAAGAACCGTAAATAAATAAGATTACACAGAAGGCATCAGAAATCCAGCCCGACTCGATGGCACTGCTAACACACAGTAGAAGAGGGGAAGGGAAAAGCCAGAGCTGTGTGTACGCTCAGGTTAGACACAAACGAGCCATCCTGCCCCTCTGCACTGGAGAGATTAACCGCTGGCTGGGCTTGGTGCGGGCAGACAAACATGCCGCCTGTACCCACCCCACTGCCCAAACAGCTCCCAGCCGGCAACAGGAAGGTGGGCACCCGAGATACCAACCGGCAGTGGGGGCAGAGCCTGCCAACCCGTCCTGTGGCTGGTTTAGTGTTTAATCTAAATTGCAGAACGGCGCCGGGGGACAGGAACCTCTGGCTGGGGAGGTCTCCGACCGCTCACCACGCCACGCGCAGAGCGGGAGGTGTCATTTGAAGCACACCATTTATTCATGGCCTGTCACATCTATTCCGCTTGGGAAAGGTCTTCAGCCTGGTACCCTCTTGAATCTGCTATCCCGCATGATGGGCAGGATGAGCCAGAAGAGTTCTGCTCTGAGAACGTGCCGTCCCAGTCATGGCAGCTTCAGGTAGGGACAATCCAGATGGCATCTGCTACTATCACAGACGAAACAGGATATTTTCTCTGTTTGAAAATATTGGATAAAACCTACCAAGGCGCACACAGCACCCACCTGCAATAGGTATTATTATTATTAGAGTGTTATCTTCTGGTGAAATTTGATTTGGAAGAAGGAAATACCAGAGGTGTTCCCATCCCTGGAAACAGTTCGTGTTTCAGAAACATTTCTCTTAGTTGAAAGGGAAAGATAAAACCTGAGAAAACCCAGAAAAAGAAACATTTCCTTCACATTTCCACAACGTAGCATGTGAAAACAAAATAAGCCTCTGTTTCAAATTAAAAGGTCTCTTTATTTGGAAGACTCAGACTTTTCACTTTAAAAAAAGTGTTCTGGCAATTTCAAAACCCCTTCGTGAACCGCTCCCACACTGAAGGCACCTGCTGTGATTTTTCCCCAGAAAGTTCAGCTTTCCATCAATTAGTATTTTCTGACTGACAGATTACGGTTCCTTGAAAAGCCCCCACATGGCACCCGTGGCCAAGCCCATGACCCCAGCCCACCCCATGCAGCTGCACTGCCCCTGCTCATGGCTTTGACCCTACACACCTCGTCTTTAAACTCTCTGCCCTCACCTGGAGAGCAGCCGCCCCCCGCCAGACAATAGAGGGGAGGCAGGATGGATCCAGGGCCTCGGAGCTCAGAGGGGTTCTCCACTGACGTTGTGCTGAGTAAATGAAGCTAAAACTCACCCACCAAAGTGCAAGTCCCCAGAAAACATCAAGGACCCCAACATCGTGCTTAGAAGGAAGAAACCCCAAACGTACCCCATTACTTGGCCGACTAATTATGGCCAATACGAGCAAAGCCCCACCCTGAGCCCGGTGTTTGGTCACAGCCTGTACCCACAGCCAGGCTGTGACCCCCCATCTCTGGCAACCAAGGAACCTTGGAAGCTGAACTGGAGCTGGTGTGCCCTCTCCCCTCTGCCAGCCGCCACAGTACCTGTTTTGAACCAGCCATCGGGCGTGAAGGCATCTGCTGTTTCCCTGGGCCTGTTCCAGTACTCGCGGAAGACAGAGGGTCCTTTCACATGCAGCTCCCCTTCCTGGCCCTCGAGACCCGGTGTCACCTAGGACAAGCACACAGTGAATGTACCCTGAGGAGCAGCCACGTTGTCTCCACTGTCCATCCCCCAGCAGTGAGGGACAAGCAGAACCCACACCATGTGCCCTCCCAACCTCAGACGCAGCCTGCCCACCTGCAGGACCTCTTTCCTTAGGTGGAAGGGCTTCCATAAGTGCCTTCAATATTCAAAAGCACTGAAAATATATGTCCGTGTTACTTCAGAATAAAACCCTCCATGCTGGAACTGCAGTCTAGGCAGGCTGGCACCTTCCAGCTGCTGGCAAAGGAGAGAAGAGGAGGGAAGGAGAGGTCCTGTATGCACACAGCTGGTTAAGAAATATTTTTGGGAAAGGGATAGTAATCTCTGATCATTTCAGGCCATCTGTGGATGGCCTGATGCAGACCAGCTTCACAACAGCTCTCTGCACCCTGCTCCTGCTGCAACACCCAGCAGCCTCTGCCAGGGTCGGGTTCTCCCTAAGGAACACACCCTATCCCCACTTCCTGTCCCCGGAGCCTCTGCATGGATGAGGGAGTGGGATCCTTGGGACAGGTATCAGCAGAGACAGCAGGTCGTGCTTTGCAGTCTCCAGACATCCCGATCAGGGCACCCACCTGCTCAAGGAACCCCCATCCATCTGTCTTGGGTGAGACTGCCTTTCCCCATGGCAGAGGCTTTCGGGGGATGGATGAAAGCAGGTCACAGAGGCTGCATCCTGAAAGACCCATGCATCCCTGACAACTCCGTGTCCCGTCCCCAGAGTGCTGCTGCCCTCCAGGCCAATACATCTTGCTGTGACAGCAACCAGCAGAAAGGGTGAGCGGGTGGCTCAGCCTCAGAAATAGCAGCCGCAGGGGACACCAGCCACCAGCTGCACCGCCTGGCACTTGCAGCAACCTGTCCCTGGGCTGGCAGCAGCAAACCCCTGCCCTCCCCGGGGAAGGGAAGCACAGACTGCTGTCCCACAGCAGCTAGGAGATCAGGTCCTGCTCTGGTGATGAAGATACGACCACTACCCACCCTAGATGTGCTAGATTTGCAGTGTCCTCAGGGAAGAGGACTATCCTCCTGCCTGCTGCAGCCAGGTGATGCAGCCAGGAGGGCAGCCCCTGCGAGGCAGGGGGTAGCAGGGGACGACACGCTCCCATGACTGTGCCATGCTGCTGTCTGCTCTGTTGACAGACAGAAAACCTCGCTTTCCAAAACTGTCAATCTAACACTTTTATTTTTTTTTTCCCTCCGAGGAGGTGGCAGGAAACACCATCTGATTTGTTCTCGGGGACACGCAGCTCCTTTCAGGCTCACTGGAAGGCAACGGTTGTAGTGACAACTCGGTACCCTGCAAACCTGCACGGGCAGGTTTTCTATGGCAACAAAACAGATACCCTGCTGTTATGGAAACTGGAGAATCGCAGGAAGGTCACAGACTTGCCTGACATGGCACGGTATCTCATCTCCCCTGCACACACATCACTCTGCAATAATAAGGATGCAGGCAGGCTAAGGAATGAGGCACTTGAGAGGCACGAACGTCGCACTGCTCGTGGGACTGTGTTAACCTAAAGTCCTTTGCAGAGAAGATGTGCAAAGCCACCACTGGGATGGAACGTCACTGCGAGATGCGCTTCTACACATTGCCCCATCCCTTCACAGAGAACATCCCGTTAACAGGAACTCTGAGCTGCTGGAACACGGATGAGATACATCTGGGACCCCGAAAGTCAGCAATGCCAGAAATGCAGCCGCAAGGGAAAGCGGTAATAGCAGAACTGGAGAGCCAGGCAGAATCCCAGAGCAGGGCAGGCTTCGTGTCTCCGCACAGCCTTTGATGGAAACAAAGCTCCTCTAATGGAAAATGCCTAGAAAGTTGCTTTTAAGGTGCAATTTTTGTTTTAAGTAATTTATCCCTGAAGTCCTGTCTTGGAGGATACGGTGACACGTGTTTCTCTGCACATACAGTCCAGGCACTTCTAGAGAATCACCTAGATGCTTCCACGTGTCACGGGCTGAGCTGAGCTCCAGAGCCCTGGCTGTGCATCATCTCCACTGCCTGGAAGATACTGCTGGAAAAGGTCTGTAATGCTGATGAGAGGACCTAAGCTGAATGATGGCAAGGTGAAGATGGTGCTGGGTGAGTTCTCCCCTGGGGATCTGAAAGAGGGAGCCTGAGGACCAGACGATACACAAGCAGAACAGCACAGAGAAACCTGGGGTCCAGGAGAGCCCAGCACCAAACCTCCCAACCTGCAGCAGCAAATGGGGGTGATGCAGAGGGACTGTCACAGAGGCTGCGTGCAGTTTTACACAGCTCTTTATTCTCACTCTTTTTCCTGCTGGTCCAGCATCACAAAACATGCAAAGTCTCTGAGTAACTCAGTCCCCCCCAGTATTCCCAATTCCAATTTAGCCCAGCAGCTAACATAGCCCTTACAACCCTGCCAGTGACACCTCTCCTCCCAGGGGGCAGCTCCACTGCACTCCCCTCCCTGCTGGATCCCATCTGCCCTATCTCAGCTACAGGTAACAGACTATTGAAACATCCCTCACATTACAGGCAGCATTAATTACTACCATGAGCCACCAAAGCCAATCCCTTTAGCCATCGGGCTGCCTCCGGCTCCCCTAAAAGAGCTGGAGAGGGGGTGGTGGAGGTAAGGATGATGAGGACCTGTGACCAGATGCCTGAGCTTCACCTACAGACCCTGCCAGATTCTCTCTTCTGCTTGTCAGTGCTGAGCACAAGAATGGGTGTAAATTTGGCTACTACAAACATCTTCGATCCCAGCCTGCCCGGCTGAGCCCTGCCCTGTGCAGGCGTTGCATGGTGCCAGCCGGCAGTGTCGGGTACTGCCCTACCTGTGCCACCGGCGCCGTGGCCCGGCTCAGTGCAGCAGAGCTGCCCCAGGGACCAATCCTGCACAGTGTTTACCTGCACGCTGCGACGTCTCCTGTGAATCAACCCTTGAACCAGCTCCAAATTCCTTGTCATATCAACTCAAATTTTGGCAGCGGCTCAACCCACATCTTATCTCGAGCAGAGCTCCTTGGCAGCAGGCACCTCCCTGTTGTGTAATTTAATGATGTTATGGCTGGCTTGCAAACAGTAAAACAGAAAGGCCGTGACGTTATCTTAATAGGATTTTGCTTGCTGAACTCCGAATGTCACTGGCACTGCTCCCCAGCGTAGCAGAGGGGACACAAACCACCCCAGTGCCAGCAGCTTCTGCTGCTGGTAAACAGCATAAATTAAAATTCAAGGTTTGAGGCATTTATCTCCTACAATCCCTTGCATCTGATCCCTGCTAAAATCCCACGTACACCCAGCTAACCCGCTTTGAAAGCAGGGTTTTTGGGGCAGAGCGTGGCTGGTGTGTTTGTTCCTTTCCTCCATCAAATCTCAGCGGCACCCGTTGTTGGTGATACAGGGGATCGACATCGCAAGCAGCTGCTTGAAAGCATCAGATCGCTAATTGCACAGATATCCTCCTCTCCTCATGCCGTATTTTAATGCAGGTTTCAACTGCTTTTAATGCATTCGAGCAACTTTAACACCCAGGCACAGCGTGGCCCCGAAGGTTGCTGTTTGATAGCTTTCTGCCGTAAAAACGATTCGGTGAGTTGAGCTGGGCCAGCCGGCACACTAGATAAGATTACATTTTCCACGCATGAAAATAAAAGGTTGTAATAAATCCTTTGAAGGCCTAAATCTGGGTGATTATAAAATGCATATTTTCCCTGCTTCCATTTTACCTCTTTATTAGGAGGAAGTGAGGACGGTTTGTAAATAGCTGGGAATCCCCGCTTGGCAACCGGCCCTGGGATTTGTTCAAAGTGGCCATTTGTTTTCTTGCGGTCTCTGATACCGGCTGCTCCGCGCTCCTCTGGGAACTGCGGGAGAGGAGCTGGTAATGGACTTTAATGGAATTAGGGGCTTTTATGGAGGTAGGCTCAGAGCGGTGTGTCTTCTGCTGGGATGCAGAGGAGGCATGGCGGATTCCTAAGCAGGAACATGTGGAAGACACAGAGCGAAAGCTGGAAGGCGAGGCTTGCAAGGGGAGGTAATAACTTGTTATTGGGCTGATAGGATTGGGAGGAAGACAGAGAAGCTTGTAGGAAAAAAAAAATAACCAAAAAACAAAAAACAAACACCTTCTTCAGGTTGCAAACAGTAAGTTTCATTCTACCAGACCCCTCCTTTCCCCCTGCCATCCAAAAATACAAAAATCTGAACCTTTTCCCTGGGTGAGTACCAAAGGCTGTGGATCAGAGCATCTTTCCTCAGGAGGGACCTTAAAAGGGACCTTGCAACACTTACACTCCAGAAGTGCAAGACAGGATATTCGCAGATGAGTGGTTTCCTGGGATGGGGAAAAGTGGAGCAAGGAAGAAGGCCTGCACAACCTCTATCATCTTCCTTTTACTCTTCCCTACTTCCACTTCTATTCCTGGCTCCCCACTCTCTCTTCCACCCTCCCATCCAGCCATAGCCTGCTTTTCCACTCCTTTGCAGTCCTTGCTCCGTGAAGAACCAGTTCCCAGCAGCCAACCCCACTCCAGCAGCTCCCACCACCCTGGGCTCTGAGCAGCTTCCTTCACCACCACCACCACCAGGGCTGCCAGAGCAGAAGAGAACAGTCTGGGGAATCCACAGGCTGGGCATCATCACGGATGCAACCATAAAAACCAAAAACATTTTCACTTCTGTGGAGGAAGGAGAGGTTTCCGCAGCCCTGCCTCCTCTGCCACAGCCCTACTGTGCTGCTCAGCTTGGAAGTGCTTGGCATTTTTCCTCACCTTGTAAATAAGTGATTACTGTGATCAAAATAATTAAGCAACCCAGCCTTTTAAGCCACTAATAGAAGACAATATATGTGTGAGGTTTATAGAAGTGACGGAGCCCTTTTAGCAGTTCTCACAGAGTGGGAACTTTTTTTTCTCATTTTTTTGTTTGTTTGGTTGTTTTTTAGTAAACTTACCAGAGCATGGAAAATCATGGAATGGTTATAACATAACAAAGCCTGAAGAGCTGCCCTGCCTGCCCCTCCCTGCACCCCAGGGTCAAGCTGTGGAGCACGGATGCCCTGCCATGCTCACCACCACGCTGCTGCAGAAGCTCACCTGCCACCACCTCTTCCAGACCCATTCCCTGCCCCTCAGGAGACCACTTACTCACCCTTTCCGGATTTTGGTGGCCCAGAGAGTGCTGCCACACAGCAAAGCCTTGCTGCAACACGGCATCCAAGAACTCGGCTCCCATCCGCCTGGAGAAAGCATGGGAGCCGTGCTCAGACCCTGCTCTTCCAGACCACGCTGCATCCAGTCCCAGCGTGGTGGGTGACAACAGAGATGAGGACATGCTCACCTGCCTCCTAAAAGGAAGCCAGAGACCAATAATCCGCTCGACAGTGCCTTTTAATCACTGTCTCTCTGGGCCATATTTGAATGGATGTCCTAGAGGTGTGAGGCTTGCTAGAGCATTACCAAATTCCCAGGCAATCTGAACTCTCATGCACATTCATAATTAAAAATTCCCCGCTAAGTTGCATGTTTTTGTAAAAGCATTATCGTTCCTCTGAGCTCCGTGTCCTGCAGCATCCTGCAGAAGGCAAGCAGGAGGCAATTTAGACATAGAACAATTTTCCTCCTGCTGGAAAAAGGCAGATTTCTGCTCCTCAGGGACACAGCACAGAGAAAGAAGGAAAAAAAAATCCAACCTAAAAACCCCAAGCCCAGACTGTAATCTACAAGGCCACATTTCACATCTGTTTTTGCAATGTTAACTTTTATAAAAGGGCTGGGAATAACACAATCAATTTATTTTTCATTTTGGAGGGTTATAAATCTAAAAGCAAGGTTGGTGCACAGTGGAACTGGAACACTGAAACTTATTTTCAAAATACCCAACCCTTTACTTACAGCAAATGTTGTTCCTCTGAAAACAAAAGTGATTGTATATATTTTTAGGCAATACTGATTTTTAAAAGTAACTACGCTGATCAACTCCAGATGATCCCAAAAGAACCACAGAAAGCAACGCAAGTTTGGGAAAGGTCACTCCTCCCTGCAGTTATTCCACGGACCCAAAACTTCTTGATCTATATTAACACCATAAATTAGACGTGTAACACTATTCCAGAAACACCAACAGCTCTCCACGCTGCTGTTCTCATCCCTCTTGTTTGCAGGCTTCAGAAGATAATAAACGAGGCGAGATGTCAGCACATCTTCCCACTCCCTCAGCTCTCTTCATTACAGAAAGGCTCCTGACGTGCCCTCGCAACGCCTGCTCTGATTTTGTGCTCGGGGCCAGGCAGAGGACCAGGCAAGGATTCAATTAGCAGCCCACCTTCAGCTCATTTTTCATAAGCCTCACTTAAAAGTCGAGGTCAGGGAGGCTGTGATGTGCTGTGACTACAGACGATCGCGTTGCCCTAGAACCTCTAATTGCTTCCTTGTGCTAAACCACGCTGCAACGGCCAGTGCCTCCTCCCTTGGGCTGGAAGTGCTCTGGGGCAGAGACTGCCCCTTTTTCTTCTGGTCTCCGCTGCTGCATCTCCACCACCATGACTAGGGCTCTTTGGTAAGTATCTCCAAGATGTCCTACAGCACTGACAGCCTCCATGACCCCCTGGAGGTCCAACAGGCATATGACAGGAGGAGGTAGGTTGTAAGCACAGCCCAGAAGGACTCAGGTGTGAAGTTGCAAAAATCAAGTAAAAACAAGCGACAGTGTTGGCAGGAGACCTGATTGCAACCACATCTGACAACACCCAACATGAACACCCCAGTCTCCCAGGTTCTTCTGGCACCAGCAAGGATAGAGAAAAGGGCTGAAGACCAAAGCCAGCCATGGTACAACCAGAGAGGAATCCACCCCTTGTCCCTCATGTTGGGAGAACCAAGACTGCCAGCCTGGTGAAGCGGACCAAGGACACATGTCCCATGTCTTCCTCTTCCTGCAAGGAGGAATGAAAGCATAAAACAATAATAAAGAGCTTGATAGGGATATTGAGGGTGCTATGACAAAGGCTAACTCAAAGGAAACACTTGTAGAAAGAAGGTTCTTCTTGACAGTTGGATTTAAATTGAATGTGCAAGGAAATAGTCTTCTGGAATCAAGTCTCCTCCTGTGATAAGAAAAGTTTTCAGCTGCAAAACAAGAGGATGCGATGCTAACATAATCTCTGCCTCTACTTTTACTACCAGGAAGAAATAAAATACAACTGTGGCCAAAAATATATAAAAAAAAATAAATCAGAGGACAGACAGAAAGAAGGAAGGAGATCTAAGTACATATGAAAATGCAACTAATGACAGAGTTGACTAAGGAACTGCATGCGACCAATGAGAAGCAGCTGAAATGTTTGTACAGTAATGAAAGCAGCCTGGGCAACAAAGTGGAGAAACTTGAATTACTTGGGCAGGACACAAAACAGGATACTGAGGAGATGAGAGGAACATGGTGCAACAGAAATCATGACTGGAACATACACAACTGCAGAGTCCAACGCTGCAAGGGCTTTGGAGGGAGTTTTTGGAAGAAGCGGAGGCAAATGGAAAATGAGAAAAAATGCATCTTGAGTTTACCAAAGGTGGATTGTGCCAGAAAACCTGAGGACTAATGCTCCAGATAGAAGAAAAGCAGCAGATCTAACCCAGGCTGCCTTCAACGATGATTTCTCCACACTTGTGGGGTGGAAGAGATGAAGCTCAAAGTATTCCACAAGACCCTATGGATATCTAGCCAGCCCCTTGAATTTCCCATTTACCAAGTAACAGTTTGGCTCTGAATCAGTGACTTGCTGTTCCAGTAAAAGCATCCCATGAGGCTTCAGCACCATACAGTAGTGAGCTGCTGATGGGAGATGGAACTGGGGTGCTGGAGGTAAGGTTCACTATTGAGAGACTTCTGGGAGGTACCAGTACACAAAGATGGGATGAAGCAGGGACAAGAAAGCAGATCAAAAATTGTACCATCAGGAGGAGGGATGTTCTGAAAGTGTA
The DNA here is from genome assembly GCA_013400375.1 of Thinocorus orbignyianus. Taxonomy (NCBI): domain Eukaryota; kingdom Metazoa; phylum Chordata; class Aves; order Ciconiiformes; family Thinocoridae; genus Thinocorus; species Thinocorus orbignyianus. The sequence goes on from VXBW01008511.1 coordinate 225,653, forward strand.
GGGGCACTGAAAGCAAAGAACAAATTGCTTTAGGCTGAGGTCTGATCAGGATAGGAAAGGAACAAACAAGTCCAGAGACAGGACTCCCTGAGCCAGGCAGTCACATCTCCACCAGCTGTCCGTACCTGACCAATTTCTGGAATGCCAGTCATCGCTGCCTATCTCTGGCCCCAGGAATTGCATGCAGAAGAGCCAGGTACACTCACACCAGCCTTTTCAAATTAGCTGAATGGATGAGATGAGGAAACAACACCTAAGAGGTGCACATGCAACAGCACCTCCACATGGGACTTGGCCCAGAGAGATGCAACTTACCCCCACCCATGGCACACCACCCATGAGCAGCAGCCATGGGAGTGCCTAGACCTTGGAGGAAGCCTCCAAGACAACCTGGGCAGCTCAGTGGTGACCGAGCACCCCTTCATCAGTTCTCAGGAGATCCGGGATGAACACGAGTGAGGTAGAGCTACTCCTGAACCCCTCCACAGGGGCATCAATGGCCAAGACCATTGGCCTTAAAGAAGGGTGATGGTGCCAGCTGTGCTTGATGCCCACAGCCCCATAGAGGTGCTGGAAACCAGCAGCAAGCTGCTAGCAGATGGCAGAGATGCGGGGGGCATGGGGAGGAGGGGCCAGGAGATGCTGGTGGCTTTTGGGAGGGATGGTCGCGGCCGAGCCGGTTCTCGTCCAGGACGACAGCTTGCATATGGATAAACAATGAGATAATTACAACCTTTGAGGGGGGAGAAAAGCCCGTGGTTGCAGCGTCCTCCTGCTGCGAGCTCCTGCAACCCATACGTCCCGCACGGCTCCCTTCGCAGCCTCATCATGAGAAAATTACTCGCCATAAAAGCCCTGGCTAGAGCTCTGCATTAGATACAGCTGTGAAACCATTTATCTATTGATAGACCCCCATTGTCAGGGACTGGGGTTTAGCTTTCGTGCGAGCGAGCAATTTGGAAAAGGGAAAAAAAAAAAAAAATCCAACAAAAATGACAAACCCAAAAAACCTACCAACCAACAAACAAACAAATAAAGAAGGAGAGAGACAATACCCGAACAGCTCGCAGGGTTTCCAGGCCTCTGCCAGCTGGGAAGCTAAGCGTATGAAATATGCATTGCACTGAACAAAGCAAACTGAAATGTTCGGCGCTGGAAAGCTGTAACCCTTTCCTGTGCGCCAGAGCCAGCCATGGGGAGAGCCAGATCCCCAGGCTGCCAAAAAGTTAAGGAGAAAAAAGCCCAGGAAAGAAAGTATCCGGGGCCATGGGTAAGGAGGACCACTGACAGCTTCCCCTGCACCAACACCCAGGCTCTTTGGGTGACCCTATAGCATCAGGTGAGCTCAACAGGCAGCTGCTTAACACAGGTTATATGTTTAGGAACTGCTTCAGACGTGAGCGGCTACAGGAACATTAGTTGGGCAACGGCTCAAAGCAGCAAAGCTGCTGCTGTGCCCTGATGTCCACTTCCACACATCTGCTTCCCATGGATGAACCAGAGGAGGAGTACTTCTCCAAGCACCCAACAGACAGCATCTCTCCAGGAGACCATGCTCTGCCTCACCATGCTCCAGCGCAGGGAGGAGGTGGGGGACATTGTGTGAAGGTCCAGGCATTGTGACTCTCCTGGGCAGTGCCACCTCCTGACCACACTGCCCCATCATGGGTGGCCCTGTCCCACACCAGCTTGCAGATCACCTTTGTCTAGGAATGGATCATGCAATGAGGGGATCTCGTCAGGCTGGAGCACCTTGTTTCAGTGTTGGCAGTGGTGGTCCAGCTTCAGGTAGGACGTGGCCAACAGCCTGATGGCGTGTGGCTCCGTGTCAGCTCAGGAAACCAGCTCGCAGCCCGAGGTACAGCAACACTCAGCAAGGAAGCAGAGGAAGAGTCGTCAAGAAAACCTGAGCAAACTGGATGCAATGGAGCACAAGGCTCATGAGAGCTTCAAGGAGATCAGAGGGCTGGAGCACGTGCATGAAAGGAATCCAGCACTCTAATCAAGGGACAGGAGAAAATGAAGGGATGAACAGAGATCCAGCAAACTTTCAGCTAAGTAGATTATTGATCTGCAGGGTGTGCCAGAAACCAGCTTTGCAAATTACAGCAGTCCCCTGCTGCAAGCTCAGGCAGTTACCGGATGGCAAAGCAGAAACGTTCCCCACCTCCCCGTTCCCACCACCCACACGCCTTCCTCTGCCACTGCCGTGATGCTGCCAGGCTCCTGTTTGCATCTCGCGTGTGGCAGGACACGCAAACACGTCCAAAGGGTGACAACGTGAAAGGAAACGGTGCTATTTGCCAGCATCTAATGGGAGAGACAGTGTTAGTAGGGAAGAAACAGCTCAGAGAAAGCCTGTTGTCTTCTGTTGTCGAGAAGGAGCAGAAGGCAGAAACCTCAGCCCAACGCGAGCGGGGAAGGCGGTGACCTCGTGAGGCTCCGTTAAAGCTAAGCAAATAATTTCTTTGGCAAAGGCAGGCGCTCTTTCCGCTCGCAGTCAGGAGGGTTTCTGCACAGCGGAGCCGAGGTGTGAACGCCTCACAGATTGCCCTGACAAGGCGCCTAACACCCGGGCACAAAGATCACCTGCTCGCAGGAGCCGAGAGGCTGGTGAGAAGAGACAGCTCTGAGCCCAACTCCTGCCGGGGTGCTCAACATCCCACCAGCTCTGCCCCACCACGCTCACACCACTGTCCCACAGCCCCATGCCCCCGCTGTGGCCAGGACTGGCTCTGGCCGGACAGTTTCATTATTATTTGCAGAAGGGCACAGATGTGCACCGCGTTTTCTGTGTGTACGGAGAGAGGTCCCTGCCCTGAAACTCTTACAACTGAAGCAGACGGCAGGCGCTACCCGTGCTGGCCTGGCTGCAGGGAGGTGTTTATTTCCAGCAATCCATTACACGACATTTGGTAGTTTTTCATAGCATCAATGCCAAACCAGAGAGAAATGCCCAGAGCAGGGACGGGGCTGAGGATGTTCATATCAAACCCAGGCAGAGTGGGCACCGGGTGGGCTGTGTGCCTCCTGTTGCTGCCCCCACCACCAGTATCCTTCCACTAGGACCTCTCTGCCTTTGCTGGGTCTACACCACAGACATCCCAGCCCTCATAAAACATGCCGTAAGGCTCAAAGCCTCCCTGCGAGGGACATGAGGAAGTATTTGTTTATCCCTTCTCATAAGAGGCAAGGAAAAGGCCCCACAGGGGTTGTCTGATGGCATAGGCAAGGAGGGTGACACCAACCAGATCTTCTCATCACAGGGACAGTCCCACTGCCACGGAGGTGCCGATTTAAAAAAAAGCCAAGCCTTTGACTGGTGGAGAGCGATGAACACTTGGACTGTCAGTCCCTCCTTGTTTTAAATAAATTCCACTGACATACTCTCTTCTGACATAAATTATTAACCAAGCGTGTTGCACAGTGTGCCAGCAGCAGCATCACAAGGCAGGAACAGGCAGCAGGTGAGGCTCTCTGCCCGTGGTCGCAGATGTGAAGCAGTTAAACTACACCATCACTGGGAGAAGAGGTGTGCCACCATGGCTGCCACCTGCCCGCCAGTGTGGCCATGTGATGCAAAGTCACAGTCCATACCCAGGCCATATAAACCCCAAATTCCTGTCATAGCCAAGTGTCCGTCTGTGCCAAGATGTGCTGAGAGCAGACGCTGCTCCTGGAAACGCTTTGGATGCCCTGGAGATACCCAGCCAGCCACTGTCTCCTAGGTGGCTCAAAGCAGATGGGACCATTTCTCTCCCTTCAGCCTGAAGAAACTCCCAGTTAAGCTGGGACAAGGTGGGTGAGATGGGGACAGCCTTTCAGAGCGGGACCAACCCAGCAACCAATGCACAGCAGCAAATTCTACCACCTCCCCACACCTCCCCTGGTTGATGTCTTGAGAATTCACCGAAACAGTCAACAAAAATCCCAAGAGAGAGCCTGATGGAAAGCCAGCCATCAGCAAGGGGTGCAGGGCCAACAATAGAGCTGGTAGGAGCTCCTGGGAGCACTGTGAGACACTATTATGGACCTCAGCCACCCACGCTGGGGGCTAAAGTGTGTATGTGAGAAATGGCTGGGATAAAAGGGCAATTCTTCTGTTCCAAATATAAACTCAAGCAGTCTGAAGTCAGAGAAGAGAAAAGAATTGTGTGAGACTCAGGTCTCTGAAGCCCTGAAGAACGGCGGGCTTCCAGCACTAGACACAGGTCATCCAGGTTCCCCTTCTTCTCCGGTCATTCAATACAACCAGAAAAAAGGGGAAAGAGCATTGAGCAGAAAAAACCCCACATTATATATATTTTTACTCTCATAATTCAGAAGAACGATGTCGACATTTCATCCTGGAAGTAGCTGTGCTTTGGGGATTCTTGTGTCTAAGATCTAATTTGTAAAGCGCCAAGGGATCCCTTAGGGTGAAAACAGCATTATAGGATCATTATTAAAATGGACACATTATATTTCATGTCTCAGCTCTACGGAAGGGGGAAAAAAAAGGCCAAGATCTAACGCCGGGATGCGACTACAAAACCGTGAAACCTAACGCCCACCCAGCAGAGTGACAAAATTTGGGATGTGCCTTCCTAGGTGCTGAGGGCTGCATGGGAGCTGCTGCTCCGGGCCTCTGGCTTTGCCCACTGCTCAGCCACGCCACAGCAGTGACACAAAGAGTGGCAAACCTTTTTGGTCATAAATAAAAGCCACAATCCCTGGCTGGAGTGGTCGCTCTCAGCTCTTCACTGGGCTTGTTTTGCATGGCTGGGGTGAGATCCAGCGCCCTGTTACAGCATCAGAACATTGAACACAACCTGCTGCTGCCTGACCACAACTCAAACGTGGGGCTGCCCATGGTCCCACCGGCTCCTCCAGCTGCCAGCACAGATAACCTAGAGAAAAGAGGACTTTCTCAAGTCTTTCACCAGCACTTACACCAGCAGTGTCTCTGGTATACCATGCCACACACCGGGAAGCTCCTTTTGAAACCCTTGCCATGCACGTGGCTAGATGAGAAAGTATTTCCCCAGAGGAATGAGCAAAGCTATGTACTTCAGGTTGAATCTCTTCATGCCTGCCTCCCACCCACATGGCACACACAACTGCTGGCATCATTTCTTTTGCACACACGGCATCTATCTGCTCACCCAAGCCTGTACATCACCTGGCTATTGATCTGTTGGAGATGACACGACCCGCACCCACAATGAGGTAAAAAGGAGATGTGACAGCAATTCAGACCCTGTCCAGCCATTTCTGTGGGAAGAGAAAGGGGCTGAGGCTGTAGGACACCCTGGACCTTGGGCTGCAGGCTGCTTCTGCAGCAGGGAACACACCCCAACACAGGGGCAGCTCACAAGGAAAGAGGTCCAACCACTTCACCATCAAGGATGTCTGACTTCTGAGATACCAGAACTGCTGGTGCAGATATCACTTGGCAGTTGGAGCTGGACTTTCATGGAAACCTGATGGGTTGCCTCCTGTGCTGTTTCAAAATGAATGCAACCCCCAAGGTGCCTGCTCTTGTCCTTCCAATTCTCATTGCTAAAACCTCGATCAAACCTGAAATAAACACAGGTCCCATTCCTAGATTTTTCCAACACTCGTCTTCTCCTCCAGACTATTTAGTGACTCTTTAGACCAGAGTAGGGTCCAGCTGAATTCCTGTCAATGCCTTGTTCTTACCTTCTGCAGTAGACTTCAACTTTTTGACCCAGCTTTCAAAGGCCAGGTGCTGCTTGGCCCATCACCTTGCTCTGGGCCATCAACAGCCTCAGCAGACACAGTATCATCCTCCTATTCCACAGCCCTTATACCATAGCTTTCACCTTCCATCCCCATACAGATGGATGGTCTCTCTCAGATGTTCTTCTTTGCAGACAAGGACAACACTTGTGTGGTTGGTGTGGTTCAGGCTGAACTGGCCAAAACCAGAATGACAGACGGCCCTCCCCACCCCAGCAAAAGAGAGTAGAGGAAGAGATGAGGAGATTTATAAGTACCATGGCTATAGTAAGCCATAAATGCATAAAAGCCATAAAGAAAGAGAAAACTCTAAATAGTATCACTGAGTTTCCGGGAATAACACCAGAGCAAGCCTCAGCCCTTGGAGAAGAGGGACTAGAGAGGAAAAAACTCTTCATGAGCTGAAGTGAAGCAGCAGAAAGCACAGCCGAGCACTACCTGTGTGTTGTCTTCATCTCCCTGAGCGTGGACAGTGTAGGAACGACCACCGTTTTTCAAGGTCTCAGAGGCAATGCGCACTTTAACTCCTGGAAGCGGGGTGCCCACAGAACCTGCAAAGGAAAACAAGACTGAAACAGTGGACAGCCTCTGGGAAACAACACCACCCAGGATGAAAAAGAGCAGCTGCTCATCTATCAATGGCATCTGCAGACTGTGCTGGCACTAAAAGAACTTCCTAGCAGGGGGTTACCCTTCAGGAAGGCTTCGATCACATCGTATGTCTGCATGCAAATGTCACTGCGGTGCAATACGCTGCTGTTCGCTGAGCAGGCAGTGTTGGAAATGCCTAGGAAAACAAATGTGTCTCCAGCCCTGAACAGTCTCTCTTGGCCAGTCTTTGAAGACATCAGCACAGCTTCGTAGCTCAGTAATGAAGTTGTCTTTCTTTTTTTTTTTNCCATGAAACCTACACAAAGATGTGAAAAGAAAGAGCACGATGACTACTGCAGTGGCTCACTGCTTCTCTAAAGCCTAGTCCTGACGGAGAAGGCAAAGGCTTAACAGAGTGAGAATTGCAAGGGATTATCTCAGTTTTATGAGACATCAATACACTGTATATAAAACATCACAGGAGAAAAGCAGAGATCAAAACAGCATTGTTCTTCCACAGGTTTCAATTTTCAAAGCCAGGGAATCTGACACTGTGTCATGAACAACTGCTATTACGCTCTAAGATGGTCCTGTGACCCAGAGCTCCCCAACCTGCAGCCTGCAGCATTCCCACCCCTTGGTTCAGTGCACTCTCCTCTTGGTGAGCATCAGAAAGCCCAGAAGAAAGGGCAGCTTTGTTCCTGTGACCTCTGTCTGACGGGGGGGCTCCAGGCTCAGCAGCAACCATGAGTTGTGGGCATCTGCTGGCTCAGCAGGTTTCACTCTGCATCTCAATGGCACAGGGTGGCTCTCATGACAAGAAGTAGCCTATGACATTCATCCCCTGCCAGTGGGGAGAGGGACATCAGCTCAGAGCAGTCTGTAGCTCAGGTGGACTGGACGGGGCTGAGCTTAAATGAGCTAAGTGTATTCTTTATTTTAAGAGATGGACATTTTTTTCCCTAGAGACCCTCCAGCTGGTGATGTTTTCTAGCTCTGCAAGGATCAGCTCAACATTAGGAAGTCCTTAGAGCAGGACCTGGAGCTCAGCACCGTCTTCCTCCATTGTTCGTTTTTCAGGAGTTCGGTTTCAAATGGTATTTTCCCTATCCTGCTCTCATTCTCTTGTTCAAGCCCCGGAGATCCAGTATCTGTGACATCATGATTTTGTTTGCTACATTGGTCAGTTGCCATGGAAATTGATATGTCGTCGTAGCCCAGATTTATGGCATCCCTGCAGGATCAGCTAAGAGCAGATGGGCTATGAGGGAGTGAGATTTTATTGCAGCGAAACTACCCGAACAATTAGCAAATCTGGCAAGAAATAAACAGAAAGCGACATGGCAGTTCTGTGATGTGTGTCTGTTCAGCTTGAAATTGCCTTGGGCGCTCAGGTCAGCCAACACACACAGGCAGGTCCTTCTCTTACCACGAGCATCGCTTGGGCTGCTCTCATCTCATGGCCAGACACTGCCTGGAGTCAGAGGACTGCAGCAGAGCACCGAGGCAGAAGTATGTGCCAGGAAAAGTGCCTGGAGGTGCCATGTAGAGGTATTTATGTATTTTAACAGTCCGTTACCTGCCATGGTAGACTCCAGAAGGACTCAAAAAGCACGTAAGAAGCCATGGAAAACGCACCAAATGTTTGCACATTGAGCTTGCTTGAAACCACCACAGATATCTCTGGGAAGATTTTCTCCAGTGTGAAAAATACCTTGTGCAAAGAGCCTCCAACCTGCCTGCGAGATGCTGGGCAGGGGCGGTGGGCAGACACTGTAGAGTCAGTCTGGCAAAGCTCTTGGAGGGAGCAGTAACCAGCACAATGAGAAGCCATGGGCTCTCACAGATTCGCCATCTCTGGAAGCTTTCAAACCAAGGTCAGATGGATGCCTTCCTGGGAGATGCTTCCTCCCCGTATGGAAGCTACTGACATCAAGGGAGAAATACAACGGACTGTTTCATGGGCAGCAGGACTAAATGGTTAATGCCCACTTCTCGTCTCAGTCTTTGAGAATGAAATACCAAATATCAGCCCAGTGCTGTCAAACAAATCTGAAGATACAGAGAAGGCAATGTGTTTCCCACAGAGCTTCAGATCACCGTTACAAATTATTTCCTACTTGGATGAAGTAAAACCAACATGTACATGGGGAGTTGTTTCCTTATACTTGGTCTGGAAAAGGCTCTCTGGTATTGAGGAAAAGTTACAAACTTGGAAATCAACATCTGTAAAGGCTGAAAATGCTCAAAAAATTGATTAGAGCTACACAAACCTGACAGTATTGATAAAATTCATGCAAAAACAATCACTAGAGTTTCTTAGGCTCATCTGCCGTGTCCAAGATACATACTGTGCTGACTCCAACAGGTCAGCAGAAGGCTGAGCCCCTTCCCAAAGGAACAGCACTGGAGGTCCTGACTTCACTGAGGCAACAATCAGGGGTGGTGAGAGGGGGTCAACGCTCAGTAGCGGCTTCCTTTTGTCCCAAGCCATAATCCTGAGGGGAAAACGGGGAGAATCCTTCCCCTTTTGCTCCCTCCCAGCTCTCTCCAATTTGCAGGCTCCTGAATGTTAAGAAATGCTGGCAACATGCCCACGGTGTCAGCTCAGCCGGCATCAGCTGGGCGGCAGTCAGGAAGGAGCGACACTATTATTTTTCCACCGGTTCTCCTCTCTGTTTAAAAAAGTTGTCAGCTCTTCCCAGATAAATTTAATTGGCCCTGTGGTCTGTGTCCTCCGGTATCTGGGGACCTGGATGCTGTTATGTGCGGTGGTGTCCTGGGAGAATTGAAACAGGCCAACGATAAGGCACTCAACGATCTCACTGTCAACAATACACGGAGTCCCCGCTGTAGGAGCTATTAGCCGCCTCTGATCTAAACCTCCAATTAAAGTGGTGATTAGGCCCAGTGAGGCATTCTCCGTCCATGAATTATTCATCTCCCTTCACAGTAACAGCACCAGGGGGGATTAGAATGAGAGCTGGTGAAAACAGAGGCATTTTAAGCAGGGTTTTAACCATATACAAGCAAACATTTATCTTTCAAATCTTTCATCTTTTCTTCTTCTGGAAATTAAGGCTGCCAACTCGCCCCTGCACCTTCAGACCCATGCTGCAGGAGGAGAGCAGTGCCACACAGCCAGGGACACCAGTGGTGACACGGGAAGGACAGGCAGGCGCCAAGGACTCGACACTTCCCCAACCCTACCAAGTGGGGTGAAGCGGGTGAGGGAAGCCACAGGACGTCTCCTCAGAGGCAGGAACTCATGAAGCAGCGGAGAAGGACATCTACTGCTCCCAGTCTGAAAGAAATCCCTCGGGCGAGCATGAGGATCCCTGGATTTACCCAAGGGGCAAAGCTTCATGCTTGTGGTGCTCCGGTTGCCCAAGGTACTGGTCCGTGGCCAGCATGTGGGTCTGTGATGACCACTGCCCAGCATCTGTCCCTGTAACACCAGTGACACCTGAGGTCTTTTCTGTGGACACTTCACTCCTCCTCTGGCCCAGCCTCTGTTCCCAGCCCATTGCTGCATTTCTCAGTTGACTTTCTTGCACTGGATGTTCTGTGGTGACCTTACATCCCAGTCTCTAATGGGGTACTATATCAAAAGCTTTTTCACAGCTCCAGTAAATTATGTTTCAGCTTCACCCATCTGCTTCCCAACTGACACTTCCTGAAATAAATTAATCAAGCCTATTCAATTATAGCCTTCTTTATGTAAGGTCTCTCTCAGTGATCTACACCTTTGTAAGATTCTCCTCTCCCCTTTTGGGACTGCAGCAAGCCTCGAGATGGTGGCTGGAGTGATGGTCAACCAACCTTTATCCCCAGCCCCTCTGCTTGTAGCTGCACAGGAGGACTTGCCCCCAGCTCCCCTGCAGACCCAGGTACAAGACATCTGTCTTGCCCATGTTATATTCAGTCTTATTTCCTTCCTCCTTTTTGTTCCTGGGAAATTTCTAGAGTGTCTGCTCGTTTCCCCTCCTGAAGATGAACAAAAAGTAAACATAACCAGTACACAGGCACATTCAGACTGCACCGTCACCCTGCGGTGTGTGGATCTCAGAGAGCTCAGGTAGGTGGGAATCTCGTTTTCCTGCCTGCTTCCTTCTCCTGCCTGCAGTGGCAGTTTCTGGGAGAAGGGAACACTTACTGCCCTGGAGTGGGGGAACCACAAATACTCTGCAGAAGTAATCTAGAGTTTGTATTTCATGCTGCCCTTGAGCTGCTCTTGGGTTGAAGAGCCAGTGCTGAGGAACCTGTGGCTTCCTCTCTCCCTGTGTAATCCCCGCAGGTCCACAGCTTCTGCATCCCATGGGACTGGGGTGCTGTGGGAAGCCATGAGACCCAGGACAGGCCCCCTGGATAACTTTGGTCCCCAAGACACCAGAGACCAAGATGATGCATATGGTGCCATGTGTGTGCAGACAGCATGCGGGGAGGAGAAGGTGGCGCAGTGGTGGGCTGGGTTGCTCAGCAGGCCACGTTTTTAACCAAGGGGAGGGTGGGGGCATTTCTTATTTTTAATGTTTGAGATCAATTTATATCTAGGTTACATAAACTACAGATAATGAGAGGAGCCACAAACTGTAGCTAAGAGAAGTGAGGGAAGACAAGGAGAGAACAGAAGCAGAGTGTACAACGAGGTGTGACAATTTCTAATTCCTGAAGAGTCAAGAAACTTGCACTAAAATAAGAGTGAGCAGACATCCTATTTTAAACATTCAGTGCCAATCAATTGGACACCAACTGCCGCGTGGGGACTCTTGTATCAACACCGCACACAAATACAACTTCATGGAGCAGGAGCTGAAGATGCAGTCCCATCATAAGCATCATAATGCTTCAACTGATAATTTGGACATCATAAAGCATCATAAAGCATCATAAAGCATCAGTATGGACCCTGCCTCCTGAACAGAACCAGCTTGGCTGATAAGGTCAGCCTGCACCACTGCAAGCTCTGCACGCTCAGCTTTGCCAATCTACCATGGCCAGTGATCCCAGGGAAGCCCATCAGCCACTTCTCACACCCATGCCCCTTTCTGGCTTCCCAAAGCCAATTCTCCTACCAGCATCACTGTTCCCACTATATCCTGCTCCTCAATCACAGCAAACAGTGATTAGATGTATATTCTCTGTGATGAAAATAGAACAGTAACACTTCACTGCCAAACACATCCCAACAATGTGCACCTTCCAGAGATTCCTACCTGGGACACGAACTCCATGCAAAGGGTTAGAAAGCGCCATCCCAATCTCAGTCATCCCATACCTCTCCAGCAACGTGTGCCCGGTGATGCTCTTCCACTTCTCCAGGACAGGCACAGGCAGGGCTGCTGAGCCTGACACCATTAACCTGCACAGGGAAACTCCAGATAAGAAAGTATCCAACACCATCTTTGCTCCAGGGAGTTTGCTGTCTAAGACGAGGTTACATAAAGCCTGCTCCTATGTGAAACCTTAAGACAGAATCCCCAAAAGCCTTTCAACCACTACCAAGAACATTCCTCACACATAGAAAATTCTCTGTCTGATATGGGGTTTAAATTAAGACGGGAAAGTCTCCTAAAAAGGGTACTGCAGCATAATCTGGGGTTGCAGGACAAAGTCTTTAGTCTTGTGTTATGTAGGGTGACGTACAATGAGCTGTTCTGGTTTCACCATGCAGGAGTGGCTCATAATTAAATAACGTCACCCTGGCTCTTGTCAAAGAGACACTAAAGCACAACAACCAGCACTGCAAAGAGGTGAAGCTGCAAAAAAGCCTCGGCAGACCCTTGTGGTAACAAGCCAGCCACAAGCAGCCCCTGCCCAGCGCAGAGGGGCATCGCTCACCTACCTGATGTTCTCCTGGCAAAAGGCATGGATGAAATCCCGGACTGGTGGCTGAGACAAATGCTTGTCATAATACTCTATCAGCTTGGCATAGACAGTGGGCACTGCCATGAAGACACTGATACGGGGAGCTTCAGAGCTTAGGAACCTCTTCCAGACCTATAAAGGAAGGGAACATACACATATAAAAATACACCCCAATGTAAAGAGTAGAGAGAAGCGATTGTCAGCGTTGCCTCCTCAGCTCCTTTGAAGAGGTTCACAAGCGAGGGCTCTGCAAACACTTGACGAGGCAGCGAGCCCTCCCTGCTCCTTCGTACAGCGCAAGGGAAAAGTGAGTTACAGGAGTCCGACGGGCTTGTCCAAAACAAAGCGACCCTGGGCTGCTCACAAACAGTCAAACCTCTGCTGTCAAAGACTTCTGGAAAGTACAAACAACTGGAAGCCTGTTGTGTGCACCTCATCCATGTCCAGAACAACAGCTCCCAAACCTCATCACGCCCCTTATTGCCCAAAGCACAATATCCAACTCTCTCATCCCACCAGTGGATCACCCACCTGCTTTCACTCTTAATGAGTACAAGATGACGGAAGTGGCATTTTTTAGTACTCTCATAGAATCATAGAATGATTTGGGTTGGAAGGGACCTTAAAGATCACTCATGTTGCAGCAAAGATTTTGCTCATGAAGACATAAACTTGTGGCACAATCAATTAATTCCCTTACGGTGTACAGCTCTTCAGAGGCTACACAAAGACACCAGCTTTTCAAAGCATGGGAGCTCTTCTATGGAAAGACACCAAGTCACATCCAAAGAACACGATACACAGGTAGGAACCCACAGACTCAAACTTTTGAGGGAGAAATGATTTTAAGATAGATGGCAGAGCTGGGAAGAGAGATATCATGCACTTGAAGTGAGACTCCACTGCAATGGAAATGGTCATCTCCTGGTGAGCAGGCACAGAGAGACGTGTCCCCAGCGAGCTCAGACCAGCCATCAGAAAACACAGGTAAACCAGCTGCAGCCAGGTGCCAGGAGCCAGCCAGGGGGGCAGCTTCTCCAGCAACCATCCTTGTTCCAAGAGGAAGGATCCCTGTGGGACAGATGCTCTTCAGCTGCAACACCTGCTAACCTGTGGGAACTACAAAAGGGGGCAAATTTCAGGAGCTGGCTCTGCTGGTGGGGAATGAAGACGGAGCGAGCCCTTGCTGCTGTCCTGACAGAGCTGACCCACCTGGGAGCAGTTAGCAAAGGGTAAGAGGCATAAATATCACAAGTGGGCCCATTCCTCCCACACCTTGCCACTCTTCCCCCTAGGTAAGCTCTTCCCAAGGCAGGAAGGATCCAAAGCCATCAATAAATAAAAGGCTGTGGTGACGGCCGCCTCTTTCCTTTCGCTCCGGTCCCTGCCCTGTTGTTGACGAATGTTTTTCCTAACAGCTCCTGACAAGGCGACCGCCTCTCCCCTCCTTGCCTGCGCACGCTCAGCTGCACACAGGCGCGTGCGGTGGTGAGGAAAAGCAGGAATTGATTGAAGGTGAACAAGTGATTCTCCTTCATGCTGTCACTCTGCCCCCTTCCCCTCCGTTCCGCTCGCTCGGGCTCCATTTCATTACTTTCTACTTGGCTGCCTCGGCGCCGCCTCCCCCCTGTGCCTCTCACTCCACTGCTTCAGAACAATCAGCTCCTAAAAAAACCCCACCTTCCCACCACCATGTTGTTGTTCTTCATAGAGCAGGACACATCCACCAAAAACACCGTCCGACTGAAGAGAAAGGAGATCTTGCTGCCCCCCAGCCCAGAGATGGTCCTCGACAGGGCAAGATGAATGCACAAGGTGGAAACCCCTCTAGGACACCTCGGGCACTAGGACAGGAGAACTGGCAAGATCTCCTTGGCATCTGAGAAAGCAGAAGAGGAACATCACACTCCCTGGAAGAAACCCCACCTACCAGCATAGTTCCCTCAAACAGGCTGGAATAGGCAAAATTGCATTTAGAAGGATCTAAGCCCTACCCTACTCCTCCCAGCCTCTTTGCCCAAAGAACTTTTTCTCTTCAACCTCCCATTACCTCTCCCATTTGAGGCAGAAGGATGGAGAAGGACGTCTCCAAAGCCAGGGGCTGAATGCACGGGCATCCTCTCCTGAGCCTGGTGCTACCGAGAGCCACTGCCTTGGGCAGGGAGAGAGGTGATAGCAGGGACCAGGACTGTGCTGAAAGGATTGAAGGGAGACAGATGCTCAGGGTTGTTCAGTCCTTGCTGTGTGACTTTTTTGCCTTCACACGTCCAGAGCCGCTGTGGGGAGTGCAAGGCAGACTTCCAGTCTGGCCAAGTAGCAGAGCTATTTTCACATGGATTTGAAAAAACCCCAAAACTAGCACTCCAAAACACAACAGATCTCTCTTGCACCCCAGAGTCCCCTGTCCTCGCAAGCCTGCTCAGCTCCTGCCCTAGATAAAATCCTCCCCACCGCCACTCCAGCCACGGGAGCGGCTTTTTCTGTGTCAGTCCGACTCGCCCCAGCAACAGCCCCTTCCTGAAGATAAGCAGCTGCCTCTGGATTTGTGCCACCAGCTGCCGGGGTGATCTGCTGACAGCCAAACATCTCCACCTGCTCTGCTCCTGCTCAGCCAAATCTGGATCTGACCCATGTGTTTTAACGGCACTAAGCACCGAGCTGTGCTACAGAGCTGGCAGCCCCCGAGCTGTCCGGGGGGCTTCTCACTGCCCAGCCAGCTGTAACAGCTATTTCTGTTTTAGAACTATAACTTCATGGTTTGAGAGAAGAATCTGGGAAAGTCTCGTTACCTGGGACTAATCAATCAATCCTGGGGCTTGGACAGGCTCATAGCAAGAGGCCAGCTTTGCCCTTCCAGCACAACAGCATCCTCCAGCACCCTCAGGCTTAGAGCAGCACAATCAATCTCCCCCTCTCCGTTATCCCACGTGTCACCGTCACCACATCCATTACCCCGCGGACAAGGTATCGGCAGCCCATCATTTCGTTTTATTGTGCTCACCTGATACATCAGGACCCCAAGTGCTTTTAAAATGCCATGGATTCTGGAGGCAAACACAGCGCTGTGCGCCACGGCTGCCAGACTTTGCACCAGGCGCTCACTAGACACAGGGGAAGCAGCTGATTTCTGATGGAAGGTGTTCAGGAGATGCACCAAGATTCCTTTTAAGACAAATAAGGGCTAGAAACACAAAGTTTCTAACTGCAAGAAAGCAAGAGTGGGAACAGCTTCCTATCAGCAATAACAGCAGCAAAAGTCCAGGGCACGCTTAAAGCACCCAGATGCCTGAGCCAGCAGAGAAGTGGGAGACCTTCTGTTCCCAACAGCCTTCCCATCAGCCTGACATTCCTGATTTTCTTCCCCTCCCACTGCACAAAAGCATATTTAGGCAATTCCATGGGCTGGCCAGCGGGATTTTGCCATCAGAAAATGAAAAAAAAAAAAAAGAAAGGAAAAAAAAAAAAGTGGGAGAAAATATCACCAGCGGGTACACAACAAGGCCAGTGAGACACAGCTGTAAGATTTTTCCCACGTATTTCTTCCAGTACACAAATGGTATGACGGTGATTGAGGACAGAGGAACACGCAAGCTGCTCCAAGGGATGGTCCTTCCATACAGCAGCCTTCCCAGCCAGCCTCCAGATCTGCTAAGATCACCCGAACCAAGAGATGCAAACACAGAGGAGAAAAGACAATAACTTTTTTTTTTTTTTTCCTTTAGAGGCCTCACTTTCAGAGGGAGATGTGCTGCTTACAGATGTTCTGTAAACTAGACAAAAAACACCAAATCTACCAACATCTTGGCATCTTCTAATGTAAAAAAAAAAAAGAAGAAGAAAAAAAGAAGAAAAAAAGAGAAGGCAGCAACAACCATTTGTATGCTAAATCTTGCAAGATTTTGCCTGATACAGGACTCCCACAAACAGCCAGGTGCAGACAAAAACACCTAAAAGCTGAAAACGCAGTGAATATGGGAATGGATTTTCCCACCAGACCCCAAACAGCTATCAGACAGCCCGTGCTGCTGCCTCTCTTGACAGACACAACAGCTCCCCTCTCCTATAAAATTATTGTATCATTTTCAGCCGTTATTGAATTTTTTTTAAACCTTTTCAAAAGTAACAATACCCCTAATGCAAGGTTAAATCATCCCTTCACTTCCCTTTTGATCGGGCAGGCGGGTTTGTGTTTTGCATCGATCGCTGACTGCGATTTTCAGAGCGTCTGCGAGAGCAACAGGCAGCAACGCGGCCGCAGCCAAACCACCTCCTCGTTCAGTGAGACTCTGTGCCTAATGCCAAGGACAGAAAGCTCTACAGAAGCCCCAAAGGGATGGCAGGTCCATGCCCACCGCTGGTTTATCACCAACAAAGGCAGACAGGCACGACATGAGATGGGAGAGCATCAAGGGGAGCTCTGCTCTCTCTGAAGGAGCGAGCCAGTGATGCTCCGTGAGCAATATGCAGAGAGAGGAACATTCTTCTCTTCAAAGGGAAACTGGGTCCTTGGTGGCTTCGTCTCATGTTTGTTATAACCCCAAATCGTTTGTGCTCGGCATGACTCTGGTTTTAATCATTTATTCATCAGTGCAGTTTGACGGCCCCTCTGCATTCCAGGCTGAAGCTTTTAAACCCTTCCTATGCTGTAGGCATACCGAAAGGAGCAAGTGCTTTCCCTGGGACCCGGTAATATAAGTAAATATGACAGGCTCGGGTTCCATTTTTTATATTTACACACACACATCAAAAGACATTACTCCGTAACAGATGCTGAGGACAGACGGCAGATCTGGGGAGATGGGAAGAAAAACTCTAACTTTTTAAAGCCAGGTCTGTGAGAAGTGATCAAACGTAATCCACTCACTGGTGACCCGCTCCTCCCTCCACCGACTCCTCTTTGAGTCTGAAATAAAATTAC
Source organism: Thinocorus orbignyianus (assembly GCA_013400375.1). NCBI lineage: Eukaryota > Metazoa > Chordata > Aves > Ciconiiformes > Thinocoridae > Thinocorus > Thinocorus orbignyianus. Next base: position 242,772 of record VXBW01008511.1, read on the forward strand.
TCCTCTGAAGCCTCCCGTTAACGGATGAAAAGACAATTGCCTTCCTCCAGCTGAAACTGGATGGGAGACACAATCCCCAGCACGCTACCAGCAGCATCTTAGCGGTGCTTGGCTATTGGAGATCAGGCTCCTCTGCTTGGATTTGCTTTTCTTTTAAAAACAAACTAAAAGAGCTGCCCTCAGTGATGTTTGCAGAAGCGACAGATCCAGGGGAGAGGCTGACTGCAGTGCATGCTTCTCCTTCCCGGAGGCAACAGTGAACTGCCGAGCTGTAGATCTCCCCGCAGAGTCCAGGGAAGGTATAAAGCATCGGCGCCCAGCCTGGGCCCAGCCTGCTGCACGCAGATAACAGCAGCAGCAAGGACAGACAGTCTGCCTGCAGACGTAGCACAGGCTGCTGATCTTCACGAGGAAGTCAAGGGTGTAACCATACCATGCAGCAGCAAGCCCGGAGCAACACCTCACATGCCAAAAAAAGCAAAAAACCAAAAAAACCCACCCCCTCGAGGAGCATCAGGACTGCAGCACCCTCCCATCACGGGTACAAAGCTGTCACGGGTGACAGCATGTTCACAGCACATTGAGGGAATTAGTCCCAAGTCACACACTGGCTTTGGGCGCTCTCATCATTCCCATCAGGACAAACGCCTAGAAAGAAGGGTCCAAATGAAATTAACGATTTTGATGGCTTTGCGTGTGACATTGTAAAATTCAGTGTGATTTTTAGAGGACTTGATCCTTGGAGGCACCTTAAGTCAGGCGCACAGTAACGCTGGCACCAAAACAACAGCTCCTTTGGGAACTTTAGGGCAATAAATCTACATCTCAGCATAATTATCGTGGAAGCGGTTGCAGGGCACAGAACATGCTGTCACTCTGCAGGCAGCACACCACAGCTCCAAACCTGCCCAGCAGAAGCAAGCGGGCAGTGACCGCCTCAACTAGGAGCTGAGATTTCTGTAAGCCCCCCCCATCACTCACAGCAAGTTTTTTCCTTCATGTTTTTGAATACTTTTATTTCCCCTCCTGCACTTAAGACTGAAAGACCTCCTGGGATGCGATCTCACATTTATCAACGTGAAGAGCTGACAGGGAGCCTTTTGCTATTAGAACATCTTTCCCTTAAGGAGAGATCAGAGGTGGTCCACAGCAAAGACATGCCATTCCCATCATTCATACTCATATTGGATCCTCATCAGCCAAAAGCCTCAGCAGAGGATCCTACAAAGCAGACACTAGCCTTGCAACTCGCTCCAAACAGCTCCTATCCAAATGGTGCCAGGACAGCCAAGTCCCCGTCTGGAACAAGGCCACCAACACGTGGCTGTCATGGCAAGAGCACTGGCATGGAGGACACCTGGCTTTCCCCGGGTCTGTCTCTCCAGACTTGTTGACATTTCCATCGAGTAACAGTCACACCACAAGGTGTGCTCAGCCTCAGCAGCCGTCCCCAAATCGATGTGAGGAAGACAGATGGAGAGAGGGACTTGCTGGGGAAAGGATGCTCTAGTGCCTGCTTGGTGCAAACCCCAACTGCTCCAAAAAGCACCTCCCCATGGGCTTTCTCTGATGCCTGACAGAGGGCAGCTCATGCTGCACTCCTTCATTAAGCAGAGGCATTAAGAGTATTTCTTCTGCACTGCTGAGCAATTTGCACAAGAACTATACAAATCCAGCACCTTTAAAATTTCCACTCCCGTGTGAGAAAAAAGGCAGGCATTTCAGACAGGCTCAGAAGCAGCTGAGAAATGCTGGCTGCCTGCAAAGAGGAGCAGCGCAGCTGGAGAAAGTAAACTCAGCTAGGAAGCAAGCTATGATGGGAGGATGCTTAAGGCTGCAGCTTGCTCTGTCTCCAAAGGAGGTTTTTGCCCTCCCATTTCTCACCCTTGGAAAAAAAAATAAAAATAAATAACGACATCGGAACCACCCTTGTCCCACACAGCTGCAGGGAGGAGCACACACCCAGGCTCACTGCTGTTCTCCTGCCCGCTCCCAGTCCACGTGCCCACAGCAGCGCTGAAACATCTCCCCCCACAATCAGTGCTGTCATTCCTGAGCACCAGAAGCTCATCTGGGAGCGTTGGGATCTGCTCCCACGGCCTCCAGGCAGGGTCGCAGGCAGTGGCCCGAGAAGGGCTCCCTGTGGAGACACACTGTACCGCAAGGAGTACACGCACCAGAGGACTTATCACATCATGTACAAGTGGACTGTAACGCTGGAAATTAAGGGTCCATTTATAAACCCTTTATTAATAAATGATTAATAGATGCAGCCATATTTTTTAATAACTTACAATAAAAAGATGCTACAGAAAGCTTAAGCAAGACAGTCTTAACAGATGGTGCTATAAAGTGAATTATAACATGTACAGTAGCTAGTGCAAAGTAATGGATGTCCTCATTTAATAAAAAGAATCTGATTTTATGCAGCAACTTTCACGCTTGAGGCATCTCAATACACTTTAATGAGCCCTTGTGGCCTCGGCACTAGCTTGCATGCAGCCGTGGACATCAGATACTGTTTTAGTAAGAGAGTGGATGTTGGTCAGGACACTGGGTCACTCCACAATCTTGATTTTTTAACCTTTCCTTGGACAGCTACCAAAAGCAGATGGAAGGGTCTGAAAGATGCCACCTCCTAACACTGCACTGCAGGGAACGACAAGCAAGCCTTGATCCGGGGCTGGAAACGCCTTCTAACTAAGAAAAAAAGAGCATTATTACTACCACTGAAACCAGACTGGCATCTGCATCCACAACTATAAGGCACGCCGCAAATTATGTAATTTAATAAACACTGTAATAATAAAGTATTTATTTTGTATAATGAAGTGTTAGTGATTAGAAACCAAACACACATTGGGCATGCTGCTGCGGTTTCTCTTGAACCCTTGCCAGTATCACTCAAGGCTAAATATGTCTGCAGCAGGTTGAGAGTAAGTTCCTAGCCTTGTTTTGATCAGCCTGTCAAGTGTTTTAGCTGCCATTCGAGTTTCTTTATATCACACTATAATTGGCTGCTTTCTCAAGGTGCAGCGAAGGAAAAAAAAGCACACAGCAAAACTCAGGCTCCTTTTGCAAAATCCTCCACTGAAACTCTGCTGCTTTTCTGAAAGCTGATTTCAGTAGCAAAGGGCATTTTGTAAACAGCTGGTGAAAATAGACTGGAACTGAAAGGCAGCTTGCATTAAACTCCACAAGAAAGCCTTATTTACCCTCATGTGCTTTCTTTGTAGTGTCGATCAAACCACTTGCAGCTCCCAGGGGAGGCTCTTGGAAAAATAAAGGGAATAAAAAAAAACCCAGAAAAGCAAATGACGTCCTTCAGAGCCCAAATGCACCTGAGAGCCCTCGGAACGGTGCTCGCTGCAGCAGGCACGCTTGCCACGCCGACCTCCCTGCCCAAGTTCAACCTCCAGGGTCAAGGGGATGCCCTCCAGCGCTGTCCCTGCTTGCCCTTGGTTGTCAAGTCTGTGGGAGAGCTTTGATCAGAGAAGGCAGGCGGGGGTGTCCCGCTCCCTGGCACCTTGAACCCATCCTTCATCGTCAGTTCATTGATTTGCAGATGTCGGGAGAGAGCAGAGAAAAACACAAGGGTATAAGGGACAATCAATCACTGGTGGCACAGGACGTGGAGAAACGCGCCCTCCAGAGGGCTTGGCTTTGCTTCCAGGCTGCCAGTACACTCTTCTGCCACCTCACCAGAACCACCAGGACTGGACACGCTCAAAGCCCTGGATTTGATGAGGCATGTGTCCCTACTGCTACCTGATCTTTTGGGGTGACAACCTAAACACAGAGGAAGAAAATTTGGCAGTGACCACTGAGGAGAGAGCACTGGCTCTGCCAGGGGACCTTCCTGCCTTTCTTCTACCGCAGCAACCTATTTACACTGGAAATGCAAACGCAGCGCTGCCCTTCCAGGATTCTGGAATTCCTCCCCTGCCCTCAAAGGACCAGTGCTCAGGGAACAACTGGGTATTCAGGTGTCAGGGCCATCTTGAAACAAGAAAGGAAACATGCATTTTCTGTGGTTGCTTCTCCGAGAAGCAGAAACAAGCAATGAAGAATCACATGCTCCTGCAGTTGCTCAGATCAGAGCCCAGACTCAGCCTTGCCTGACAGCAGCAGAGTCAAAGGCTTCCGGGTGTATCCCACATCTTCGTACTTTGTCCTCTTAGTCTGCAATAAGGCCATCCAGCATATGAATAAATACAAACAGGTAAAGCAGCCTGTTCAGTTACAAAACACGGGCTTGACAGGCTCTTTTCACTTTTCCAGGGAGTTTGTACTGACAACACACATTCCCTTTCCAATATGGGGTGGCACCAGCACCTGCAAACCCAATTGCTCCCTTAACAGTGACACTGCAGACTCCAACGTCTCTCACCACCCACAATGCTGGGAGACGGAGATCAACGGTGCTGGATCTCAGGGGCTGGTAACTGCAGAAACTGTTCCACCTTACTGTCGGTTGCCCTGTTTCTAGTCCCTCTTCTTCCTCTCTTTAGGTCAGCTGCCTGCCGTCATAGCAAGGAACAAACAAGAAGCAGAGCACTGGGACTGGCAGTTCCTGTCTCGGCTAGAAAACAACATTATAAGCGTGTCTCTACTGCAGTCAAGTAAGGCTTCCCTCCTGCCACCTTTCCTGCAAGAACCTCTTGATTTGCAAACTCTCTCTCATACCACTGAGCCTAAACCAATAGATCTGTTAGCACTTGTTTCCCCCCCACCCCGAGGAAGAGCAATGTCTCCATGCAAATGATGAGCACTGGTATTTCTCTTACCCAGGCTGCCAGAAACTCTGAAGCTTGCACCCATAATAAAATATAAAACACCGAGGACATAGGATTGGAAAGGAAAATGCAAGGTGCTAAGAATGAAATATCGACAAGTAGCACAGCTCCCAGCAGCACACCACTAACACACAAGAGAAAAATCCAGTGTTTGCACCTTTCCTGGTATTAGATGCTTATTCTGGGTGCAGATGTTCTTAGTGGGTATTTAGGAAGGCCCATCTCCAGTCAAAGACCCTCAACACCCCAAGGAGTGACGGTGTACTGTTACAACTACGTACATCACACTTAAACAAGTTGTAGCCTGCAGAAGAGCACGTTTACCCCAGACCGAGTGTCCAAAGGAAGGTGTTTTTTAAGAGTTAGTTTGTGAACCACAGGCAGCCAGTGGCTAAAAAGGCTGGAATTCTTTAAGAAATTATTTCCAAAGTTGCTCTAATTACAACACATGAGGTCTCACTGCTGAATTTCAAAGACAACGCGCAGTCCCTCCAGGCTTACCATCTGTGCGCTGAATTCGGGTAACATGATGCATGTCGCTCCCACCCAGAGAGGACAGAGGAGCTTATTGATCACCCCGTGGACATGATGTAAAGGCAGCACATGCAGAATAACATCCTCCTTCTTCCACTCCCATTTTTCAACCAGTCCTGTGGTCTGCAGAAGAAAACATACAACCCAGCATTAGGGAAAGAGGAAAGACTCCTACTGCTGGGAAAGCCTGATCCCCTGGGCACAGCTGGAGGCAGAAATCCCAGACCTTCTGGAATGATGCCTGGGCACAGAAATCTTTCCTTTAGGATCAGCATGAGCAAAGGTCCCACCACAAAAGTAAAATACAAGTGGAACACCTCCTCAATTTTGTCAGTATGTGTCTTCATATACATCAGCAGAGCCCTTCCATGTTACTGAGAAATAAATAGTCAACAATGATTTCAAGTAGGACTTACAAGATTATTAGCCTGGTGCTGCACAAGCAGAGTTGGCAGAAATAGTAATCAAAAACCTAATTTTCCCAGAACTCTGTTGACATAGTTTGGACACCGATGACATTGGGCTTTTAGCACCTGTAAGGGATAGTCAGTATGAGCAGAAAATCACTGTCTGATAAACAGAAAATAGGTTTTGTGTCAGTAAAAAAAATATTAGTATATCAAACTTCTAAAATACTCTGTAATGAAAGCATAATTATCTATCCAAAGCGTTAGACCTCAGGCTTTTGGGTGAACAATGCCCTTCAGCGCCCAGTGTTAACAGCTGGAAAGCTTATTTCCAGCCATCTAAAAATAAGAAAAGCATTTGAACAGCGGAATTCAGTCATGTCATTCACAACCCTCTTCCACAGGGCAGGGAGCACGTTTTAGGCTTGTCTGCAAGACAGCACAAAAGATGGTGACTGCTCAGGCCACCTCCCAAATGATCGGCATATTTGTAAGGGAATAGATTCTTTGCCCAATATAGCCAGGCCCTGGCTCTATCCATCAAGGCTTTCATACCACTCCCGACATTGCAGTATCTCAGCACCCAGAGCAACGTCAGCTCTCGGAGGTATCTGCAAGGCACAATGTATTCCCTGCCCTTTTTCCCTAATGGCATGAGTCTATCAGTTGCAGGCAGTGATAAGCAACTGGTGAGGGAGTCAGCAGGCTCGTTCAAACTTTTAATTCCTTTTGGCTCCAAGAGCTAATGGATTTTTTGCCTTGGGGATATATAGCTGAATAATGCACAAACTTCACACAGTACTGTACTGGGCTGGGCTAAGTTATGTTCCAATTAAGGATAAAGATTCTTTCCTAGTCACAGCAAAGAAAAGTAAACTGCAAAGAGAACAATCTTTTTACAACACGTCTTATCTTTTCTGCTTTCCAGGAAAGCAAGAAGAGTCCATCAGCCGCTGGCTGCAGAACAGCAACACCAGAAGGACAAGGTTTAGAATCTCAAAAACTCTTCTGTGTGTTCACCTTAACAGTGTTGAGAACTTTCAAGATACAGCTCCACAGCTCTGTGCAGGTATTTGTTTCTGGTAAGGTATGTTGTGCTTTGGGTTTGCAAACCCAAATCACCTCCAATGGCCACGATCTCTGTAACTTGCAGAGGGAAAAGTAGCACTCACCACAGCTTGCACGTTCTCATGGGTGCTGAGGACACCTTTCGGTCTTCCTGTTGTCCCACTAGTGTAGATTATCATGGCTCCTCTGTCTTTCCACGAGGAGCAGGTCATCAAGGGACCCTCTTCCACTGCTGCATGACTTGCAGATCCATCACCAGGAGACCTAAGAAGCGGCAGAACCGGGACTCCCAGCTTCTCAGCACTAGGGGTTATTTTCCCCACATACTCCTCTGTCGCAATGACCAGGGCGCTCTGTGAATCCTGAATCACGTACTCTAGTTGCTGTACAGGGTGCTTCCTGTAAAGGGGCACCGCTATGCCCCCGCTCATCCAGGAAGCCCACTGGGCCACCACATACGAAGCATCATTGGGACACAAAAATGAGATCCTCTCTTCCTTCAGGTCCCTGCTGGAGCACTCCAAAGCTCTACAGATCTCCTGGGACAAGCGCAGACTCTGGCTGAGAAGGTCCCTGTAAGTGTGCTCACCGTGTTGGTCAACGATGGCGATTTTATCGCCGAAAGCCAAAGCCCTAGTGAAGACAGGGGTAACGTCACCGCTGAAGGCTGCCTGTGCAGTTTGCAGACCCCTGTGGGGACAACTGGCCCTCTTCTGTCTGTGCCACCCCCATCTGCAACTCTGCAAGTTCCGGACGATGCATCGAAGGGGCCGGTTCGCTTGGGGGAAGAGCAGGGAGACCAGCATCCTGCCAGCACCGCCTGTTTTGAAGTGATCTGCAGAAAGCAATTATAGGAACAGATAAGTACGTGCAGTGATTACCCAAGGGTTTATTCCCACAAAGGAAAAGTGGTAGCCTTCATTTGAATAATACCCACTGTATTATTAATGCTTTCGCTTCAGACTGCTGCATCCCCAGTGTGCTAGGCCCTGCCCGGATGGAACAGGAGACAGAGACCCTTCCCTGCACAGCCTCCACATCCCTAAAAACCAGTCCAATTTAAATTATGAAATAGTTCTCATCGATCAGTAATAGTAGGCCACTAAGCAGTGACTACTCAAGGTGCCATCCTAACTCAGTGGGACCAGCATTTAAAGTAATTAAAGACAACAGTACCTAGCTCTCAATTTGCAGTTTCCATTCCTTTGGTAAACCACTGGCTTGCTGTGTGTTTTGAGTTAGGCAGCACGGAGCCTCCGAAGCCTTAGCCCAGCAGAGGATTGTTTCCTGCATGAGCTCTCCTTTGAGGAACAGCATGTCTAAGTATAGGAAAGTGCCCAAACCCTCCCACCTGACAGGTCATCCATCACCAACACCGCTTCAGCTCAAAAGCTTTCTTACATGACAGACCAAGTGGTTAACAGCTCCCAAACAGGCACAGGCAGCAGGAGCCCTGCCCGCACCGAGCAGCTGGTTTTCCTGGCAAACAGCAGCAGGGGAGCACAGTCCTGGACACGCTAAACTGTGGGATTGCTCATTCTGCAAGTATCAACCTGGCAGCACCCAGAGCCAGGCAGAGCAACAGGACAAGCTCAGACGTGGCACCAGGCTCCACCTGGGCAGCCAGAGCATGATCTGAGCCCAGCTCAACCATCACCCTGGCCCAGCCACCCCACCACAGCGGTGACATGATGCACAGAGGCATTTCATCAGAGCAAATCTCCAAAAGAGAATGGGGAAGTGTACCAGGACCATTAAAGGCTTTACAGGAAGATGACAGGCTGGCACGGACGTCACATATTCTGCCTTTGTGCTTAGACAGCATGATGACATCAACCTACCCGCTCATGGGAGACATTAGCAAAAAAGCTTTTGTGGTAGCGGGTAAGAAGTCCCTGAAGTTTGCTCTTTACCCCTCTTTTCATCCTTCCTTTGAAAAGGAAAAGTCTGTGTAATAGAACTGGACACTGCTTAGAACATCTCACGGAAGCGTTAGGGAAAACATTAACGTGTGGTGAGAAACCCCGTAAGAATATAATGAGGAGATGGGACCATGGGAACACTTTGCAGGGGATGCTCCAGAGGTGAGAGGAAGCTGCAATAAACTGAGAGGACTGAGCAGACGCCTCAGAAGAATCCTGACACCCACCCCACACAAAGCCTGGAGCTCTGGCTGGAAGTTCAGCAAGAACAAGCACCCTCTCCATATGGAGACCGTCACCAACAGGGGATCAGAGAGGAAAGAACAGGGCTGTGGCGGAAGAAAGAGGACTTTATTTCATGGTCTATCTAACTTCTGCTATTAAACACCACCACTGAACTATCCCCAGATAGATATCATGACAAGAGGAGATAACCAAAGGATGGCAACTTCTCGCTCTGTAAGTGCGTATGTGACATTTCCTTGATGCTGGCAATAATTACCTTAAGTTTTTATATTTTTTTTAACATTTTTGTTTTTATAAATACCTATCAGTGGAGCAGCTGAACTCGAATAGCCTTCCAGCTCAGCCTCCCACCATGGGGAGGAGCTGAAACAAAAAGGATCCAGAGAACTGGCAGCTACTCAGGGATGAGCTGAAGACAGCCTCACCCAGCTCAGGCTGCTCAGACACATCCACCGGCAGCACCTGCCGACAGCAGCAAATGTTTATTTCTACACAGACATAGCTGTGAGCCCCACGAGTCTCTCCCATCCACCTTCAGAGCATTTCTCCAGCCAGACACTGGCTTTACCCATTTTCTTTTGCATATTGACCTCAATTTCTGCTTCTGCAAAAAAAAAACCTTGTGATTTAGTGCGGAAACATCTGGAAGGGGAGAGGCTTTAAACCCAGAGCGTGGTAACTATGTGCACTCACGACATACACCATCAGGATGGAAATAAACAAAACAGGTCATGACGAAACTCACATGACATCTTTACATTTCTCTGTGGAGACTAAAATATAAAATAAAGAAGAGACCGCCACCCGGAACCTAAACCAAATCACCTCTCCCTAACCTGTGGCCAAGGCCAGCTCACCGGTGAGACGTTAATGCCCTGGACATTAAGAGGAGCATTAATTGGCAGCAACCATTTGCCAGGATCATGCCGTGCTCCAGGCCAGTGCGGGTAAGTGCACTTGGCATACTTACTGTTCCTTGTATGGCTGCAGAGCAGGTGTTAGCTACTGCTTCAGAACAGCCACTTCCAAAAATCACATTATCCCCTTTTGAATGCAGCACCAGTCCAGATTTAATGGCGCAATAAACAGCAGCACCTTTAGCCGTGCCTGAGCATTTATGGACTTCAGTGAACTAGTGTTGATTGACTGGGTGTGCACACACTTACAGGTACTCAAGACAGGGCAAAGTAACACCAGGGGCTGTTTTCTTTACCCGACTGTTCCTCAGGGATAACTGGTAACACAAACCCTCCCTGACAGAGGGAATAAGCTTGTCACTGGGGGGGCTTGGGTAGAAGACAGTGCCCACGCAACAGGTAAGAGAGCACGTTGCCTCGGAAGAGAAGGCTCAATCCCCACCCTGGAATGGTTAAAGGAAGAAACAACAGCGGCTGAAGAAGCCCCTGACAGCTCGAACACCACACCACCACCACAAAGCACAGTGGGGCTGGAAGCCACCAGGCTGAACTGCTAGAGATGCCTCTCCCGAGAAGGAAGGATCCTATTCCTTTTTCCCCCCCAAGCCAGGATCTCCCCTCTCTAGCTCTCCACCCTTACCCTCCTCACGCCAGGTCTCAGAGCAGCAGAAAAACTCCTCACCCTGTGGCCCCCAGGTTACAGAAGGCCCGGCCAAGGCTCAGCGCTGCCACAGGCCAACAGCACCAGCGTCCCCGGGACCAAGGGAAGTGTGAACCCCGGCAGGCGCAGAGCAGACCCGGACTCACGGCCCAGCCCCACCGCTCCTGCGCGGCCCGACGGGAGGGGATGTTTATTGCATGTCAACTAAAGCCAGGGATAACCGCCACACCCGCCCTCCCCAAGTGTCCCGCAGGGGAGGAGAACCGGGTCCAAGGGCACCAACCCACGGCTCACTCCGCCCTTCGGGACAAGCCGGCCCCGCTGCCGCCTCCCCGGTCCCGGCGGGGCCTCACCTGGCGGCGGCGGCGGCGGCACCGCGCACCGGGGGGACCGGTCCACCCGTGTACGGGCTCCCGCGGAAACGCGGCGCCGCCACCAAACGTTCCGCGGCCCGAGCGTTCCGCAGGCCCCGCTCGCGTTTTATGAGGAATTGGCCGCAAACCGCCCTCTCGGGGCCGAGGTGCCCCGGTGGCGTGGCGGGGTGCCTCCGGTGTCGCTGCGTCCCCCTGCGGTGTCACCACGGCGGCCCCTGGTGTCAGGGTGGGTGTCCATGGTGTCATGGAGGTGCAGCCCTGCCCTGGTGGGGGTGCTGGGGGCTGGATTTCGGCAGGGCTGAGGGATGGCCTGGGACCTGCACAGACCATGGAACTACGGGGGCTTAGAGTCACAGAATGGTTAGAGTTGGAAGGGACCTTAAAGATCATCCAGTTCCAACCGCCCTGCCATGGGCAGGGACACCTCCCACCAGAGCAGATTGCTCCAAGCCCCATCCAGCCTGGCCTTGAACCCCTCCAGGGATGGGGCATCCACAGCTTCTCTGAGCAACCAGTGCCTCACCGCCCTCACAGCAAAGAATTTCTTCCTGATATCTAATCTAAATCTCCCCTTTTCCAATTTAAAACCATAACCCCTTGTCCTGTCACTGCACTTCCTGACAGAACTCCTCTCCAGCTCTCCTGGAGCTCCCTTCAGATACTGGAAGACTTCTCATGGGGAAAGACATCCCAGGGACACACAGACATCCACGGCACAGGTAGATATCCCCAGGGACACACAGACATTCTGTGGATGCATAGACACGCAGAGGACACACAGGCATCCCATAGACACATGGACACCCTGGGGACAAACAGACATCTCATGGACACACGGAAGTCACAGTGATGGCACATGGTGGCCAAGCTGGGACTCCCTAGCAGCAGCAGAACCGCATTCCCCTCCTGCCCTGGCCCTATGGCCGTGTCCAGCACCCCTGGCCAGGCTGGAGGGAAGCCTCACACCTGGCTCTGGCAGGGAAGCTGGAAGGGGCCATGGGATGGCTCAGCCGGGTACCACCGACCCCCACTGCAGCCCTGTGGCCCCAAGCGGAAACCCAGCCCAGTTTATTATTTTTAGCCGGTCACACTGCAGATTTGCATTCGTTGCTGCAGCAATGGGGGACATTTGGGACGTGCCTCTACGGCTTGGGGGCAGCCGGAACCTCTCCTGGCTTGCACATGGGCAGGGGCATCCATGGGTGATGGGTACAAGGGTGGGATGGGGCAGGGCTCCCCGCATGGCTCTGTCTGCCTTGGCTCTGGGATGCTGCCAGTCCAGCGGTGGCGTAGGCAGTGGGGCAACCCCTTGCCCAAGAGGCACGTAGCCCTTGAGCCATGCAAACCACCATGTGCTGGCCCTTCTCTGGAACCTTCTCCGGAATCTTGTTTATCCGGCTGAGTGCGGTGGTGCATGAAGCAGGGTGTGCGGGGCGACCCCCACCCACCTCCCTCAGGTGTTTTTCCACCCTGGGGCCAGCGGCCTGCAGCCCAGCGAGGCGCAGCGGGGCTGGGAGCGGAAACGGGGACGGGAGCCCAACCTTGGGCAGACCCCTCCAGCCCGGAGACAGCCGCACTGCACGGCCCTCCATCGCACGCCTCCATGTTGCACCATCACCCGTCGCACAGCTCCCTCCTGTTCCATGCCTTCCTGATGTGCAGCTCCCCGTTTCACGCCTCTCATGGCACAGCTCCCCATCGCATGGTTCCCTCCCAGCTGCACGACTCCTCATCGCGTGGCTCCATCCCAGTTGCACGACTTATTAATGCACAGATCCTCATTGCATGACTCCATCCCAGTTGCACGGCTTCCCAATGCACAGCTCCCCGTTGCACGTCACCCCATTGCATGGTTCCCTCCTGGGGCTACTCCTCGATGCAGAGCTGCTACAGGAGGGACCTCCAGCACCCAGCAGTCCCCAGCGCCCACCTGCCCCTCGGTGGGCTCAGCACATCTCGTGCCCACATGCTGCCCTGCAGATATGCCCAGCTCCCGCCAACCGCCGCCCCAGCCCTGCCACCACCGCTTTCATTCTCCTTTTTGCACTTGCCATCTGTCACCAGCCTCTACCAGTCCCTGCAGGCTTCGGGGATTAACCCTCCCCCTCCAACACCACCCGAGGAGGGGGGAGCAGGGGTACATGCCCGCAGGGAGGGTCCAGAGGTGCCAAGAGCTGGTGGGGACAGGGTGTACGGGGTGGGGACAGGGCTATGACAGCCATGGACGTGCGCACAGGCAGGATGCTACTCTGCGGCTGCACAGCCCCTCTGGGTTGTTTAGGGACCACCACCCCGGGCGGGGGTGGGGATGTGTGACAGGGCCATGCTCCCCTCGGCCATGGCGTGTTGCCAGGCCAGCTGGTCATGTGCGGAGCAGATGTCCACCCCGAGCCACCCTCTGCTGCTCTGTCCCCCGGCACCTGGTACCCACTGGCCATCTGGAGTCGGCCACCCCTGGGGATGATGCTCAGCCCTGGCCACCAGCAGCACCCGGCCACCCTTGTCCATTCTGGGGGCTGCAGGGGGGCCACCCTCTGCTCCCTAGAGCTGGGAGGGAGGGAGCTGCTCCCCGGCGGCGCTGAGCCAGCCCCAGCCACTGCCTGTGGGTTGTGGTGTATTCAGCAGCAGCAGTGCCAGCTCACCCTGTGCTGGTGTTTGGCACATGGCGCCCAGCCCAGTTCTCCATGGAGGCAGGGACACTTCATCGCGGAAGGGGTCAGACCAGATGTGCCATCACAGCTGGGAGCAGAACGCCCAGCACATGCAGGCACCCCAAAAACTGAGACTCAGGTGCACCACAGCCCTGCCCGCCCACAGACCCCCCTGACCTCAGGCTTGCAGGGCTGCTGCAATTGTCCCCAGGGCACTGGGATGTCCCCAGGCTGCCACCACAGTTTCTCACCTCCCTCCCAGCCGGGTGTGAGCCCCGCAGCCTGTGCCAGCAGGAGGGTTTTCCACTTGCTCCCCCCGCCTTATGCAGTGAGCTGATTAATTATGGATCCTGCAGAAAGCTTTTATTACATTACAGTTTACTTGTGGCAACATCCGTATTTATTAAAAAAAAAAAAAAGAAAAGTAATTACTACAGCAGTGTAAACACCGCAAACACCGCTGGGTTACGGGGAACTTGATGCCCAGGGTAAGCACTGAGGCTGCTGGTGGCTCCAGCCTGGAGCCCTGCGATGGGATGGGACAGGGACACCAGGAGCTGCTGTTGCAGTGCTGCTTGGGGTAAGGACAGAGCACAGTAATGGGGGGAGCTGGGACACCCTAAGACCGTCAGCACTGTGTCCTCAGCTCCATCCTGCCCAAACCCAAGGGGTGACAGAGCCAGAACCTGCGCTGGGGTCTGCGACTGCTGCCGAGGAGGGAGTTGTAAACAAGTTGGAGCAAAATGTTTGATCTCCATCCATCTGTTGGCCACCTAATCTCCCACCCGTGGCCCTCATTTCTCATCGCTTCCTGGTCCCCCTAATCTGTTCCCTGCCGGCTGGTGGGGGGTCAGAGCCAGGCCTGCTGCCCGTGCTCCCCGCCAGGTGCCACATGGCACTGGTGCAACTGGGAGGCTGCCACAGAGCAGGGAGCCGGGCCAGCACTGCCATATGGTGGGAGAAAACTGGTAAAGTGTTCCCATTTTGGGTTTAAACCCCTCTGCTGCTGCAGCAGCAGGAGAGTACAAGACAGGGGACGGGTCCTGCTACATCCCCCGTGCCTGCATCCCAGCCCGCACGAGCATCTGCTGCTGGAGCCACTGCCCATGGCACGGTGGCAGGGCACGGGTCTGTCCCCAGGGGCTTGCAGGGGACACGATTGCCATCGGGACTCCCTGGGGACAGGAGCAGCTCAGAGACGCTCGGCGTGAAGTGGAGCTGTAAGTGCCTCCTGTGTCACGTGGCGAGGATAAGTGCAAAATGGCCCTATTATGATAATTGTGCAAAATTATGATTGATGGAGATTAGCTGCTTATTTGAGGAAATGGCAGGCGCACGTGTGACACGGGCAGGCCAGGGGACGACCGCCAGGGGACGGGGGCATGGACAGAGGGGCACAGCTGGATGTCTCCTGAGGCTCTTCCTGTAGCATGGACCCTCACCACCACCCCAGGAGCTGCTGCATCCCCAGCCAATGGATCTCAGGCTGGGACATGCCACTGCACGGGGACACTGAGTGCTGCATGGCAGGGGGCTGGGATGGTGTGACTCACATTCAACACTATCCTGCTCCTGGTGTCTCCTTCCAACTCCATTAAATGTATCCCCGATTAGGGGGTAAACTTGTTAAATGGTGATGGCAGGAGTGTCCCTGTGTGCTGGCACCTCGGCTGGCACTCCTGGGGCTCTGTCCCACTGGGCTGTGCTGTGTGGTGCTGAAGAGAGGGCAGTGGGGCAGCCCCAGCACCCCTGTGGCTCCCAATAATGATGGCTCTCAGTAAATCACTTATTTTGGGTAAAGCCAAGCAGGGAGCTGGCAGTCTGTCCCATGCCTCCTACCTGGCTGTCCCCACCAGTGTCCCTCACCCTCAGGGACACTCCTGGGGCATCGATATTGAGAGCATCTGGGCTAGAGTGGTTAATCAAGCCATGTTCCCACCTCTTCCTTCAAAAAGACACCAAGATCAGGAATTTTGGGATGTAAAGCTGGAGAGGCAGGGTGGCTGCAATGCTGATGGCTGGCCAGGACGGAGCCATGGCACGACTGCACTACCGGGGCCAGGATTTCTGCACAGGGTGGGATGCCGTGCTGCACGAGGCTGAGGTGGCTGTGCAGAGCAGCACACGGCCAGAGGGCACCCCAAAACCACCCACCCATCACCAGAAGTCCCTCCTCCGCTCTCCCCTTCCCAATTTCCCGGACCCCCCTACTTGGCAGACGGATGCTGGGTAAGAGGTGTGTCTGTGGGAACCATTCTTGCCATGCAGCATCACCGAGCCAGGCTGTATCGGCGCTTGCCATCCCTGGGATGGGTTTTCCTGGCTGGGCTGGGGGCATGAGTGGAGACAGATGGGTCTGAGCCTCCCCGCATGATGCCGGCACCACGGCCAGACTCCCGTGCCCTTTGCTGAGGGACAAGGACATCATCCAGGTCTCCCACCGACGGGCACGGTGAAGCCAGCTCCTCTGTCTGCCGTTTTCCCATTTTCCTCCCCCTTATTTGGCTTTTGGCAGCGGAGCCGTAGTGGCGGCTGGGGCGCGTGGTGCCGGGGAAGGGCTGCCAAGCGTCGGCAGCCCCCCGCGGCCCCCCGGCCCCCCGTGCCAAGGCTGGTGGCTGGCAGAAGGGCTGCCTGCGCCTGGCGGGGCTCCGTCAGCTGCGGGAGGATCCCTGCACCACACTCGCTGCCAATTTCCCTGCGAGCTGGCACCACAGGCGGCTCCGGAGGCACCAGCAGAGAAGGCTGGGGAGGATGGATTGTGAAAGGGAGAGAGGAAAAAAAAAAATGGACACATGCCATCGCTGGAGCGGCGAGGATGCCGCTGCCAAAGCGCCAGCAGGCAGCGCGGGGCCAAAACCCACCGGCGGCAGAGAGGAGGGTCTGGCAGCCCATCCCAGCACGGGGTGCATGGAGGACGGGCAGCACGGCAGAGGCACAGCGTGGCCAAGGCAGGACGGGTGGCGGATGGTGGAGCCGGAGAGGAGAGAGGTATTTGCCTTCGTTTTAAAGGCTCTGTGTGTGTGCATGTGTCTGATGCTGGGGCTGCGCACCCCAGCCAGCTCAGCCCCGTGCAGGCTGCCTGCGGCCTCCCTGGCCATCCCGCTGCTCGTGGCCTGCCCCATGATGCTGCCAGCCGCTTGCTGCCCGCAGCCACTGCCTGGCACAGGCAGGAGAGGGCTCCAGGTGCCATCTGGGCTCGGCCGGTGGCTGCGATGGGGGGATTTGCTGTCCCCTGGCCATGCATGCTGGGGCCAGCGAGGGAGGCTGCGGCTTTGTCTGGTTGGGCTTTGTCTGCTGGTGGCGGCGGTGACGATGCCGGGAGCTGCGCCGGGCGGTGAGCAGGAGCAGGGAAAGTGTGAGCCGAAGTCCCACCGGCAGCAGGGCTGGCACATGGGAACCATCCCCTGCTCCCAAACCGGGGCTACCACAGAGCCAAGTCTGGCAACGAGGGAGAAGGAGAGGGTGGGGGGAGAGCCCTCTGCGTGCTGTGGAGGAGGAGGGAGGAATGGGAGGAATGCAGGGCACTGGGGAGAGGTGCCGGGAAGCTTGTGGTCCTGCGGCCACAAGCCATGTGATGCAGGGGTTGTGGCCACAGGGTGCTGGTTAGAGGGGCTGGGGGTGCAGGTGGGTGCTGGGAACCTTGGGGAGGGGGCTGAGGGGTGCAGGGCAAAGCCTCAGCCTGGCAGCACCGATACCATGTGCTGGTCCGCGTCGGTGAGCATGCTGCTTGCCTGGTGGTGCAGGAGCAACGTTGGAGCCAGCAGCAGATGCCGGTGTGCCAGGATGCCGAGGTTTCACAGCTCCACCAGCACCCATGCAAAGGCAAAGGGCTCTGGCTGGGCCCCCAGGCACCAAACCTGGCTGGTGTTGGAGGAAGGAGCCGGCGCTGCAAAGAAGGAGATGTTGGCAATACCAAGCTCCTGAACCACTCTGAGTCCTTCCTGCTGCTCTGCACCCCTGAGGGACCCAGGCTGTGTCCAAGAGCAGCCCTGTGCCCAGGGATGTCCTCTCTGCACCAACATCAGGACAAACCTCCCTCAGAGCCCTCAGCCCCCAGTACCCATTGCCTGCAGGAACCACGGCAGGGACTCAGCCCCAGGAACGCTGCAGCATCCAGCTTCAAGGGCATCAGCATCTCCCTGGGAGGAATGCGGAATGAGGCAAGCAGAGACGTCCCGTCCCATCCTGTCCCATCCCATCCAATCCTATCCCATCCCATCCTCAAGCTTGTCCACACCTGGCTGCTCCTCAAGCAGCCCATACATCGCAGCTCCAGGCTGGAGGGGCAGCTTTGTCTATTGCTTCATCAGATACTGGGATTAAAAGCAGTGTCCTGCCTGCAAAGGACAGACCATTCTGCAGCTGAGTCCCCAAAATGTGCCAAGGAGAAGGATCAGAAAACGTCTATCAGGCAGCAGGATGGCACCGCCACAGCCCCTCCATCTTATGCAAACCTCCTGGGACCACCATTCATGGGAGGATGGAGCCCTGTGCCTGCTCTGTGCTGCCTGTCACAGGGCTAGGGGGGGAGGAGAAATGTTCCCCATGCCATGGCACACTCCCCCCGCTTCCCCCTTTCCCTCGTTTTCCTCCATATTTCACAGTTCCTGCTTCCTGCACAAGGCAGGGGTCTCCAGGGACTCCAGCCAGATGTTCTCTGCAGCACACCACATTGCTTTCCTAATGAAATATTCATGGAGCCTCTCCGCCTTTTGCCATGAAAGCCTTCTGCAGCTCCCAGCCATGGAAACGCCGTGCAGGCAGCATTCCTTCAAAGCCGCCCGCCCGGGGCTCCAGGCCCCCCGCTTCCCTCTCACCACCTTCACGCTGCTCCTCCTCCCTCTTCTTCCTCCCCTAGGCAGTGCTGGGGTGGGAGATTCGTCCCCTCTCACCTTGTAGGCAAAGCATCCCCATGGGCCATGTGCTGGGGACACCAGTGTCCCAGTATGGCTGTCACCTCTCCCAAGACCAGGTCCATCTGTGGCTCAGAGGGGTGGTGGGTGGGTGCACACACCAGTTTGGAGGTATTTCACCCACCTCCTGCTAAAACCACCCCAAGAGTGGCAGAACCAGAGGTCCTATCTTTCCAACGTGGCCCTGGTGCTGCCACCAGCTCCCAGCCAGCCCACAGCATTAGTGATGCTGTGCACTATAATCCAATTAGCTTGTTTATGCAAACAATCAGGTTTTATGTTTCGGTAAAAAGCTTAAATAACCTTAATCAAAGCAAAAGACCTGATGTTATCACTGATGGGGGCTGTGGTTTGTTGTTTGGCAGGCAGGACACCCTGCCCAGCTCAGGACACCCTGCCCAGCTCCTGTCCATCACCAGCCACCCGGGGATCTCTGGGAGGGTTCAGCAACAAGGACCACGTCGGAGATACTTTGCTCCAGCTCAGCCTTGCTTCTAGAGGGTCTGAGCCATCCTGAAGGGACATAGGAGGTCCCGGTACCCTTTAGCATCGTGTCCTGCAAGCCCCAGCTTGGCCTTGCTGCCAGGGAGGCTGGTGGCTGGGGTCCCTCTACCTGCAGCTGCCCACTCAGCAAGCCCACAGGGGACCCAGCATGCCTGCCCCTTCCTCCCCGTCAGCTGGAGATTGTTAAATGAAATTCCAGAGGCATTAATCATCCAGAGCGATAACCAGAGGTAGGGAAGGCAGGCATAAGGGGGTTGTGGGGGCTAGTGGGAGGGTGCCATGGTGCAGGTTTGTGATGCCAGCTGAGGATGAGGGAACATATCTCTGCCACAGCCACCTCTGGGACTCCCTGCTCTGGGTGCTGAGTGTCCAGCCTTGGTTTTGGCACCCCAGGGCCCCTTGTCACCACCTTCTTGTATGTGTTAAGCATAGGAGCATCCCTCTGCGCCAAGGGGGGATGCAGGAGACACCAGTCAGGAGCTCATCCAGCATGCTGACACCATCCCACCTCGCATCACCAGCCTGGGCTGTGCTGACAGCACCAGAGCACCCTGGTGCTGAGAGAAAATCCCTGCAGCTCCAGCTCAGGTTAGGCACAACAGCATCAGGTGCCACAGGGGACTGTGCCACAATGTCCCTGCACCCACCTGGGGATAGGCATGGCGAGACTGGGAGCAGGGTTTGCTCTGGAGGGCTGTACCCATCGGCGCTCCCTCCCCGCACACCCCGAGTTTCTGGCAGAGTAATAAGCTATGCATGTAGTGTAGAAATAAAACATGTTCTGCAGAACAAATGATGTTAATTTGCTGAGAGGCTCTGAAGCTGAGTATTAGCGAAATGCCTTGAGGGAGAGAGCAGCAGCTGTGCTGGAATTAATGGCAACGTGCCGAATTAGCACCGCTATGCATCATAGTCAGAGGGAAAAATTACCGGAGAGAGGGGGAAAACAACCTCCTCTGTGCACCAGCCCGAACCCTGGGGCATGCTGCGGAGCGGAGCCGGCCATGGCACATCCCGGTGCCCATGGGCCCCCCTAGCCCCAGCCTTTCCCAGGCACACAGCAGGGGAGGCTCCTGCTTTGAGCCAGACGGCCTCCTCAGCAAAGGTGTGTCCTCAGGAGTGCTCACCTTCCCTTTGGGGTGCTCAACATCCCTCCAGGATGCTCAGCCTTCCTCTGGAATGTTTGATATCCTCCCAGGGTCCTCAGCATCCCTCTGGATCAAACCGTGCCATTGCATCCCACCCAGCTCCAAGAGACCATCCTCTCCAGGGTCTGCATCCCTGCTGCTGCCCCATTCCTTCCTCTCCTTCCTGGATGGGGCTACTTATCTCCTTGTCTGTTTATTTCTTCTATTTATTCCTGGTGGTTGACTACCTGAAGTCTGTAGATCCTCATTGATTACTAACAATGCATCTGGCTTATGGCTCTGCAGCCTCCTCCGGAGCATCCGTCTTCCTTCCCCACTGCCTTCCGCCCACTCGCCCACCACAGTGTGCCCCGGCTACCAGGAGCATGCTGCAGACTGTGCATTACCTCCTAATGGAGGGTTCCAGTAAAATCCATGCCTCTGATGAATATTTAACACCGACATCCATCTCTGATGCCCGGTTAGGGGGATTCAGTTTGGCTGGTCCCACTGCGGCTGCTGGGTCAGGGCTGCAGAGCTGCCAGGTCTCATGAGAAACCAGGCTTAGTCCTTGCATGGCTGAACCCAAGCCCAAGCAGCCAGTTAGCCCAGTGGAGATAGGGACTGGTGACATCCCAAGCCAGTTCCCTCATAAATCCCTCAACATCCTGTGTGTCCATTGCCGTTGTAGCTGCTCGTGCCCAGCAGTTCATTCCCAGTGTAAAACATCTCCCTTTTTATCCCATCACCCTCAGCCTTTTCTCCCGCTTTTGCTTTTGCAGATCCACAGCCCTGTGGGTGCCACCTTCCCCAGGGGACAAGGCCACACTGGATGGAGCAGCCCTCAGCCTGGTCCTGGATGCCACCGTGCCACCCAGCCATGTGGTGGGACGCTCCTGGGGCTTAGGGTTCCTGTGTGGTCATGCCACTGGCCACACGATGCGATGGATGTGGATGTGCCACTGGTCTGGTCCTTGCTGGGATGTGCCAACAACTGCCAGGCACTGGGATGTGGTGACAGGTATGGGACTTCCCCTGTGACCCCTCTATGGCTATTGGATTTCAGCATCCCTGGGAGTGTGTCCAGGTGAAGGAGATGTTTTGTCCATCTGGAGGTTTATCCATCCAAACACCAGTACACGTGGAGCTTTACCAAACAAGATCAAGCCCTGCTGGCTACCTTGGGTACCAGGATTTGGCCTGGGGAGAAAGAACCTGCTCCCAGCCATGCTCTGGAGCATGGAAACACGGGAAGCTGACAATGTCATCACCCAGCAGGACCTTCATGGACCCACCGAGGACTGTGCCGGGAGCTGCCCTGCTCTCCTGGGGCAATCCTGCTCAGTCTGTCCTGATGCCGCGTCCTGGGGATGCTCTGGGGTGGCTGCCCCCTCCCACCCCAAGCCAGGAGCTCTGCGTGCAAAGGGCTCGGCTCCGCAGCACGGGACCATCCCAACCCTTCATCCCTGGGCTTGGAAATCTTGTAACTCTTTTTNGAGAGAAAAATTGTTTACCACTTGCTTCTTGCTGTTGATCACAGCGGACTTAACTCTTTCCCGGGTGCCATCTGGAGCTGCAGAGCCGGGCGCCCGGCCGGCACGTGGGATGGGACGCAAAGGTTACGTGGCAGCAATTAAATCCTCCCTGCAGCGCCGCGGCCATCCGGACCACCCTGGCTGCCTGTGCTGCTGGGGGCACTGGGGCTGCAGCTCCTGGGAGCACAGGGCAGGCGAAGGGCAGCTGGGGTGGAGGTGCAAGCTCCAAGGTGTACCCCAGCCCTCTCCTCCACGTGGTCCTAGGGTGAAAAGTGCCATCGTCACCCCCATCCTGTGTCTGTCCCTTCCATTCTTGCAGCCCAGGCAGACACAGGGATGCCCAACAGCATCACCCTTCCTGGGTCCATGCAAAACCCATCCTGTCACCCTCTGTGTGTCACCTCCAAGGGGACAGCTCTGTCCCCGCATCCCCCTTGCGTTTTTATCATCCCCCAGCCATAAGGTGATGTGAGATGCTCACTGTGCCATCCCCAGGGTGCACAGGGTGGCTCATGGCATCAGTGTGCATGGGGTGCCCGCAGGCATGATGCACCCACGTGGTACATCATGGACCTTTATGGGCAGCCTCGCTGAGCACTGACAACTTGCTACACCTCCCACCACCATCTCCCTTTGTTTGGGAGTCTGTGGGCGTCTTGAGCCGAGGTTGGAAGTAATTTGTCTGTCTCCTGCAGCGGGCTGTCATCTCGCATCTGTGAACCAGTTCCATTTGCACTGCCAGTAAAAAATCTCGGGTCTGACAGGTAGTAAAAAAAAATATCTAGAAAATAAAGGAAGAAAAACCTAAAAAAAACCCCAAACCCAGCTGAGGAACTCATGGGAACAGGATGCTGCATCTATCATGGGACCAAACTGCTGGATTTGGGGGTGGTCACAGATGTGATGAGCCACATTTTGGCTTTTGGACCTTCAGCCCCATCTCACCTGGGCTTTGTGCCTCCATCCTTCTTTCATCCGGGCTCCCCAGAAGGGCTGAATCACNAGCGGGCAGAGGATGCTGTGGGGGGCTGCGGGTGCCTGGACGCAGGCAGGGCGGCGGGGGCTGCCGGTCACTGCCAGGTTACATCTGCCGGGGCACGCAAGAGTGACTCCAGATGCATTAGAAGTGCCGTGCTCCAATTTCAATTTCATCGTCTCACAATCATTTTCAGGCTCCTCTTAGTGCCACATTAACGAAGCCTGCTCGTTTGAATGCATAATTAGCCCAAGCATTCTACCTCGCTAATTTCGAAGCAAGAGCGANGGCAGACACAGGGATGCCCAACAGCATCACCCTTCCTGGGTCCATGCAAAACCCATCCTGTCACCCTCTGTGTGTCACCTCCAAGGGGACAGCTCTGTCCCCGCATCCCCCTTGCGTTTTTATCATCCCCCAGCCATAAGGTGATGTGAGATGCTCACTGTGCCATCCCCAGGGTGCACAGGGTGGCTCACGGCATCAGTGTGCATGGGGTGCCCGCAGGCATGATGCACCCACGTGGTACATCATGGATCTTTATGGGCAGCCTCGCTGAGCACTGACAACTTGCTACACCTCCCACCACCATCTCCCTTTGTTTGGGAGTCTGTGGGCGTCTTGAGCCGAGGTTGGAAGTAATTTGTCTGTCTCCTGCAGCGGGCTGTCATCTCGCATCTGTGAACCAGTTCCATTTGCACTGCCAGTAAAAAATCTCGGGTCTGACAGGTAGTAAAAAAAAATATCTAGAAAATAAAGGAAGAAAAACCTAAAAAAAACCCCAAACCCAGCTGAGGAACTCATGGGAACAGGATGCTGCATCTATCATGGGACCAAACTGCTGGATTTGGGGGTGGTCACAGATGTGATGAGCCACATTTTGGCTTTTGGACCTTCAGCCCCATCTCACCTGGGCTTTGTGCCTCCATCCTTCTTTCATCCGGGCTCCCCAGAAGGGCTGAATCACCCCCAGAGAGCCCCCGCCCCAACCACGCACCCCGTCTCGCTGGCTTGGAGCCATCCCAGCACGTGACAGTGATTTGGGTGACAGCCTCCATCGCTGGCATCCCCGTCTGGCTCCTGCATCCGAGGCAGCGATGCAGGAGGGGTTCATCCTGCAGTTGTACGTGCTGCCAGGTCGTGGAGCCACATGGCTGGGGGAGACCCCGCATGGGGGTACGGGGTCTCCAGCGTGGCCGGAGCGATGCTGGAGCTGCCGCGGTGCGTGGGGCCAGCTCGCAGAGGGTTAACAGCTGATTACAGCCTTTGTCTCTGCATCAGTGTACATAATGCGCCCCGCATTTGCATACTGCAGTGTGCGCTCAATTAAAATGAACTTTTAATTTCTTCTAAGTAAATTACTTCTTCCCGGTACGTGACGCGCACAAATGTCAGAATAATGGGAGAGCCTTAATGAGCTGGGAATGAGGGGCAGGGAGGGGAGCGCCCGGGCCCTGGCCCCCCTGGGGCCACTCTTCAGCCTGTGGCCTCCCTGTGCGGGGAAAGAATGGATCCTGACTTATTCTGACTTCTCTGCTGGTGCCTGGGACATCCCCACAGCCACCGTGTCCCCTGGGCAGGGCAGAGGTCCCCACCTTCTTCTGCTCATGTCCCTGCAAGGGACTGAGTTCTCCAGGTCCTGCCCGTATCTTGACATCCACAGATGTGTGAGGACACGGGGACAACACAGCATCTGCACAAGTGGCTGAGGTCTTGGGTCTTGCCCTCGTCCTGACATCCACAAATGTGTGGGGACACAGGGATGTTGGAGCATCCCTGAAAGGGGCTGAGGTCTCCAGGTCCTGCCTGCATCCTGGCACATGGGCACCCCTCACCATCACAAAAAGGCTCCACTGGGCATCCCCAGGGATCTGGAATCCCACTCTACCCTCCGTATAGCAACTCAAGGATGACATCCCACTCCTCATCCCTTCTGGCTACCTCCCACCAGGGCCAGGGTCAGCTGCTTGTCCGCAGGGGCCAGATGGCAGGCGAGATTACTGGAATTTGATTTTCAGATAAATCACAAACCTGGATGAGCGAGTGCTGCTCCAGATGCATTATCCGTAATCCCCTGGAAGGGAACCTTTCAGAGGAGACGGCCCCTGTGCCAGCTTGGCAGCAGCTGGGTAATCCCGGTCGGCGGCACGGCCCCGCACAGCCCGGGGGGATCAGCTGCTCCCCGGCTGTACCACGGTGTGTCACCCTCGCTCGTCGCGACCCACATTTGGTCCTGCCGAGCCCGGGTGGGAGCAGATGGGGCCAGATGGAGTCACACCAGGAGCACGCGGGCACCAGGATGAGCCTGTGTCTGCGGTGCCCATGCCCAGCTGTTGTGCCCACTCAGCTCAGCGCTGTGGGAGGAGCCCAAGGGGATGTGTGGGGTCACTGCTGGGCTCTCCTCACCCTGCTTCTGCCTGCCAGCTGTGCCCGGAGCATCCTCATGCTGCCCAGTATTCCCAGTGCATGAGCCATGGAGATCCCCTCTTTGCCCACCCCAACCATGCCCAGCCTGTCGGTACCAACGACGTTGCTCAATTAACTCATAACAATGTATCTCCACTCATTGCACCGATTAATTGCAACATAGGAACAACTCCCAGCTCTGAGGAAGAGGAGGGAAGGGACAGGGTGACCCCTGGGGTTTCAGTGCTTTCGGCTGCCCAGGGAAGCCAGCATCGCAGAGCCAGGGAAGGCAGGGAGGGTGCAGGCACTGGGATCCCCAACGGTGCTCAAGGCCATTCTGGTGGCTGCGACTTGCTCTCCACTCCTGTTTGGGGCCATGCTTTTGGGGGCCACATTGAGCTTTAGGGGGTTCTCAGTTGGGCAACAGTTTTCCCAAGCCCCAGAACCAGCTCATCCACCCCTTTGGGAGCCACCTCCTGCAGCTCCCCCTCTCCTTCAGATGTGTAAATCTGGGGACCTCCAAACTTCTGCAAATAAATGCCAACTGTACGCGGCAGGGAAGCAAGGTCCAGCGCAGAGCTCCCCCATCTCCCCATGGCACCCAGACGAGCGCAGCCACAGCTTCGGGGCTGACCTCGATTTCCTGGGCTGGCAGCCGTGGGGTCACGCTCACCTCAAGACAGGCCATCCATCACTTGCCAGGAACAGCAAAAGAGGCAACGGTGCATCATGGAGCAGAGGAACTATGACTGGAGGATGCTGACAATCAATGGGAGCATTAACCTGAGCCCACACGCCCCCTCCCCAGGAGCCAGAGGTGAATCAGGGGAGATGGCAGATATTAATTCCTCTCCAGCTTCCAAAGAGGAGGTGGGAAAAGCAAAGCTCTGTCTGGCTGTTCCTGATGCGCTGCTCTAGTGGAGCTCTGGGATGCCATTAGCGTGTGTAGAGGATGGTCCTTGCACAGCTCAATCCTGTCCCCACTAAGGGGAAGGGGTCCCCAAGCCAATTGTTCCACCAAGTGTTTTAGCAAACACGTATCTGTGGAGCCAACAGAGATGCCAACCGTGGCTCTTGCTTTTTACTTTCTCTCCCCAAATCTCCTCTTTTGCATCTTCGTATCTTCATTACAGGGACTGGTAGCCCATCTCCCTTGGCTTGGTGGCCCATCTCCCCAGGCTTGGTGGCCCACCTCTCCACATCCCAAACCCGGAGGCAGCGCTGCTAAATGTCTGCAATTTTAAGGCCAGGCATTACCCATCACCTTGTCCCCCTCATCGGGCTCGGTGCTCCCCCAGACCCTCACGGCACGGTCCCGGCAGCAGTTGGTGTGTGCTGGTGTGTGAGCCAGGGAGCGTGCACCGGCGGCAGCGCACGGAGGCGAGCAGGACTGCGCTTTCCCCCCAACGCCAAAATTTACATTGAACCACAAATTAATTTCATAATTTTTTCCTCTCTAATTATGCCAACATCTGCTGCAAGGCCCAAGCTGTGCACATGCATTTTAATACATCCCTCCCCCCCACATCCCTCCCCCCATCTCTCTCAGTACTGAACTTTTCAGTAATTATCACCAGGAGAAGGTCTCCTTTCCACGGGAGGGAGAGGCGGAGGCTGGCTGTGGGCAGGAGCAGGCAGAGCGAGGTGCAGGCAGGGGCTGTGAATGGTTTGGGGGCTGTTTTCAGGGCCACGGCTGGCCTTGTCCCCTGCTGAGCTGTGGTGCAAGGAGCTGCAGGCAGCAGTGGAGGATTCGCCTCCTTAAAGCACTATTTTTATTTCTAGGGGACAAGGGAAAGAGGGATGAGGCTGCTCCAGAAGCAGCTCGGGAGAGGGGAAGGGGCGGCAGGGACCTCACAGCTCCTCCCTGGGGTGTTGGCTCTGCCCTGGGGATGCTGCAGACCCGGGTGTCCCAGGGACCAGCTCTGCCCCAGGGATGCTCCATCCCAGGGCAAGACCAGCCCATGGCTAGAGGTACTCAGCTCTCCTCAAGACCAGGGAAGAACCCCTGTTCCATGACACCTTGGTCTTGTTTTCAGCCAACCATCTCCAGCCTCGCTTGCCTTTCCCCATGCTGCACAACAGGCTCTGAACCCAGCCCTTTGCTCCTCAACGTCCTGCCTGCAACAGGAGGGGAGCACTGGGGATGTGTGAGGTCTGGGGGTTCCTTGTGCTCAGACTCCACCGTGCTGTCCACTGTCCACCATCACGTGTGGGTCCAGGTGAAGGCAGTGGCTGTGGCAGCCGCCTGCCATCCCCCGCTGCATGTCTGCTCCCACTCAGGGAGATGTTTCATAGGCTTGCTGGCAGATGTAAAAGGTCATTTGGCTGCCGAGTAATTAAAACCTGGCAATTATCAATTTAGAGCAGCAAGTTCCTGGTCTGGAGAGTGCTCAAGTCCTCCCACGTGAGCTGTGGGACATGGCCAAGGTGCAGAAACAGGGCAGGCACCCCGGGAGGGGATGGCGGGATGATGCAAGTCCCACATGCTGGGACCTCACCTTCAGCCCAGGCAACTCTCTGGAGAGCCTGCAGGGATGCTGAGCTCTCATTACATAGTTCATCAAGCGTTTTAATTAAAAGGTGAGGGGATGAAGGTGCTGCTCAGGGTGTAGAGTGAGCTCAGCTGCTGTGCTCCAAGGAGGAAAAGTCTCTGTCCTGCTCAGGGCACAGATGCACGACCCAGCCCTGGTTTTGGGTGGTTGGGTGGCATCTCAGAGCTGCTTCTATGATGGGAAGGGTCCCGATTCTGCCCAAGACTGAGCACCAAGCCTGCCACGGGCCATGGCACTGATGGGATGGTGCAACGGAGTGGGTACAAAGCATCTTCTCTCTTCCTGCCTCCCCACTGACAGCGGTGCTGCTGCCACCAGAGCTGCCCAGTGGGTGGGAAACCCATTCCCCATCCCATGGCAGGGGGAGTCAGAGCTGAGCTCTCCCAGCTCTGCGCTCCTGTGGTTAATTGCGGCTATAAACATCAAGGTGGATGGCAGTGTCTACCAGGGAGGGGGTTGTCCTTTGGCATCAAGCTCTGGGAAGGTGGCAGGGGTCTAATCCTACTCCAGCGTTGAGAATAGGCAGAAAACCAGCCTCTGATGAGGAAGGCTGTGGAGGAGCAGAGCCAGCAGAAACAAGGATCTGGCTGCTGCAGCAGAGCCCCTTCCCACAGGATCCTCCATGGCTTGAGGTACCCACCCACCCCACGGAGCATCATCCCAGGGGGCAGCGGGGACATCCCGCACCCTTCCCAGCCACCAGGCGGGTGCTGGCCCGGCACGGTGCCGGCTCTTGTGGCAGCCCAGGTGTGACAGCAGGAGTGGGGCCGCGTCAGCCCCGTTAGGCTGCTGCCGCCTGCCCGACTCGCAGCCGGGAACAGATGGCAGGCGACAGAAGCTGCCGATGAATAATACACGTCTAATGAGCACCGCTCCCAGCCACCCGCCCGCTCCACGCTGCCCCGCACACGCGCCCGCTTGCTCCATCTGTGCCCGCCGCCTCGCGCGGGGACCCATGCCAGGGTGCCCCTGCCATGCACCTGGCACCCATGGGTTCTGCCCTATACTGGGGTGCCTCCACCATACCCATGGCACTCGTGGGTTCCACCTCATATCAGGATGCCCCAACTACAAGCATGGCACCCATGGGTTCCACCTCATGTCAGGATGCCCCAGCTATGTGCATGGCACCCATGGGTTCTGCCCTATACTAGGGTGCCTCCACCACACCCATGGCACCCATGGGTTCTACCACATATTAGGATGCCCCAGCTACGTGCATGGCACCCATGGGTCTTGCTCTATACTGGGGTGCCTCCACCACACTCATGGCACCCATGGGTTCCACCACATGATGTATGCCCCAGTTATGTGCATGGCACCCATAGTTCCTGCCCCAAGCTAGACTGTTCCCATGGGTGCTGGGGCTCTGCTGCAACAGAGTGGCACGGGAAAGGGTGCCAAGGACCCACGAAGCACTCTAGATACCTTGCCTGAAAATGCTCTGGTGCCACCAAGCAGTGTCTCCATCACAGAGCTGGCAGGGCAGGAGTATGTGGGTGCAATGGTACCCACGCTGTGGGCCCAGGAGCAGAGAAGAGGAGGCAGGATGGAGATCAGCTGTCCAAGTCCCTGCTGAAGGAGCTGCAGCCAAGGTGCAGCCCAACAGCGTCGTGAGGGGGCTCAGCACAACTGCTGGCAGTGGGGTGGAAGAGTGAGGTTCCCTCCCCATCTCACCAATGAGTCCCTGGCTAATTAGGGGTCTGGGGAGAGCTGCTCCTCTGCTTTGGGGCTTTGGCTGCTGCCTCTGGGAAACCAACATCACTCGGGGGGTGGGAGAGCTGAGTTTCTCACAGTGAGGAGGATGCAGGCAAATCTCCATCATCTGAACGCACGGGTCCTGGCTCTTCAGGACTGGGATGCTCCACTTGCCCGCTCCATGTGCCTCCATGCCCTTATAGCCCCAGCTGATGTCCCAGTCCTTGCAGTCATCCTACAGCAAAGCTCCTGCCTTGTTGCTCCCCGCCATGGTTCTGGTCCCTACCCAGAGCAGTGCAGGTCGGTGGGCACCCACAGACAACGCCTTGGGAAGGGGAGGAGGAGGGTGGAAAACAAAACGCTGATGGATTATAAAGCTATTGAAGTGCCGGCGAGTAAACTCCATATTTTTAACGGCATTTAAATGCCTCCAAGCAGATTAATAAGGCCTAGGTAATAGCAGAACCGGTCTATATTTATTCTATCTTAAACACCAGTTTGTCAGGCTGTATTAATATTGATGGTAAGGCTTGGATTGAGGACAGTAAACGCTGGGACTTCACTTTATCTCTCCCAAACAGGCTGCCTCAGCCCCTTTATCAGGGCTGCGGCTGCAGCAGCAGCTGCCTCTTCAAGGGCTCAGCGCATCCCCTCTCCCCCCCCCGCTCCCTCTTTTTAATCAGAGGAGGAGAAGTTGCTGGCTTGATCGTTCCATTTTTATCTCTTTTATTTACTCCATTTTCATGTCTTTCAGTGCATATTTTATTC
Organism: Thinocorus orbignyianus; assembly: GCA_013400375.1. Lineage (NCBI taxonomy): Eukaryota > Metazoa > Chordata > Aves > Ciconiiformes > Thinocoridae > Thinocorus > Thinocorus orbignyianus. The sequence goes on from VXBW01008511.1 coordinate 272,827, forward strand.
CCATCAAGGCAGGACCATTGATAGCTTAAGCTGTCCCCCCTCGGCTCCCCCCATGCAGCGTGACGGGGAAGGACAAGGGGTAATTACCAGGGAAATGCCCCCCCCTGTCCCCCGTCCCTCCTGCCCTGTGGCGGCCGCACACAGCGTGCCCCCCAAGAGGGGATGAGCTGCAATATGAGGGACCTGGAGGGGGGCAATCACTGCTACCCCATCTTCTCTGCTTCCTCAGACCCCAGCCCTGGGGAAGTGTCTCAGTGTCTCCCCCCCTGCCCCATTAGCTGCCCACTACCTCCATCCCCATGAGCATCCTTCCCTGCTGTCTCGGTGATGCTGCAGAAGGTTCTGTCCCCACTGTCACCAATGTCCTGGAGAAGCCAGGGTCAACTCCTCCCACCCCATCCTGTCCCGCTGGCATAGCCCCAGCCATGCTGTAGGGCAGCACCGGGCATGCTGGCACCCCAAAAAGTGCTTCAATAAGTGCTGGATTTCCTGGGGCTGTGCCGTGGTGAGACAACCCTCTCGAGCACCGTGGGGCAGAGGGGTGTCAGGCTGAGACTGCATGCAGGATGGCTCAGGCTGTGGTGGAAGCTGAGGACAAACCCATTTTCTTTCTGAATATTCCCCAAAGCCCAGATTCCTGCCTGGCGCTTCCCTGCCAGCATTTGAAATTCAAAATATGCTCTGCCTTGATTAGTGCTACAAATCATCCAGCTGGGGAGCAGCCGCGTGGCCACGTGGCTGGGGCGCGGGACCGGCACGGATGGCATCGCCTCCCCAATCCTGGGCTCTGAATATTCACGGCAAACTGTTTGTAGAGCCCTTTTCCTCCAAGAGTGGGAAAAATGATGCAAAGAAATTTGCAAATTATTTCAGATGGGGTATAGCACTGGCTCTTGGCTCCGCTGGTAATATATGCGAAATAATCATAATAAATGCTAATTGCAGGAGGAGGGTTGCAGCCTGCCACAGGTTTTAAAGATAGTCTGTAAAAATCCACGTCGGAAGCAGGAAAAGCTTTGGCTCCTACCGTGTGTGTCTTTGTCCTCCTGCCACAGTGGCCTGTGGCTCCCGGCTGGCTCCAGGTACCATTCCTGGCCACCATGGGCACCGTGGCTGGAGCAGCTCCTGCTTCCCCTCACCCTTTGCCACGAGCAAAGCAAACAAGTCGAATTTAACAGCCATTAGTCCTGGAAACATCAAAGGGCCCCTCTGCTGGAAAATGAAAATCCTCATTAACTAATAAAAAGCCCATCGCTCACTCTGCCTTTAATATAATTAACAGCAGCCAAGACTTCAATTAAGGTTTTATACAAACTTCAAAATGCCACTCTCTCTCTCTCTCTCCATAATTACAGTGATCGCAGTGGCTCCAACCTTCAGTAGGGCTCCTCCAGCCGCGCACACATGTGTACCCTCACCCACGCCACCAGCAGTGCACACGCGTGTGCCCACAACCCCTGCTGCCCCGGGGACAGCATCGTGGCCGAGGATGCGGCGCGGCGGGCGCCTACATCCCAAATAGGAAATGTTTGTGCAATTGGTGCTTGGCAGGAGCCGGGTGTTTTGCCGGGTGGCTCTGACTTCAGCAGGGAAATATGCTGCCGGCGGGGAGCGGCGGTGCCGGGCGATGGGAACGGGCCAGTTCTCACCGCTCTCTCCCCCACAGTGGCCGGGACGGCAACGCTTGTCTCGCTCCGGGGATGGGAAAGGCCAGGGGCCAGCCAGGCTCACGCTGTGCTGTCACAGGGTTATGTCACCCTGTCCCCCAGCCAACATCCTGGGTGTGTGGAGGTGGCCCAGAACCAGGAGATGATCCCAGTATCATCCCGAGGGAGGGTGGCAGAGCTGGCTGAGCGCCCTGAGCCTGCCTCGGAGCCTGTGGGAGGATGCTGTGGACAGCAAATCCCTGCCAGCCTGCCCAGCACCGGCAACTGGAGCTGGCACGGCCACGGGGATGGCGTCCCCAAGCACAGCCCCAGCCAGGCACCGCTCTGTGGGCAGGGGATGCCTCCAACCCCCATCCAGAACAGTCTGTCCTCATGCCTCCGAGGAGAAACAAGAGAGCCATGTTCATTTCATAAGGGAAAATAGTGATGTGTGGTTTAGTCTTTAAATAAAAATAAACCACAAATTTCACAGACCTTTTTTTTTTCTCTTTTTATTGACCCCAAAAAACACTGACTGTTTTTGCCTTGTCTCCCTCCCAGTTTGGCTTTCCCATGTGCCACCCTTTGCAGTCCCTGGGCTGCGAGACACTCTTCCCCCAGCTCCATACCAGTGCCACCAGCTTTGAGCTGCGGTGCTCAGGACCCTGGGAAACTTTTAGGGCAGGAGCTGGGAACCTCTCCACGTTCCTCCAGGGGGCAATAGCCACAGCACAGAACCAGAGATGGCCCTGATGGCAGGGGGATGCCATAGGGACATGCAGGAATGCTGTGTGCCCTGGAGATACAGGGGGAGATGCTTGAGCACTCCAGTGATGTGCAGGGATGCTGGATATTGCAGGGCTGCAGGGATGTTGGATGTGCCAAGGATGCGGGGGGATGTATGAGCATCCCAGGGATGCAGGAGGATGCTGAGTGCCCCAGGGATGCAGGGAGATGCCTACGAATCCCAGTGATGCAAGTATTCTATGTTCCCTGGGGATGTAGGGATTCTGGGTGCCCCATGGATGCAGGACGACACCTGAGCACCCCAGGGATGTGCAGGGATGCTGAGTACTGTGCTTATGTGCAGGACAGCCCATCTCCCACCCCAGATGGCCACGAACCCTTGCTCCCACCTGACTCTTGCAGGGATGGGGTGCAAGGTCCAGCCCCACTGAGTGCAGCGGGTCAGCACTGCCACCGTGGGACCCGACACAGATAAGGGAGCATCCAACTGGACACATTGGGGGAGCAGACACATCAGGAGACGGATATGCAGATGGCAGCTCTCTTGGAGAGACAGGGACCATAATCCTCCCCATGGGTCCCATTATCATCTCTATCTGGTGAAAAAACTCTCATCCTGGATGTGTCTAATCCTAATCACTCCCTATCGCACAGGACCACTTCAGATGGGCCAGACGGACAGACGAGGCCTCCTCCTGTCCCGCATATCTGCACAGGCAGCCCCCAGCTTGGGGAGGGGGAGGGAAGAGGCCACCCCTTTGCTCCTAATCCCTCTGCGAGGCCTTCATTTAAAAGGGGATTTGCTGTTTATTCCCTCCGCAGGCTGCATGATCATTACAGGGGTCAACATCTGATCTGGGAGAGCCTTGTTAAAAAATAATAATGGCATGTTAATTTGGGGGAGGAGAGAGAGAGGGGGGATTGGGGCGCTGGGTAATGCACTGGCAAGTTTCCAAACCTGAAACCATTGCTTGGGCTTCTTGCCTGCAATGAAAGTCTTGGGTCTCTGCAACAGAGGTCAGCCAGCGCTGTTCACTGAGATCTTCCCTTCCACCTTCCCAAATGACCTCAGAAGTGGTGAAATCCATCCTGGGGCAGGGCAGCTGTGACACTCACACACCCCCCAGACATTTCCTTGTCGGGAGCTGAGATTTGGGCACCACACAGCCCCTCTCTCCTATGCCAGCCTCCCCTTTCTGCTTGTGTGCTTAAATTCAGTCCTCTCCCTCAGCTTCCACATTCATATTTATGGTAGGGAAGGGCATGGGACAGGAGGGTCATCACTTGAGGGGGTCTCCTGCTGCCCACCCAGCCCTGGCCGGGGGGATGCCTGGGACTGCTGGGGAGGGATTAAATCCAGAAGGGAAAATATCCTGCAGCAGGTGCAGCTTGCGACAGGTCTGAACGGCTGCCAGCCGGCTTGGAAATCCCAAACACATCTGTGCTCATCAGTTGGACACCAGATGGGCCTTGGGTTAGTATTTTGGGCTGGGGTTATCTTGGGGGGCTGGGGTGAAGGTGAGGCGGGCTGACCCATGCCGCCTGCATTCCCCCATATACTTAGCCTGGTATTTTTGGCGTGTTTTGCCACCCTGAGGCCAGACCCCTCTCAGGGTGTGGGACGTGTCAGGGGTACACCAGAGACCCTGGCAGTCCCTGCCAAACACTGTGGTTCCCTGTGCCCCAGCCCTGCTCTCCACTTGTCACCCCAAATCCCACCATGAAACTCACCCCTCCAGGGTCCATCAAGCATCCCTCAGGCAAGAGCTGCAAAGCCCTGCCCTCACAAAAGCCCTACCTAAGTGCTAAATATTACTAACCCCCAGTATTCTTAGTTGCAACCGCTCATCTATTTCCCAGTGGACTTTCCCAATCATGAAAGCATCTTGTCTCCATCCCGGTGCCCCCCTGCCCCCTGGCATCAGGCTGGCACAGGGATGACCACATCCTCCTGCACCAGTGGGTCTAAGCACTGCTGGGGCCAGCCCCATGCACCCCATACCTTGCACCCCATCCCCATGAGCTCCCTGTCTGCTCCCTGTCACAGCAGATGCTGCTCACCAGCCTCCCGGCTCCTGACTATTTTTAGGAGCGTGTTGGTGGCTAAATCTGGCACTGTGTGGGCTCAAGGCTTCCTGGCAGCGTGGTGGCTGCCTCCCCGTGCCATGCTCTCGGGTGCTGCATCTCTGTGTGCGAGCCGGGGGCATCATGGGCATACACAGGGCCATGCTCCCTGTCTGGGGTGTGCTCAGTGTGGGACTAAGCTGAAGGATGGGAAAACCATCCTGGTGCAGGGATGGTTGTGGCAGGAGAGGAGTTTCCCAGCCCCATAACACCAACCACTGCCCAAGAGAGTGAGGGGCATAGGGTGGCCCCGTTTAACAACCTGCTCCTGAGTGACAGGAGCAAGTTGCAAGCCCCAAGCACAGGGATTAAGAGCCCATGAGGATCTCTGATGGCTTCACCCAGTCTAAGCTACAAGCAGAGGGATGCCACCTTCTCTTCTTGCAGGGCTGGGATAATTTGGGCATCATCTCTCCCCATCTTTCCCCAAGCTCCGTGGCCTGGCCAAGCTGGGAGCCCGTGGCCACTCTGATACAAGAATGAAAGAGTTGAATGCAGAAATGCAGCTGCGGGGAGAGGAGTTGGGATGGATTTGCATGCCCAGGAGAAGGAGGAGGATGTGCCTTCCTCCAACCCTGCCCCTGCCCAGCTGAGGCTGAGCCAGGGGGCTGCGAGGGGGTTTTTCCCCCTACATCTACACCCAGTCCCACTTCCCCGGTGCACACACAGACCCATCCCACCCCTTGTCCCCCTCCCCGGCGGTGCCGGCGCACCCCCTGGAATGCTCGGGGATGCTCAGGGATGCGACACCGGGGGCGCGGAGCCCAGCACCCCGGCTGGGGACGGCTGCGCGTCCCCGCGGCTGGCGACGGCCGTTCCGCTCCTCTCTCCCCCCCTCCCCTCTCTCTCCCTTTCTGAAAATTGATAATTAACCTTTTGTCCATGGGGCTGTTGTGTTTATTTGGTGCAGGCGGCTGCAGGGCGCTGATATGGAAATCGCAGCCGGCAGGCAGCTCCCCGTCCTCCCCGCAATCTGCAGCCGCGCACAGCCGTTGGGCAGAGATAAGCAGGTGCTTATTCACAGCCCTGCAGCTGCCTGCGAGGGCAGCCCTACCTGATCACTCCAATCTCAGTGAAAAACTACTTGAGGTTAGGCTACCGTGATGGAGAGAGCCGATAGGGACCGCGCCAGACAGCTCCCCTGACTTCGCCTCCGCCCGCGCCTCCTGCCTCCCTCTGCCCGCGTCCTCCCCGCTCCCTCCGTCTCCTGCTCTGTCTTCCCTCTTATCTCCCTCTCCACATCCCTTTGATTTCTTTTTTTTTTCTTCTTCTTTCTTTCTTTTTTTTTTTTTCTTAAAGAATTTGTCTTTGTGTTTCGTGTGAACTCCCATCTCTCCGTCTCGGCCGCCGCTCTCCTTCCCGTCCCCGGCTCCTTGCTTTTGCTCCCATATCCACATTTCTCTGGGGTGGAAAAGGCAGATTTGGGCACCGATGTATAAACCCCCAGCCCAGTTTCACTCACACCGGCAGCCAGGGCTGGGCTCCCCCGCAGCCCAAAAGGCAGCGCCTGCTCTGGGAGGTGGTGAAGGTCTCTTTTTGGTTCCAGCAGCTGCTGGTGGTGTTTTGCTCATGGGTTATTGCTGTGGTTTCCTTTCACCTCGGGGTTTCCCCGCTCCTGGGGTGGCCACATTGCTCTCAAATGGAAAGGGGAAGGCAGCGGGGTGCTGCAGTCAGTGGGGTGCTGCAGGCAGTGGGGTGCATGAGCACAGGCATCATACGAGGCTGAGCGAGTGCCCACCAGGGCATTCCCAGGCACCAGGAAAGCATGCCGTGCCAAGCACGGGGCTGCTGCAGCCCTGGTAAGAGTGAAGGCAGATGCTGTGGGGGGGTCCCAGCTGCCCTCCAGGGGTTTCTGCCTTCCTGCCACCCTCTTGCTCTGAGTGTGGGGGATGGTGGGAGCCCGTCCCGCTTCTCATTTATCTCGGGGAGGGAAGTTTCTGCTCAGCAGCAAGCGTGCAGCTCTGACTCAGAGAGAAACTGGCTGGGAGCGCCAGCCCGCTCCCCAGAGGGAGGGCAGAGGGGGTTCACCCGTGTCGGGGCAGACCTCAGGACCCCAGGGGTTCTCCCCATGCTGGGGCAGACCCTGGAACCCCAGGGGTCCATCCCCTCCACTGAAGCAGACCCCAGGGGTTGCCCCAATGCGGGGGCATTCCCCAGTCCCTGTCAACCCAGTGCCACTGGTGCATGGTCACTGCAGCTGCCCAGGCAGGTGCTCACCTGTTTTTGCCTGCAGAGAAAATCCTCTCACCACAGGTGACACAGGGGACACGGGTCCCCAGATGGGTGGGATTTTTCTGGCTGGCCCTGAAACCCTCTGGTTTTGACTTGCTGCCCCCAGGACACACCCCAGGAGCAGCCACTGCCATTTAAACCCTCATGCACTTTCCATCTCTTGTTGCAGGCGAGCCTGACCCTCACCACAGGGTGGCTTGACAAAACCCTGAGCCAACGATGCTGAGCCCACCTGGGCCTGTGGCTGCCTGTCCAGCCAGAAATAAAATGAGAAGAGGCAAGAGAACGAAACATGGATGGAAACCCTCCTGCCCAGGGGAAACAGCAGCTGGGAGATGTGGTCCCTTGCAGCCAAAACCTCTGCCAGCCCTCCGTCCTCATGGCCAGGCTGCTCTACCCTTGCTGGTGTGGCACAGGCACCTCCCAGGAAGGTAGGATGGAGACGGGACCTGTCAGCATCGCCGGGATGTGGGTGCAGGGCAGTGATTTCCTAGGGACAGCCTCAGCATTGCCCTTCCAGTGCAGAGCCCTGGTTGGGGGAATGCCACCCCAGCTGGGTTTGGGCTGTGGTTTGTAGCTGTGTGGCCCTTTCCCCTGACGCATCAGCCCCATGCCGGGGTTTCCCCTCATCTCCCTGCAGCACCCAGACCACACTCACCATCCCCTGGGTCCCTGGGCTGCACCCAGAGGGTGGAGATGCTGCAAACCCTGCTGGTGACACCCCATTTCTCCCCACTCTTTCCTACAGCACAGCACCCCTACACCACCATGCTCTGGGACCATCCTTCCCACTGACACCTGACTGTCCCTTTCCCATTTCCACCACCCCACCCCCCGGCAGCCCCAGGCTGGGGGCACAAAGTGGGGAGCCCTGGGTACCATCTGCGGGAGCCCAGGTGGCCGCCGAGACACGCCATCTGCTCAGCCACCTTCAGGGACCGTGCAGGCGCTGCTGTATTTTTAGGACACGTTTCCTCCCTCCCACCTGCAGCCCGGAGCCGCCTTTCGGTTTTCTAACAAGTTGTTTCTCCCGCTGGCGGCTGTCGGGGAGCCCGGGCGGGGAGGGATGGCCTGGGCGTGCTGGGATGGCCAGTAAAGGGGGGCTTCATCCCTGCTGGGGGGGTTAATCCCAGGTGCTGAGCAGGCCAGGATGATACCTGGAGCCAGGCTGGTGCCAGGAGCCTGTCTGGTGCTGCATCTGCAGTTCAGGGGGGTAGCAGCAACCAGGGGACATCCTCGTCCCTACGGTTGTCCGCAGGCAAAGGGGACAAGTGGGTTGCAGGGCTGCAGAAAGTCTGGGAGTCTGGGAGAGGGGTGCTGCAGCTATCCCTGTGTTGCACCAGCAACGCTGTGCCTGTTGCACAGTCGTGCTGGTTCTGCTGTGCCAGGCTGCACCGTGCTGCCCATGCTGAGGTGCTCCATGACAGCCGTGCCAGGCCATGATGTTGCACCCGCACCATCCCCTCCCGGTGAGGAAGTGAAGCCGGCGCGAAGGGGAAGTTGTTGGAAAGTCAGACCGGAATGGCTGATAGGGAAGGCAGAGCTGGGCTTGGTCGCAGATGGTTCCTGTTGGGGAAGGACACGGGTGCAGCTGCCCAGCCTTCCCCCCACCCGCCACATTATCACTGCCCAGCAGCTGTTCACCTTCCCCCTTGCCATGGGACATGGCTCTGCTGCCACCCTGGCCCCGGCCATCACATGAACGGCCCTCACGGCAGGGCAGGCAGTGAGTGGGCAGGACACCCCTCGCCCTGCTGCGCCCCACCAGTGCTCAGCATCTCCCTCCCCAGCGCGGCTCCTGCACCGACACGTGGGAGCAGGCTGGCTGTGCCAGCCCCTGCGAGGCTCACGACTCCGGGGCACTGATACCCATCCCTTGGGATGCCTGGGGGACCCCTGAAGCCAGACAACCACCCCTCCTGGGCCAGGGCGCCAGGCAGAACCAGACAAGGTAAGGCCAAGGCAATGGTGGGAGGAAGGGGGTGGGTGGCTGTGGCCGTGCCATGTGCCGTGCCATGGCGCAGGTGAATCACCCTGATGCCGAATTCAGCCTCTGGTGGGCAAGTGCACCCCGAGGGTGGCACATGGCTGGTGCCCATGGGTCCATCCCCATGGGGACTGGCTGGTGGGAGCGGGGAGCCAGGGCATGGCCACCCCACAGCACCAGCACCATGGGACACGTTAAGCTCACTGGCACAGGGACTCGTGCGGAGCCCACTCTGCAATTAACTTTTCCATAATGAGTAATCAGCCATGGTTAGTTTTTATTTACAGAGTTTAAATCCACGAAGTGTTTTCATTCATTCCGTGGTCAGCATCCACTATGCATCTTGGCAGCATGTTCCCACACTTGCCCTCTGGCAGTGGCCAGATCCTGCGTGCCACAGGTCTGTGCCACCAGGATTAGGATCTGACCCTGTGGGCTCTCAGTGCCCTGCTGTCCACCTGCAGCGTGGCAGCGGGGAGGCTCCATGAACCAGGGGCATCCCATCATCCTGCGCCGGAGCATCCCCCTGGCACCAGCACAGGGCGAGGGGCACCCCACAGCCCAGCCTCAGCTGTGGGGCTGGGGCAGCTCCTGGGGGGGGTCAGGAAGGGTCCTGCTGGGCCTGTTCCCAGCACGGGCAGGAAAACGGCTGCCGCCTGAGTCACCGGCATTTGTCTGCCCTGGCCAAACAATACTGGCCCTCTGCCTCGCTTCCCCTCGCACCCCCCTCTCCCTGCCAGCAGCCTCCTGCCCCATCGCCCGGTCCTGGCACCCACCCCATGGTGGCGAGGATGGGGTGGAGAGTTTTGGAGTGCTGCACCCATCGTGCTTTGGTCGGTTCGCTGCAGGTGGGAGCTGCATGGCGGTCCCTGTCTCCAGTCCCACAGCAATATTCGGTGTATCCTGGGCAATGGGCACCCACCAGCAAAGGGCTGGTGGCCCAGAGGGTGCCACGCTGCTGCGGTGGCTCAGCGGGCAGTGCCGATGGGATGGCTGCAGCGAGGGGAGCCGTGCAGATTGCTGCGGGGCTGGCTGAGCTGCCGGTTAGGCTCTTGGCAGGAGAAATGTTTATTTTGTTGGCCGAATATCTCTGCAAACTTCCTGATTTCCTTGCGGCCGGCGAGGCAGCGATAGGGCTGGCGAGGCCGTTGCCTGCCCCGCGCTCCGGCTTCAGCGCGGAGAGCTGTTATCTCGGACGCACAGCGGGCAGGGAAGAGGTGGAGAAAGGGAAATGAAATACAACAGAGGTGGCACATTTTTTGCTCTTGATAACAAGCCCTGCTTTTAGCCTGGGAACTTGGAAACGATGCAGGTGGCCAGAGACAGCCGCAACGTCCCCCGCTGCCACGGCGCATCTGGACCTCGTAACGAATCCCAGACCTCCCCGCCGCAAAGCTGCGACTCCCCACGGCACGGCACACATCGGCGCCAACCTCGACATGGCCAGAGCACGGCGCCGGGGCATTTTGGCCCCCGGGGCGGGTTCTGAAAGCAGCCCCTGGGCTTTGCTCCCAGGCCAAGCTGTGTGCTGGAGGGAAGGCAGGCTGTGCCGCACTGCCTCCCACTACCTCTGATTGATTTTTGCAGGGATGCGAGGTGTTGGAAGTGCAATGCAAGCTAATTAAATTCCCATCATTAAAGAGCCCTGTGCAGGCAGTTACAGCCTGTGGGATGGGGAGGGCCAGCAAACAGATGGATACCCCTGGTTTGGAAGGGAGAAGGGGAGTGTTAACCCCAGCAGGGCTGCCCACTGGGTGAGGGGCTGGGAGGGTGGTCAAGGTGCCATGGCAGAGCTGGGAGATGCTCTCCTCTCCCCAGACCTTGGCATTGCATGGAGATCTCATACAGCTCAGAAGAGGTTAGGGGCCAGGCTCAGAGGTGAGGATGTGACTCTTGTGGAGGCTCAGCACTGCCATTTCTCTTGCCCAGCCCTTCAAAGGGAAGCAGTGCCATAGAGACCGGAGCTCTCCCAGTGAGGGACTGGAAGAGCTGGAGGGAGCCTTTGTACTGCAGGCACTCCCAGCATGCTGTCCTCACCAGGACAGTACAGGGAATTTTGCTCAGCATCTCCCTGTGGATTTCTGCTGGCCAAGGACAATGCTGGCAGGACTTGCCAATGGTGCTGCCACTGGGTGCTGCTCCCATGGAGGGGTCAGCAGTGTCTCTGTGCACCTCAAAACACCTTCTCCTGGAGGCAGGGCAGCACGTGGCAGTCTCTGCTTCAAAATTAAAATGCTTTCCAGACTCCCTATGGCAAAGAAAAGGTGGAAACTTGCCCCCCAAGTAGCCCAGAACCTGTAAAGTATACACAGGAATAGAGTCGCATCCCAAAGTCTCCTGGTGTTTAAGCCAAGCCGGTGATTTTTTGGAGCCTGCGGCGCAGGGCGAGCAGAGATGATAAGCAGTAGGGGCCGGTTTCCCTTTGAATGCCACGAAGCAGGAACGAATCTGTCAGCCAGGAAAACAGGGTTGTTTTTTTTTTTTCCCTTTTAATGTTATGGAAGTTGTGTGAAAGCCGTAAAGCCCTCAGGTTTGCTTCCTGGCGGTGTTGGCTGGAGGAGGGAGGGAGGGCTGCTCCTTCCAGCCTTCACCTGAGAAAGCGAGGGGCTGAGGCAGCTGCGGGGCGGGTGGCCCTGAGGTCGGGGACCCCCATGAGTGGGCGAGGAGGGAAACCAGGCACAAATGAACCCCCTTTCTTCAGAAAAGCTGGCGAGCAGTACTTCCTGCCAAGCAGATGTCACCGCAGCGGATGCAGCTGCGGTGGGCGATAGCTGGCCAGCGGGTGAGCCGTCTTCCCTGGCCGCTGGCTTCCCACCAGCCCCTTATCTTCCCCGCGCATTCCCCGATGAATTAACGTGCAGGGAAATGCAGCGCTAGCTGGGATTCCTGCTGCAAGAATAATGCCAAGGGAAGAGCGCTGGGGGCTGCAGCCTGGCTCCCACTGCTTGCTCCAGGATGGATTTAGGTGCTGAGATTCAGGCCACCACATCCATGTGTGCAGCCAGGGCCATCCGTGGTCACACTGACCCTTCCCAGCCCGGCAGCTCCCTGTCCCAAGCGCGGCATCCCTGCAGGGATGCTCTGAGCAAACAGATCTCCATGCAAAATGGGGATCCCACCAGTGGTGTGGAGCTTTTTGCATTGCTGCAGCTGCTCACAAGCCAGGCAGGCATTGCTGGTGCATCTACATCTAGTGATGACCGAAGAGGGGCAGCCAGGGATGCTCTGCTCCCCCAGGAGGGAGACTGAGAAACCCAGACGGACAGACAGACTCTCTAGGGGTGACACAGGAAACCTGTAGCACGCCAGGGGCTGAGCGCCGGCACGGCTCAGTGCCTTCACCTCCAGATAAGCTTCCTGTGAGAGCTAGGCCACGGCAGGACCCTCAGCATGGCATGGTGGAGGGGCTGTGGATGCCCACGGGTGCTGCACAGCATGGTGGTGAGGGGATGAGTCACCAGCGCGGCGAGGGGGAAGGTGTGATAAACCAACACCGTGGGCTTTTTTAAAAAGCCTGAGGCTTATGAAGTGGGGACGCAGCCTGAATAGCAATCAGCTCTTACAGGCACGCTGGAAAGAGCAAGAGCCCAGGCTAAAGGAGTCCAGGAGAGCTAAGGAGAAGGGGGACAACATGGTGCTGGTGGGATGCAGGGTGAGAGGCTTGAGTGAGAGCTACAAGGAGAGAGGTGATGGGTCAGGATGGATGGTTGGGCACCCACAGGGTGTGAAAAGGGACCCCAGCACTGTGGTGGCTGCAAAGACATGCATGGGCCATAAGGCTGGGGCATTCCTGGTGGCCATGTGAGCCTGTGGCATCCACCACGTTGCCCCCAGGCCACGTGTGCAGCTCTGATAGCAGCGGGGGTCATGTGTACGGGCAGATACAGAGCCCGGATGGCACATGGTGGTGACCATTTCCTGCAAGTGTTGGTGCCAGTTGCCCTCATCTGCCCCCAGTGAGCACCTTATCTGCTGGCACGCACCATACCAGGCTCTGGTGGCCCCTCCTCATCCCTAGGCTGTGCCTTGGGGACTTGCTTTGCCTGGAGCAGGTCCTTGGCAGCCCATCAAGCTGTCCCACTGCAGCCCCTCCTAGAACAGACATGGCAAGGATGGAGAACGTCCCTCCTCCCTGCAGCTCCCATGTGGAGGAATAATGGGTGGTGGTACCAACACCTTCCCGTGAGACTGAATAATGGGTGATGGTACCAACACCTTCACGTGAGATCAAGACACCGCTGGGGGACAGTGGTGGTGGGAACAGGGAGGACAGGCACAGGGCAGGATGCGTGGCGGCAGGAGATGCCGGCTCCTCAAAACAAAGGGAGCGCGAATTGCCATGACATGTGCAGTTAATCCCCGCGCCGGGCTGTTGCACGCTGCGCCATCAATCACGCGCTGGCGTGACCGACACCAAGTTTCCACCCTCTCTGCCGGGTGGGAACCCGGCGGGGCCCCATCCTGCCCCGGCTCCAGATTTGCTGGGGGAAGGATTGCCAGGCCCTGGGCTGGGACGCATCCAGGCTATCGGGCTCTGGCAGGCACTTATCTCCAGGCCTGGCCGTTGCTTTCCCACCGCAGCAGAGCGGAGCTGCTGGTCCTGCCAAAGTGGGGATGGTGCCACCATCTCCCCCATGGCACTGCATCCATCCCATGCACCCAGGGAGCCGAGGGATGGGGAATGTTTCCCCACCAGCACTCACCCCAGGGATGCCAGACCCCGCTCCATCCCCATCCTTGGGACCCACACTTGTGGAAGATGTGCGGCCATGGAGCACACGGCAGGACACAGCCAGCAGCCACCAGCCTGGGGTTGAGCAGGGAGCGGGCTGGGGGGCATGAAGGGGTTAAGCCGGGGAAGTTTGCTCACTCTCGGCAATGATTTAAACCAGACAGAAAGGTTCTGTCATCCATCACGCTAACAGCCAGATCATTGTGTTTTAAAGTGTCTGTAATTGCAGCAATACAGAGACTGGGAGAAAGATAAAGGCTGGGAAGATGCAAATGTGGAGGGGAAGCACCAGTCCCCTACACCCAGCAGGGAGAGACCCGGGGAGCCCTGGGGCCAGCCCTGCCCCGGCTGGTGGCTGAGTGGGGACAGCCATGGGGACAGCCGTGGGGACAGCCGGAGGGTGGCCCAGACGTCCTCCTGCCTGTCCCAGCTCGGCTATGGCACAGGGTGGGTGCTGCTGTTAAGTGGGAGCACCCACAAAACAGTGCAAGCGAGCAAAACCAAGGACAGGGATGGGCAGGGAAGGGTCCAGAGCAAGCACTGGAGTCAATCTGCTTTATTCAAAATATTCCCTTTATATTACCATTTTATATACATATATATGTGTATATATATACATATATATATATGTATATAAACAGAGACCCAGCTAATTATTCATGGGTTGCCATTTTTGCATTTTTCTGTAGATTTTGATACACTGGTTTAGCAGGACTGAAAAGTAAAGCATAATTTTTAGTGTAAAGTGTTTTTTAGTAATTTTTAGCGGTATGGCAGCCAGCTCCCTCCTTACCCCCAGCTTAGCTCCAACTGGCACTTCTGTCCCCATATCCTCCCTGTTGGGATCCAGGGATCCCTGGAGACAGCATGCAAAGGCTGGTGAGATCCTACCCCAGGCTTGCAGAGATGCAACCATGGACATGGGCATGACCACAGCCACAGGTGGCCGGGCTTTGTCCCCACAGCCAAGGCCACGTGCAAGCACGCCGGCGGGGAATTATTAACATTCAGACGAGGCCTGCCGAATAAAGCGAGCTAACACAAATGTTTATTTTCACAGTAGTGAATTATGACTTCAATAGACCAAAATTACAGGCTGCGCGAGCGGAATAGAAACGAAGCAGACCCTGCCACCCAAATGCCGTCGGGGAGGGGATGTGGCGTGGCTCCCTGCTGCCCACGGGGTCCCAGGCGTGCTGCAGTGCCACTGCCTGCCTGTCCCTGCCACCCCTTGCCCTCGTGGTGGCCCTGGCAGGGTGGCTGTGCCCGGCTCCATCCGTCATCGCCGCAAAGGCTCTGTGGGCTCCCAGCCACCTGGCTCAGCCTCAGCTAGACCACCTTGGCTGGTGCCAGGTATTTGACAGCATCCTTCAGCTACACCCCAAATTATCCAGGAGCTGGAGAGGTTGTGGCTTTTCCTGGCAGGCCCCTGCTCATGGGCAGCTCTATGGGGATGGATTTGCAATATGTCTGGGACAGCCCATCTGGCCAAGAGCATGGTCACCCCTGTGGTGTCCCAGTGAGCAGCCAGACACAGCAGCAGAGTCCAGAGGTGCCAGCCCTGTGCTGGCACCCCAGAAAACAGGGGCTCTGCCTTGGGAGCACTGTCAGGCTGGTGATGGCTGGTGCTCTGTGATGCTTTGACATGCGTGCTGGTGGGGGCTGTGCCATGCATTGCCAAAGAGGTAGTGGGGCTGGAGGGCAGCTGGGTGGATTTTCCTCTGTTGCTCATGGGCCCTCACTGGCGGGAAAATGCTGGTGGGGCCATGACACTCGAAAGACTCTTTGAGAAAGGCCCTGTGGGAAATGAGGGCAGGAACGGGGACAACCCCAGTGCTTTGGGCTGGGAAGTGCAGGCAGGGCATGCAGAGGGCACAGCAGCAGTGTGTTGGTGCTACCCCAACGCTGAGCATCGTGCCCAAACCATGATGATCAGTGTAGGCACAGAACCTTCTGGGATGGACACAGACCTGCTCATCCCACTGAGTCAGGGAAATGTTCTGATCCCACCCGCCGTCACTACTGGGCCACCATGAGAGTGGCAGAGCAGGATATGTCACCTCTTGGTGGGAACAAGATGGGCAAAACTGGAGCTGGAGGCTGGGATGGTCACAAGCAGGATAGAGGGCTGTGTCAGGGTGCTGCAGCAGTGGGGTGAGGTAAAGGGGGGGAATTTGGCTGTACAGTGACCATGCAGTGGTCATTAATGACTGCGAGATGGTCATGCCGTGGCTGTGCGATGGTCACACAGTGACCATCCAGTGGCGGTGCATTGGCCACTCCAGGGCTACACACCGGCTGTCGAGCGGCTCTGCAGTGGCCGGCGGTGCCACCCACCACCCCAGGAGGGGTTGTGCAACAGTCGTACAGCAGCCTGGCAAGGCGGCTGCGGTCCCCAGCGCCGGAGCCCTGGGAAGCGGGCAAGGATGAGTAATACAACAACCATACGGGCGGCAAAGGCTCCGCACAGCAACTCGCAGAGGGAAGGCAGCTGCCAAGCAGAGTAATTACGCAAAGAGGCAGGGCTTCAGCTCGCAGGGAAATTAGCAGGGCTTGTGTTACTGGGCGCACAAGCAAGCAACAACATCGTAGTAGGACTTGGGGAGGGGGAGGAGGGAAATTTTTAATGCTTCCCCCCAGCTGGCAAGGGGCACACAGGGAGGGCACGCTGGGGAGGCACCACCACGGATGCAGGCACTGCCACTGTGGAAGGGCACCAGTGGAATTCCCATGGTGCTTGGGCACAGTGAGGCCACCCAAGGGAGCCTTGTTGAGTCCAAGAGGGGTGGGGGGCACCCCGAGGCCAGGTTGGGTTGGGCACGTAGACTGTGGGGTGCCAATGGGAGCTGTGCCCGTGGGGCTTGTGGCTGCACATGTGGCTGCTTCTATTGCAACCCTGGTCACCAGGCCTCCGGAGAGGAAGCGGAGCAACCACAACTCCAGCCCCTCGCAGACCCCCAGCCCCTTGCAAACACCCCACCCTGCTCCAGCCCTTGCAAGTTCCCAGCTCCAGCCCCTCGGGGGTTCCCAA
>VXBW01008511.1:294407-305177 GCA_013400375.1 Thinocorus orbignyianus
CGGCTGACGGCGCCCAGGGTCCCTCAGCAATTGCCACCGGCCCGACTCAAGGATGGCATCCACTCCCCGTGCCACTGTGCCCATGCTGAGGCGCAGCCCCTTGGTGGCAGGAGGGCTCCCACGGGCCTTGAGGATGTGCTTGGTCCATGAGGATGCTGCCTGCGCAGAGCCACTCCCATCCTCCCGCCCTGCTTCAGCATCCCGAGGTTTTCCTCCCCTGGGACACATTTTGAGACCAAACACGGCGCCGGCGCTGGGAAAGCCAGCCAGGCTGTGCTGTGGCCGCCACCGGCACAGGGGATGACGCAGGTGGCGTTGGTGTGTCCCATGGGGACCAGGGTTTCTAAAACAGGGTGGCACGGTGTCTCTTGGGAGGGTGCTGGGAAATACCCCCGCAAGGCACCCCGGCAGTGCCCGGCCAGGCCGGGAGGGAGCCGCCACGCTGGAGCTGGCCATGAGCCACAGTTTTCACCAGCCACCTTAATCCATCATTATCTGGGCACACTTCGGATCCTTGCCAAGAGCAAGGTGGGAAGGGGGGGTTGTAAGCATGCTTTCCCTATTCCCCTGCCATCCTTTTTGCTGCCTGTGTGTAATTAACAGAGTAATTAAAAACAGGATGAGTTAATTGGTATTCATTTATGTGGCAGATGTTTTTAATTGAGATACGAAACAATTTACCTGTTTACATAAACAATAGCAAATGAAGGCTTGTAAAACAGAGAGGGCGCCTTTTTTTTTTTTTTTTGGTTTTTTTTTTTTTTTTTTGTTGTTGTTTTGAGGAAAATCAAATCCATCTCCCTCCTCCCCGGCCACACCAGCTCGGGGGGAGCAGGAACCGGCTGGCACTGCCTGTGTGGAGCCGAGGTAGTGGATTTGGGTCCTTGGGTGGCTTGAGAAATTGGGTTTATTGGGCTCAGGGCATGTGGGGGTGCTTAACCCTGGGTGCTGATGTTCCACGTGGAACCATGCTGTCACTGCATGGGGGAGGCAGAGGGGGACCAGGCGTTGAGTCCCTGCCAGCAGCCCCTTCCCTGGGGCTGAGCGAGGAGCGTTCCCCCATGCAGTGCCGGGTACCCCCGGGATGCTGATGCTGCTGGTGCAGGCAGCGTGGCCGGGGCTGCTCACACAATGGGTCTGTGGGGAAAGCAAAGCAGATTGGGATGTGTCTGAGCCTGGTGAAACACGCTTTGCTCCCAGCGTTGCGCGGATGGAGAGCGTTCCAGCCCAGGACCGGTGGTACGGGACCTGTCCCAGGACACCCATGGGAAAGTTGAGGATGGCGAGGAGAGAGGCTGGCTTGCCAATGGGTGAAAAGGGCTGCTGCAGTTGTGTAAGGATGGTAGGTCCCACTCAGCTGAGCAGCCAAACTAAACCTCAGGGCCAATGCCCAAATTCGTAGGCTGGTTGGCATGGCACGGTCACCCATGTTGGGCCAGGCTGCCACCATCCCCCTGGCTGCAGAAGCAGGGCAGAACAACACTCGGGGCATGAGCATCCTTGCGAGAATCCCTGCCTGCAGGCAGGAGTGTAGGCAGGGCCCAAGTGTCTGGCAGGGCTGGGACCCGCTGCCAGCGCTCCCTTGGCAGCAGCAGGGACATCTGTGTCCCCTTGTTCTCGTGGTGGCCGTTACCTGCACTGAGAGCCTCTCTCACCGGCACCCCTGCCATTGCCTCCCCAGGCATGGGGCTGGCCAAAGCCCGCTTCACTTACATCTTGTACAGAAGGTTTCATTAATTGCCTTTCTCTTTCAAAGGCTTAATTTTTCCTCATGTTGGATTGGCCCCTGCTAGCCTGGCTCCTCAAAATATGCACACAGAACATGTTGGAAATGGGATAACTGGCTGGGAGTGGGCAGCATCTCTCCAGCATTCCACCACCTCTGTCCTCTCTCTGCTCTGCGTGCAATTGGGAATGAGCCACCTCCAAGCTGCCTGCTGTCACCTACCCCCACCATCACCGTGTCCCCGAGGAGGGGATCAGGATGGGTGCAGGGGAGGAGGGAGATGATGGTGGCCTGCAGCTCCCACCAGCTCTGCTGGGCTCGTGCACATGGCCGGCGCTGCTGCCTGGCCGCCGGCACCGCAAACTTCCCTAACATGTTCCAGCTGGGACAGCTCGGTCCCTCGCCATCTTATCAGGGAGTTGTTCTTGGCCCCCGTGGCAGCGGCAGCTGAGGAGCAGGAATGCTCGCCTTTGTTTCGGAGGCAGCCTGGCTTCGGGAGACGTCGCCTCCAGCATCTGGATTTCATTTGTGGCCATTTGGAGAGCATGAAGGATGCTGGTCTTTTAATTCCCTTTTAACCCCTTCCTCTCTTGAGAAGCTTTGCCCAGCCCGGGAGGGCAGGGCTGTGGGAAACTGGAGCTATGCAGTGACTGCAGCCAGGGAAGCTCCCTGTCCTCTCCATCCCTCTCCCTGGGGATGTGGAGAGAAAAGCAGCCAGGCTGGGTGTTCCCAAGGCTGCAGGGAGCAGGGACTGCTCACTGCCTGGGAAGGACGGGTACCCGGGCTGCAGCAGCAGAATGGGCTCCCTGGGACCGTGGGAAACAACAAATCCTGGGCTCTGCTGGCCCCCTGGCTCCGTCCGTCAGGCAGCAGGCTGCAGGATGCCATGCATAGATGTCTGCAGGCATTTGTGGCTGCAGGATGCCATGTGTTGGTGCTCACTGGTGTGTACGGCTGTGTGATGCTGTGTGTTGCTGCCCACTGGCATGCACAGCCACACAGTGCCATGCACTGGTGCTTTCCAGCACCCCACACTGCCCCATGGTGAGCACCCAGCCAAGGAGGTGGCCTGCCCCAGCTTCGGTGGGAGGCAGAAGACCAGCTAGCACCTTCTCCCAAATCTTCCAGCCAGGAATAGCGGTGCACAGGCCCTGGCGAGCAATTTGGGGGTTGCCCTTGCCCAGTGGGGTCACAAACCCCAACCACTGTGCTGCTGCTGGGGTGGCTGCAGGGTCTGGGACCATGGACAATCCAGGGCGGCTGGTGGTGGCCACCCTGGTGTGTCACCTCCATGGGGACTGTGCCCTGGCCAGTGTGCTGTAGGTTAAACCCTCCGGTGTGACAAATGGGGGGCTCGGGGTCGTGCAGGGGTGTGCAGGGTCCGGCATCCGCCAGCCCCAGGAGGCAGGGTGGAGGACGCCCGCTCCCGCCAGCCAAGGAGAAAATACTAATCCTTTTATTTTTATATTATTACTTATTCATCTGGGCTGCACAGCCCTAATGGAAACCAGATGGAGGAAAACAGACACAGCCCCGAGCGGCTGGGACAAATTAACCCAAAGAAAGAAAAAAGAAAAAGAAAGAAAAAAAAATTCCAGCAGAGTTTGAGTCGTGTTGGAGAGTTATTTTTTGGAGATGCTGCTGGGAGGCTGCACTGTGTCCCCCAAAACCTCCTTTGCCCACCATAGAGCTTGTCCCACCCTGCAAAGGGCCTGGATTGGTGCCATGGCCATGGCTGGATCCTGCGGGCATCCCGGGCTCTGTTTGTTTTGGGCATTTCTGGGCTCAAGCACTGAGAAATCCCGTCGGGTTCAGGGCCATCCCTTTTTCCTTGTGCCTCTGTGGTGGTGTTTGGGTTGCAAGCACCTCAGGGAAAATTTATGACTTAGAGGAAAAAAAGAAAAAAAGAAAAGACAAGAAAAAGCACAGCCAGGCCCCATTTCCCTGGGTGTTTGCTCAGCTTCGTGGAAACTTTCCTCCTGATGGGAAGTTGTGGAAAAGCCATGCTGGTGCCAGAAGGAGTGTATCCATGTTTTCCCTTCAGCATGGGCATGCGTGCGGGGTCAGGACAGCAAGGGGGACAAGGACGGGGGTGCAGAAAGGGATGGTGTGTGCCAGGGATGCAGGCAGGGATACGGATGCAAGAAGGGACAGTGCCAGGAGTGCAGGCAGGGATGGTGCTGGGAATGCAGACAGGGAGAGGGATGCAGGCAGTGATGGGGATGCAGGCAAGGGTGAACGCCTCGCAGCCTCCTCTCTCCCTGCAGGTAACAGCACAGCCAAAACCACCGGCGCACCCCCTCTGCCCTGGGAGCTGTGCAGGCAGCTGGTGCAGGTGCTCTTACCTGGGTGAGCTGCCATGCTGTCCCCAAGCTGCTGCGGCTTGTCCCAATGCCCAGTGGCTACTGCTTGGAGAGCCAGAGCCTCGGGCCGAGCACGTGGGCGGTTGCAGCGTTGCAGACATGAAGAGCGTGTTGCAGTGCTGCCTTACGCTGTGCTTGGTGTGCAGTGCCAGCTAGTGCCCCTCACTGCACACCCCGGGCTTGGAGGGGGTGAGAAGGACCAGGGGGTGGCCCATGCAGAGCCCTGCGTCATGGGGAGGTGCTGGCCCTGCCTGCTGTGGGCAGGAGCCAGCAGACAGAAGCAGGTCGTGCTTTGTTGAGCTGGGCAGTGGGTGATGCCAAGCTCAAGTCTGGGTCATGCTCTGTGCACGCTCGCTAGTTGTCCTCTGCCATCAGGGCTGGATCCTGCTCTGCTGACTGATGGGGAAAGCCTGGAAGGCTGGAGAAGCCTTGCCCAAAGATGGGCATTTCCACGAGAGAAAAGAAAAGCTTTTTTTTTTTTTTTTCCAGAATGTCCCATTTATTTTGTCAGGCCCTGTAAACAAACTGTTATTTTTATGGGGAGGGATGCTGCTTGGTCTTGGCATTTCTCCTGAGGCTGGAGTGGGAGAGGGGGATGAAGAAACTGGAGCATGCACATCTGGAGCACGCTGGAGCCACCCGGGAGGATGCTATGGGACTCTGGTGGTGACACCTGGGAGTGACTCTTCCATCTCCCCGGTTCTCCATGCACAGCATCAGCTGCAGCGCAAGCCCCGATAGCATCTTGCTCGGGATGAGGCCCCGGTTTTATTTAGCCCGGACAATGTGCTCTTGCAGGGTTCAATTAATCTCACAACAGTTGCAGCGGATTAAGCATGCATATTAGATTAGTGTTTATCAGCCGTGCCTGGCAGGGAGTGTGCCGGGGCGCAGCAGGGACCCCGGGGCCGGGGGGTGGCTGTGCCGGCCGCTTCCTTCTTTGGCCGGGGCTGGCGGCGGCGGCATGGGCTCGGGTGCACTGATGGACCACCGCAGCTGCCCACACTTGTGGCCACCCGTCACCACCTGGTGTGGCAGCCACAGGGTCGAAACCTTGCACCGGGGCGCTGCCACTGCCATTCGGAGGGGACAGTGCTGGCACGCTTCCCCCAGGGATGCCACTGCCGGGAGTTATTTGGGGTTGCAAAGTGGGAGGGGGGCAGAGATGCCTGGGGTAGCCCAGTGTGGTGGTGGCAAGGAGCCCCACACTCCCCAGTTTGCAGTGTCCAGCACCTCACAGCTCTCCCCAGAACCATGGGAAGACGGACACCAGTGGGTATATGGGTTCTGCCATCGCTGTGGCCACTGAGAAACAGCCTTAATGAGCCCACAATTTACTGTCTGTGCATAACCCCTGCCTAGAATTAGTGCCCCTGCTGGTGGGCAGGCAGGGATTCCCGAGATGTGGGCAGGTAACCAGTGGCAGGAGGGTGCCAGGACACGTCAGGGATGGCTTTGTAGAGACAGACACGCTGTTTGTGCGCTGTTTTGGGCTCTGCATGGGGCAGAGCCGGTGTTGCAGGAGCAAAGTGATGCCCTGCTCTGGCCTCACCACCCTGCATCCACACCACGCACAGGGCACTGTCCCCACCGTCCTGCAGGTACACAGGACACCAGGCGCTAGCCCTGCTGCCCAAGCTTCTGTCCTGGGTGAGGGTTGCTGCCAACCCAGCCCAGGGTCCCCAGGGGTCCTCTGGATGCCCATTAGCAGGGGAAGCGCGGTGCTGCTCAGCACACCCCACTCACTGCCCCGTGCCCTTTCCCTGCAGATAACGCGGAGACGCGGGCAGCCACCATGCCTGACTCACCGGCCGACGTGAAGACGCAGCCCAGGTCCACGCCGCCCAGCATGCCTCCACCGCCACCCGCCGTCACGCAGGGAGCCACGCGCCATCCCTCCTTCACACCAAACACCAGTGAGTACCGGGCTGCTGGTGGGAACAGGGATGGGATGTCAGGCAGGGGGCTGCCTGGCTCCCTTCGCCTCTGGGTCACACGCTGCACCCAGGATTGGCAGCGTCCTCAGAGCCCTGCACGGTGCTGGCCACGCTGTGGGGTGGCATTGCCCATCCTTGCACTGGAGAGGGGCTTTGGGCTGCATGCCCTGAGCCCCAGGTCATGCATGTGCCTGTGGGGAGCACTGTGGCATTGTCCATTGCCAGCAGTGCCCTGTGAGGTGTGTGGGGATGGGGGTACCCTGGTCTGATGTCACATGGTAACCAAATGGTGGCACGGATTAGTGCATGGCCCTGGGCACCCTCTTGTGCAGAGCACTGGCTGGAGGGTGCTGTGGGCTGGGGGAGTCTCCACGGTTGGAGCTGGCTCTATCAAGGGTCTCAGGTGTGTGGGGACCTGCCTGCCCATCTGTGTGGCATCTGGCAGGGTCTCATCAGCCATGGTGACAGAGATGTCCTTGCCCTGCCCACAGTGTGGTGGCATCAGGGAACTCAGTGGGAACTTGAGGTCAGAATCCTGAGTCTCCGTAGCATCATTGAACTGGGGGAGCTCTGAGGCACTGGTTGCACCAGCAGCATGTGGGCTTGTTGCACGACTGCAGAGCTTGCACCAGGGATCAGTCCCTGTGTCAGTGTCACCATCCTGGCACAGAGCTGGACAAGGCACGTGTGGGGCAGGATCTGGGTGGGCAGGGGCTGAGGCTGGTACCCCTGGCGGGAGTGGTGGTGGCCGTAGTCAGTGGTGGCTCCAGCTCCAAAAATGGTGTGTGTGAACAGGGGCTTTTCTCATAGCTGCTTCTCGCTTAGGAAACCCAGCAGAGAAGAAGGCACCCCCAAAAAGGACCTCCCTGAGCCACAGCCCCCCAACAGCTGCTGCTCGCTGCCATGGCCCTGCTGCCCTCCTGGCCAGATGCTCTCTAATTAGAAATCGGCTTGTGCTCGGCAGTGCTCTGAGGGGTTTTGCTTTTTAATCTGAGCCCTGCAGCAGATGTGGCACCCGGGGCTCAACTTGGTGCAGGATGTGGGGCTGGAGGTGCAGGCAGCCTTTCTGCTGTGGCTCAGCCCATGTCGTTAGAGTGTTTTTGGTTGGTCTTGGTCTTGGGGAAATGTGTTAAACCACCCCGTGCACTGGGGCTGTGCAGGGG
This sequence comes from Thinocorus orbignyianus, assembly GCA_013400375.1. NCBI lineage: Eukaryota > Metazoa > Chordata > Aves > Ciconiiformes > Thinocoridae > Thinocorus > Thinocorus orbignyianus. Next base: position 301,597 of record VXBW01008511.1, read on the forward strand.
TGGTCCCGAAAGGCAGGGACCGTGGTAGGCAGCCAAGCATCCCTTGAACCCTCCCTCCAGCTGCGTCAGGTTGCAGGGACCCGGCTCCATCCCTGGGTCTGGGTGGCTTTGCCCATGGCATGTGTGCCCCTGTCGTGCCCACTGTCGAGGAGCCCTGGCCGAGAGCTGCCCCCTCTGCTCTCTCATCATAGCGTGTTTTATTTTGCTTGCAGATCGAGACGCTGGCCCTCCGACGTTTCTGCCTCGCGGCCGTTTTCATGGTTGCTTGAAATGGTCGATGGTCTGTCTTTGTAAGTAAAATGAAGCATCCGCTCTCATGAGAGACCCGAGCCGCAGCCGCAGGCCCCCCTTCCCCCCAGGAGGTGCATGGTCCCATGGGGGGCACAGTGGTGGGGGGTCTTGGGCAGGGTGCGCTCCCCTGCACCAGCCCCTCTCCCTGCCCCAGTGGGTCACGGGGATGCAAACCCTGTCCCCAGCCCGGCCAAGGGACATGTGTGGTGTCTAACTTAGTAACGCACCTGTCACGGGAATAAAAGCAGTTGTGGCCGACGGGTTATTTTCGGCACCTCTTTAGTGGGCGGCTGATACCGGCCGGCCGTAGAGCCAGCGGGAGCCCGCCGCAGCAGGCAGGGCAGGCAGGGCGGCGCAGGCAGCGCAAGGTTAGTGCCACCCCAGGAGCCGGGTGCCTGGCACCCCGCGGGGAGATGCGCGGTGCATGCCCGGGTGCTGTGGAGCGGAGCGCGGTCTGAGATGGGGTGACCCATGCTGTCACCTGTGCCAGCTGCAGAAAGGTCCCTGAGTTGGCACAGTCTGTGCAGAGGGCTGGCACAGGAGCGAGGGGCTGGCCCCACCACAGCCTGGCACCCCTAGGTGTCATGTCCCCCCCCAACACACCCTGTCCACTGGCATGAGGTGCTCTGTGTAGCTCTGGTCCTTCATGCTTGGGCAACAGGGCCAGAGACACTTGTGAGCTGCAATCCAGGCTGGGCTCTGTGGGAAACAGCTCGTGGTTTCTCCCGAGGGGGTGCTGAGCCGCTCCCAGAGGGACAGGATGGAGCCCCTTCTCTTGGCTGCCTTGAACATCTAGGAGCAGGATCAGGCCCTCGCTGCACTGGGGCATGCACTGCATCCCGTCTCTCCCCATAGCCCACATCTGCCTCCTACAGTGCCAGGGACCGGTCCTGGATGCAACCACAGGGATGCAGCAGCATCCCGAAGCCTCCCAGGGGGAATGCCAGCCCCACGATGCCCAGCAGGGTGCTCCTGTCCCCCCGGCCCAGCCTCGTCTCCATGCTGCCAGAGCACAGCCACCCACTCTGACCCCCCATTCCCTCTCTCCTTGCAGTGATGAACGGGAGCAGCCACTCACCCACCGCCATCAATGGGGCTCCATCCACCCCCAACGGGTTCAGTAACGGGCCGGCCACCTCCTCCACCGCCTCCCTCTCCACCCACCAGCTCCCACCCGCCTGTGGTGCCCGCCAGCTCTCCAAGCTCAAGCGCTTCCTCACCACGCTGCAGCAGTTCGGCAACGACATCTCCCCCGAGATCGGGGAGCGGGTGCGCACCCTCGTCCTGGGGCTCGTGGTACGTCTGACAGGGGCAGGATCAGCCCTGGGGCTGGTGGGGTCCCCCCTCTCCAGGGGTTCTGTGTTTTCTTTTTGGGGTGGAGATGCTGATAAATGAGGAGAAAATTGGGGTCTTGCTGGTGCTGGATTGATGTAAATCATGGAAAAATGGGGGCTGTGTTCCCAGTATCTGTCAGGATCTGCTCAGCACCCTGGGTGGGTAAGGTACAGAGTTGGGTCCCCGCTGCTGGCATCACCAGCAAAGCCTTGGGCATGGTTTTCTCTTGGGCATGACAGAGGTGGCAGAGGACAGAAATGGGGGAGAAACTGCAAAGCATTCCCTGGGGGGTGCAGGGGAGGATGAGGAGCCGTGGCCAAAGGCACTGAGCCAGGGCTGTCTCCACAGAATTCCACGCTCACCATTGAGGAGTTTCACGCCAAGCTCCAGGAGGCCACCAACTTCCCGCTGCGACCCTTCGTCATCCCCTTCCTCAAGGTGGGTTTCCCAGCCCGGGCACCACAGGGACATCAGGGTTAGCACTGGCATCACTGGAAAAGGGGGACTTGGGGGATGGCTTTGGTGTCTGGGCTGGCAGCTGCCGGTGGGGCTGCCCACGTCCCCCTGGGCATACGTCCCCCCTGCACACCCAGTTCCTTGCACGTGTGGAGTCACATGAGGCCGAGGCTGTTTGCAATAAAGCGAGGGGTTTGGTCCAGCTGGTAACCATTTGCAATTCATTAAAAATCCCCTTATTTTTATTTGCCTTTTAATTTTGAGCTGACTCTGCACTGTCACCCGCCTCCGGAGGGATTCACTGACCGCTGGCATGCCTGGCAGCACTGGCGCTGCCGGCAGATGTTTGAGCCCAGCGTCGCCTGCCCCTTGTTAGCAGAGGAATAACAAAAAAGTGCAAAGAAAAAAGAAAAAAAAGCCCCTTTTCCCCTTTTCCACCTCTGCCTCCCCAGCCCCCAAGAGCAGAGCTCCGTGCTCACCACAGGAATCTGCCTGCAAAGCTGCCGGAACGGTTTGCTCCCTGGCAGGGGAGAGCTGAAATGCAGCGGGGCTGAGCCAGGGGGACAGCAGAGCCCCGTTGCTCTCCCGCCTGGGTGTGCAGGGCACCGTGGGGTCCGTGGGAGCAGGGGGATGCTGCATCCCCAGCTGCCCGGCTTGGGGGGGTCCCGTTGGGCACTGGTGGCCCCGTGGCTCAGGACGGGCTGGGATCCATACCCGCTGTCCCGCTGCCAAGCGCGCCGGCCGCCCTGGCACCCCGCTCCCAGCTGTTCCCACCGTGGGCTCCAGATGTTTCTCATTATCCTAACTGCAACCAGCCGGGCTCGGCGTGCTTCCCAGACTCGGGGGCTTGCTTGTTTTTGTGGGGTTGTTCCCCTCCTCCCCCGGGCTGGGGAAGGGGAGGGTCTGTCCTCGCTCGCCGCAGCGAGCATCTCCGGCTCGGGCGCTAACGTGTCCCACAGATGGGAATTTGGCTGCGGATCAGCTGCCTAAAGAGAAAACCAGAGCTGGCAGCCAGAGCACCCAGGCAGAAAGGGGTCTCTGCTGCTTAATTCTTGCTGCTCTGTGCACTCCTCAGAGCCACGGCGCCCAGGGGGGACATGGTGGGTGGGTGGGTGGGTGAGGAGCTCAAAGCCAGTTCTTATCCCCCAGTGCTACCAGATGAGCTCCCCAGCCTGGAGGCTCAGGTCTCCACGGTGAGAGCTGCAGGGACAACGTGGCAGAAGTGGCTGATCTGGCCAGGGGATGATGCTCTGCAACCCCTGCCAGGATGCAGAGGACTCAGCTGAAGCTGTGTCTTTGCCAGCGTGTGGCCAAACCCTCGGGATGTGCCACATATGTGCCCCACCAGCAGCCCAGCTGGCCCAGGCACGCTGCAGCTAGTCGGGTCCTAGGGATGTCCCCTTGGGGAAGGTGAGCAGGACCCCAAAGCGAACGCTGCTGCCTGCCCCACACCTCCTGCCCGCGATGGGCTGGGGGTAAAGCCGAGAGGGCTGTGCTTG